>JAZDUA010001229.1:0-139686 GCA_038098605.1 Gryllus longicercus | reverse complement strand
ACGTAATATTATATATATATTGGCCTTAATCTGAGTCTTAAACGAAGTTTCTCCGAAAATCAGAACGAGCATGAGATGGAAATATTCTACAGTTCCTAGGAAGAAATTGACTCTAATGGCGTTACTTTTGCGATTTTCGTAAAAACTAAGTTTCTAATCGAAAAATGAATATCACCCGTGAATTTCCCATAAAATTTCGAGCTTGGTCCGTGGTTTTCAAAAAAATCCGTGCCATGTCTTAAATCGGACAACTTCGTCGATCTTTAAATGGCTCTATCTCCTAAACTATTAGAGCTAGAGCGCTGAAATTTGCACACGGAATAATAAATATTTTTCACAAACTATATAACATATATGGATTCTACAGACACGCGTGTATTTCTAAATTCTTGTAGTGTAAGAAAAAGTCAAGTTTTTTATTTCCGGATGAGAAATCTGGCCTCCAGGAACCTTAAAATAAAAGCATTGTTTTTTCGCATTTTGCAAGCTCTGACAATTATTAATTCAAACGGCTCTATCTCCTAAACTATCACAGCTACAGCGCTGAAATTTGCACACGTAATATTATATATATTGGCCTTTAATCAGAGTCTTAAACGAAGTTTCTCCGAAAATCAGAACGAGCATGAGATGGAAATATTCTACAGTTCCTAGGAAGAAATTGACTCTAATGGCGATACTTTTGCGATTTTCTTAAAAACTAAGTTTCTAATCGAAAAATGAATATCACCAGTGAATTTCCCATAAAATTTCGAGCTTGTTCCGTGGTTTTCAAAAAAATCCGTGCCATGTCTTAAATCGGACAACTTCGTCGATCTTTAAATGGCTCTATCTCCTAAACTATTAGAGCTAGAGCGCTGAAATTTGCACACGGAATAATAAATATTTTTCACAAACTATATAACATATATGGACTCTACAGACACGCGTGTATTTCTAAATTCTTGTAGTGTAAGAAAAAGTCAAGTTTTTTATTTCCGGATGAGAAATCTGGCCTCCAGGAACCTTAAAATAAAAGCATTGTTTGTTCGCATTTTGCAAGCTCTGACAATTATTAATTCAAACGGCTCTATCTCCTAAACTAATACAGCTACAGCGCTGAAATTTGCACACGTAATATTATATATATATTGGCCTTTAATCTGAGTCTTAAACGAAGTTTCTCCGAAAATCAGAACGAGCATGAGATGGAAATATTCTACAGTTCCTAGGAAGAAATTGACTCTAATGGCGATACTTTTGCGATTTTCTTAAAAACTAAGTTTCTAATCGAAAAATGAATATCACCCGTGAATTTCCCATAAAATTTCGAGCTTGGTCCGTGTTTTCAAAAAATCCGTGCCATGTCTTAAATCGGACAACTTCGTCGATCTTTAAATGGCTCTCTCTCCTAAACTATTAGAGCTAGAGCGCTGAAATTTGCACACGGAATAATAAATATTTTTCACAAACTATATAACATATATGGATTCTACAGACACGCGTGTATTTCTAAATTCTTGTAGTGTAAGAAAAAGTCAAGTTTTTTATTTCCGGATGAGAAATCTGGCCTCCAGGAACCTTAAAATAAAAGCATTGTTTTTTCGCATTTTGCAAGCTCTGACAATTATTAATTCAAACGGCTCTATCTCCTAAACTATCACAGCTACAGCGCTGAAATTTGCACACGTAATATTATATATATTGGCCTTTAATCAGAGTCTTAAACGAAGTTTCTCCGAAAATCAGAACGAGCATGAGATGGAAATATTCTACAGTTCCTAGGAAGAAATTGACTCTAATGGCGATACTTTTGCGATTTTCTTAAAAACTAAGTTTCTAATCGAAAAATGAATATCACCAGTGAATTTCCCATAAAATTTCGAGCTTGGTCCGTGGTTTTCAAAAAAATCCGTGCCATGTCTTAAATCGGACAACTTCGTCGATATTTAAATGGCTCTATCTCCTGAACTATTAGAGCTAGAGCGCTGAAATTTGCACACGGAATAATAAATATTTTTCACAAACTATATAACATATATGTATTCTACAGACACGCGTGTATTTCTAAATTCTTGTAGTGTAAGAAAAAGTCAAGTTTTTTATTTCCGGATGAGAAATCTGGCCTCCAGGAACCTTAAAATAAAAGCATTGTTTTTTCGCATTTTGCAAGATCTGACAATTATTAATTCAAACGGCTCTATCTCCTAAACTATTACAGCTACAGCGCTGAAATTTGCACACGTAATATTATATATATATTGGCCTTTAATCTGAGTCTTAAACGAAGTTTCTCCGAAAATCAGAACGAGCATGAGATGGAAATATTCTACAGTTCCTAGGAAGAAATTGACTCTAATGGCGATACTTTGCGATTTTCTTAAAAACTAAGTTTCTAATCGAAAAATGAATATCACCAGTGAATTTCCCATAAAATTTCGAGCTTGGTCCGTGGTTTTCAAAAAAATCCGTGCCATGTCTTAAATCGGACAACTTCGTCGATCTTTAAATGGCTCTATCTCCTAAACTATTAGAGCTAGAGCGCTGAAATTTGCACACGGAATAATAAATATTTTTCACAAACTATATAACATATATGGATTCTACAGACACGCGTGTATTTCTAAATTCTTGTAGTGTAAGAAAAAGTCAAGTTTTTTATTTCCGGATGAGAAATCTGGCCTCCAGGAACCTTAAAATAAAAGCATTGTTTTTTCGCATTTTGCAAGATCTGACAATTATTAATTCAAACGGCTCTATCTCCTAACTATTACAGCTACAGCGCTGAAATTTGCACACGTAATATTATATATATTGGCCTTTAATCTGAGTCTTAAACGAAGTTTCTCCGAAAATCAGAACGAGCATGAGATGGAAATATTCTACAGTTCCTAGGAAGAAATTGACTCTAATGGCGATACTTTGCGATTTTCTTAAAAACTAAGTTTCTAATCGAAAAATGAATATCACCAGTGAATTTCCCATAAAATTTCGAGCTTGGTCCGTGGTTTTCAAAAAAATCCGTGCCATGTCTTAAATCGGACAACTTCGTCGATCTTTAAATGGCTCTATCTCCTAAACTATTAGAGCTAGAGCGCTGAAATTTGCACACGGAATAATAAATATTTTTCACAAACTATATAACATATATGGATTCTACAGACACGCGTGTATTTCTAAATTCTTGTAGTGTAAGAAAAAGTCAAGTTTTTTATTTCCGGATAAGAAATTTGGCCTCCAGGAACCTTAAAATAAAAGCATTGTTTTTTCGCATTTTGCAAGATCTGACAATTATTAATTCAAACGGCTCTATCCCCTAAACTATTACAGCTACAGCGCTGAAATTTGCACACGTAATATTATATATATTGTCCTTTAATTTGAGTCTTAAACGAAGTTTCTCCGAAAATCAGAACGAGCATGAGATGGAAATATTCTACAGTTACTAGGAAGAAATTGACTCTAATGGCGATACTTTGCGATTTTCTTAAAAACTAAGTTTCTAATCGAAAAATGAATATCACCAGTGAATTTCCCATAAAATTTCGAGCTTGGTCCGTGGTTTTCAAAAAAATCCGTGCCATGTCTTAAATCGGACAACTTCGTCGATCTTTAAATGGCTCTATCTCCTAAACTATTAGAGCTAGAGCGCTGAAATTTGCACACGGAATAATAAATATTTTTCACAAACTATATAACATATATGGACTCTACAGACACGCGTGTATTTCTAAATTCTTGTAGTGTAAGAAAAAGTCAAGTTTTTTATTTCCGGATGAGAAATCTGGCCTCCAGGAACCTTAAAATAAAAGCATTGTTTTTTCGCATTTTGCAAGCTCTGACAATTATTAATTCAAACGGCTCTATCTCCTAAACTATTACAGCTACAGCGCTGAAATTTGCACACGTAATATTATATATATTGGCCTTTAATCTGAGTTTTAAACGAAGTTTCTCCGAAAATCAGAACGAGCATGAGAAGGAAATATTGTACAGTTACTAGGAAGAAATTGACTGTAATGGCGATACTTTTGCGATTTTCTTAAAAACTAAGTTTCTAATCGAAAAATGAATATCACCAGTGAATTTCCCATAAAATTTCGAGCTTGGTCCGTGGTTTTCAAAAAAATCCGTGCCATGTCTTAAATCGGACAACTTCGTCGATCTTTAAATGGCTCTATCTCCTAAACTATTAGAGCTAGAGCGCTGAAATTTGCACACGGAATAATAAATATTTTTCACAAACTATATAACATATATGGATTCTACAGACACGCGTGTATTTCTAAATTCTTGTAGTGTAAGAAAAAGTCAAGTTTTTTATTTCCGGATAAGAAATCTGGCCTCCAGGAACCTTAAAATAAAAGCATTGTTTTTTCGCATTTTGCAAGATCTGACAATTATTAATTCAAACGGCTCTATCACCTAAACTATTACAGCTACAGCGCTGAAATTTGCACACGTAATATTATATATATTGGCCTTTAATTTGAGTCTTAAACGAAGTTTCTCCGAAAATCAGAACGAGCATGAGATGGAAATATTCTACAGTTACTAGGAAGAAATTGACTCTAATGGCGATACTTTTGCGATTTTCTTAAAAACTAAGTTTCTAATCGAAAAATGAATATCACCAGTGAATTTCCCATAAAATTTCGAGCTTGGTCCGTGGTTTTCAAAAAATCCGTGCCTTTTCTTAAATCGGACAAGTTCGTCGATCTTTAAATGGCTCTATCTCGTAAACTATTAGAGCTAGAGCGCTGAAATTTGCACAAGGAATAATAAATATTTTTCACAAACTATATAACATATATGGATTCTACAGACACGCGTGTATTTCTAAATTCTTGTAGTGTAAGAAAAAGTCAAGTTTTTTATTTCCGGATGAGAAATCTTGCCTCCAGGAACCTTAAAAAAAAGCATTGTTTTTTCGCATTTTGCAAGCTCTGACAATTATTAATTCAAACGGCTCTATCTCCTAAACTATTACAGCTACAGCGCTGAAATTTGCACACGTAATATTATATATATTGGCCTTTAATCTGAGTCTTAAACGAAGTTTCTCCGAAAATCAGAACGAGCATGAGATGGAAATATTCTACAGTTCCTAGGAAGAAATTGACTGTAATGGCGATACTTTTGCGATTTTCTTAAAAACTAAGTTTCTAATCGAAAAATGAATATCACCAGTGAATTTCCCATAAAATTTCGAGCTTGGTCCGTGGTTTTCAAAAAAATCCGTGCCATGTCTTAAATCGGACAACTTCGTCGATCTTTAAATGGCTCTATCTCGTAAACTATTAGAGCTAGAGCGCTGAAATTTGCACACGGAATAATAAATATTTTTCACAAACTATATAACATATATGGATTCTACAGACCCGCGTGTATTTCTAAATTCATGTAGTGTAAGAAAAAGTCAAGTTTTTTATTTCCGGATGAGAAATCTGGCCTCCAGGAACCTTAAAATAAAAGCATTGTTTTTTCGCATTTTGCAAGCTTTGACAATTATTAATTCAAACGGCTCTATCTCCTAAACTGTTACAGCTACAGCGCTGAAATTTGCACACGTAATTATATATATATTGGCCTTTAATCTGAGTCTTAAACGAAGTTTCTCCGAAAATCAGAACGAGCATGAGATGGAAATATTCTACAGTTCCTAGGAAGTAATTGACTCTAATAGCGATACTTTTGCGATTTCTTAAAAACTAAGTTTCTAATCGAAAAATGAATATCACCCGTGAATTTCCCATAAAATTTCGAGCTTGGTCCGTGGTTTTCAAAAAAATCCGTGCCATGTCTTAAATCGGACAACTTCGTCGATCTTTAAATGGCTCTATCTCCTAAACTATTAGAGCTAGAGCGCTGAAATTTGCACACGGAATAATAAATATTTTTCACAAACTATATAACATATATGGATTCTACAGACACGCGTGTATTTCTAAATTCTTGTAGTGTAAGAAAAAGTCAAGTTTTTTATTTCCGGATAAGAAATCTGGCCTCCAGGAACCTTAAAATAAAAGCATTGTTTTTTCGCATTTTGCAAGATCTGACAATTATTAATTCAAACGGCTCTATCTCCTAAACTATTACAGCTACAGCGCTGAAATTTGCACACGTAATATTATATATATTGGCCTTTAATCTGAGTCTTAAACGAAGTTTCTCCGAAATTCAGAACGAGCATGAGATGGAAATATTCTACAGTTACTAGGAAGAAATTGACTCTAATGGCGATACTTTTGCGATTTTCTTAAAAACTAAGTTTCTAATCGAAAAATGAATATCACCAGTGAATTTCCCATAAAATTTCGAGCTTGGTCCGTGTTTTCAAAAAAATCCGTGCCATGTCTTAAATCGGACAACTTCGTGGATTTTTAAATGGCTCTATCTCCTAAACTATTAGAGCTAGAGCGCTGAAATTTGCACAAGGAATAATAAATATTTTTCACAAACTATATAACATATATGGATTCTACAGACACGCGTGTATTTCTAAATTCTTGTAGTGTAAGAAAAAGTCAAGTTTTTTATTTCCGGATGAGAAATCTGGCCTCCAGGAACCTTAAAATAAAAGCATTGTTTTTTCGCATTTTGCAAGCTCTGACAATTATTAATTCAAACGGCTCTATCTCCTAAACTATCACAGCTACAGCGCTGAAATTTGCACACGTAATATTATATATATTGGCCTTTAATCAGAGTCTTAAACGAAGTTTCTCCGAAAATCAGAACGAGCATGAGATGGAAATATTCTACAGTTCCTAGGAAGAAATTGACTCTAATGGCGATACTTTTGCGATTTTCTTAAAAACTAAGTTTCTAATCGAAAAACGAATATCACCCGTGAATTTCCCATAAAATTTCGAGCTTGGTCCGTGGTTTTCAAAAAAATCCGTGCCATGTCTTAAATCGGACAACTTCGTCGATCTTTAAATGGCTCTATCTCCTAAACTATTAGAGCTAGAGCGCTGAAATTTGCACACGGAATAATAAATATTTTTCACAAACTATATAACATATATGGATTCTACAGACACGCGTGTATTTCTAAATTCTTGTAGTGTAAGAAAAAGTCAAGTTTTTTATTTCCGGATGAGAAATCTGGCCTCCAGGAACCTTAAAATAAAAGCATTGTTTTTTCGCATTTTGCAAGCTCTGACAATTATTAATTCAAACGGCTCTATCTCCTAAACTATTACAGCTACAGCGCTGAAATTTGCACACGTAATATTATATATATTGGCCTTTAATCTGAGTCTTAAACGAAGTTTCTCCGAAAATCAGAACGAGCATGAGATGGAAATATTCTACAGTTACTAGGAAGAAATTGACTGTAATGGCGATACTTTGCGATTTTCTTAAAAACTAAGTTTCTAATCGAAAAATGAATATCACCAGTGAATTTCCCATAAAATTTCGAGCTTGGTCCGTGGTTTTCAAAAAAATCCGTGCCATGTCTTAAATCGGACAACTTCGTCGATCTTTAAATGGCTCTATCTCCTAAACTATTAGAGCTAGAGCGCTGAAATTTGCACACGGAATAATAAATATTTTTCACAAACTATATAACATATATGGACTCTACAGACACGCGTGTATTTCTAAATTCTTGTAGTGTAAGAAAAAGTCAAGTTTTTTATTTCCGGATGAGAAATCTGGCCTCCAGGAACCTTAAAATAAAAGCATTGTTTTTTCGCATTTTGCAAGCTCTGACAATTATTAATTCAAACGGCTCTATCTCCTAAACTATTACAGCTACAGCGCTGAAATTTGCACACGTAATATTATATATATTGGCCTTTAATCTGAGTCTTAAACGAAGTTTCTCCGAAAATCAGAACGAGCATGAGATGGAAATATTCTACAGTTACTAGGAAGAAATTGACTGTAATGGCGATACTTTTGCGATTTTCTTAAAAACTAAGTTTCTAATCGAAATATGAATATCACCAGTGAATTTCCCATAAAATTTCGAGCTTGTTCCGTGGTTTTCAAAAAATCCGTGCCATGTCTTAAATCGGACAACTTCGTCGATCTTTAAATGGCTCTATCTCCTAAACTATTAGAGCTAGAGCGCTGAATTTGCACACGGAATAATAAATATTTTTCACAAACTATATAACATATATGGACTCTACAGACACGCGTGTATTTCTAAATTCTTGTAGTGTAAGAAAAAGTCAAGTTTTTTATTTCCGGATGAGAAATCTGGCCTCCAGGACCTTAAAATAAAAGCATTGTTTGTTCGCATTTTGCAAGCTCTGACAATTATTAATTCAAACGGCTCTATCTCCTAAACTAATACAGCTACAGCGCTGAAATTTGCACACGTAATATTATATATATATTGGCCTTTAATCTGAGTCTTAAACGAAGTTTCTCCGAAAATCAGAACGAGCATGAGATGGAAATATTCTACAGTTCCTAGGAAGAAATTGACTCTAATGGCGTTACTTTTGCGATTTTCGTAAAAACTAAGTTTCTAATCGAAAAATGAATATCACCCGTGAATTTCCCATAAAATTTCGAGCTTGGTCCGTGGTTTTCAAAAAAATCCGTGCCATGTCTTAAATCGGACAACTTCGTCGATCTTTAAATGGCTCTATCTCCTAAACTATTAGAGCTAGAGCGCTGAAATTTGCACACGGAATAATAAATATTTTTTCACAAACTATATAACATATATGGATTCTACAGACACGCGTGTATTTCTAAATTCTTGTAGTGTAAGAAAAAGTCAAGTTTTTTATTTCCGGATGAGAAATCTGGCCTCCAGGAACCTTAAAATAAAAGCATTGTTTTTTCGCATTTTGCAAGCTCTGACAATTATTAATTCAAACGGCTCTATCTCCTAAACTATCACAGCTACAGCGCTGAAATTTGCACACGTAATATTATATATATTGGCCTTTAATCAGAGTCTTAAACGAAGTTTCTCCGAAAATCAGAACGAGCATGAGATGGAAATATTCTACAGTTCCTAGGAAGAAATTGACTCTAATGGCGATACTTTTGCGATTTTCTTAAAAACTAAGTTTCTAATCGAAAAATGAATATCACCAGTGAATTTCCCATAAAATTTCGAGCTTGTTCCGTGGTTTTCAAAAAATCCGTGCCATGTCTTAAATCGGACAACTTCGTCGATCTTTAAATGGCTCTATCTCCTAAACTATTAGAGCTAGAGCGCTGAAATTTGCACACGGAATAATAAATATTTTTCACAAACTATATAACATATATGGACTCTACAGACACGCGTGTATTTCTAAATTCTTGTAGTGTAAGAAAAAGTCAAGTTTTTTATTTCCGGATGAGAAATCTGGCCTCCAGGAACCTTAAAATAAAAGCATTGTTTGTTCGCATTTTGCAAGCTCTGACAATTATTAATTCAAACGGCTCTATCTCCTAAACTAATACAGCTACAGCGCTGAAATTTGCACACGTAATATTATATATATATTGGCCTTTAATCTGAGTCTTAAACGAAGTTTCTCCGAAAATCAGAACGAGCATGAGATGGAAATATTCTACAGTTCCTAGGAAGAAATTGACTCTAATGGCGATACTTTTGCGATTTTCTTAAAACTAAGTTTCTAATCGAAAAATGAATATCACCCGTGAATTTCCCATAAAATTTCGAGCTTGGTCCGTGGTTTTCAAAAAAATCCGTGCCATGTCTTAAATCGGACAACTTCGTCGATCTTTAAATGGCTCTCTCTCCTAAACTATTAGAGCTAGAGCGCTGAAATTTGCACACGGAATAATAAATATTTTTCACAAACTATATAACATATATGGATTCTACAGACACGCGTGTATTTCTAAATTCTTGTAGTGTAAGAAAAAGTCAAGTTTTTTATTTCCGGATGAGAAATCTGGCCTCCAGGAACCTTAAAATAAAAGCATTGTTTTTCGCATTTTGCAAGCTCTGACAATTATTAATTCAAACGGCTCTATCTCCTAAACTATCACAGCTACAGCGCTGAAATTTGCACACGTAATATTATATATATTGGCCTTTAATCAGAGTCTTAAACGAAGTTTCTCCGAAAATCAGAACGAGCATGAGATGGAAATATTCTACAGTTCCTAGGAAGAAATTGACTCTAATGGCGATACTTTTGCGATTTTCTTAAAAACTAAGTTTCTAATCGAAAAATGAATATCACCAGTGAATTTCCCATAAAATTTCGAGCTTGGTCCGTGGTTTTCAAAAAAATCCGTGCCATGTCTTAAATCGGACAACTTCGTCGATATTTAAATGGCTCTATCTCCTGAACTATTAGAGCTAGAGCGCTGAAATTTGCACACGGAATAATAAATATTTTTCACAAACTATATAACATATATGTATTCTACAGACACGCGTGTATTTCTAAATTCTTGTAGTGTAAGAAAAAAGTCAAGTTTTTTATTTCCGGATGAGAAATCTGGCCTCCAGGAACCTTAAAATAAAAGCATTGTTTTTTCGCATTTTGCAAGATCTGACAATTATTAATTCAAACGGCTCTATCTCCTAAACTATTACAGCTACAGCGCTGAAATTTGCACACGTAATATTATATATATATTGGCCTTTAATCTGAGTCTTAAACGAAGTTTCTCCGAAAATCAGAACGAGCATGAGATGGAAATATTCTACAGTTCCTAGGAAGAAATTGACTCTAATGGCGATACTTTTGCGATTTTCTTAAAAACTAAGTTTCTAATCGAAAATGAATATCACCAGTGAATTTCCCATAAAATTTCGAGCTTGGTCCGTGGTTTTCAAAAAAATCCGTGCCATGTCTTAAATCGGACAACTTCGTCGATCTTTAAATGGCTCTATCTCCTAAACTATTAGAGCTAGAGCGCTGAAATTTGCACACGGAATAATAAATATTTTTCACAAACTATATAACATATATGGATTCTACAGACACGCGTGTATTTCTAAATTCTTGTAGTGTAAGAAAAAGTCAAGTTTTTTATTTCCGGATGAGAAATCTGGCCTCCAGGAACCTTAAAATAAAAGCATTGTTTTTTCGCATTTTGCAAGATCTGACAATTATTAATTCAAACGGCTCTATCTCCTAAACTATTACAGCTACAGCGCTGAAATTTGCACACGTAATATTATATATATTGGCCTTTAATCTGAGTCTTAAACGAAGTTTCTCCGAAAATCAGAACGAGCATGAGATGGAAATATTCTACAGTTCCTAGGAAGAAATTGACTCTAATGGCGATACTTTTGCGATTTTCTTAAAAACTAAGTTTCTAATCGAAAAATGAATATCACCAGTGAATTTCCCATAAAATTTCGAGCTTGGTCCGTGGTTTTCAAAAAAATCCGTGCCATGTCTTAAATCGGACAACTTCGTCGATCTTTAAATGGCTCTATCTCCTAAACTATTAGAGCTAGAGCGCTGAAATTTGCACACGGAATAATAAATATTTTTCACAAACTATATAACATATATGGATTCTACAGACACGCGTGTATTTCTAAATTCTTGTAGTGTAAGAAAAAGTCAAGTTTTTTATTTCGGATAAGAAATTTGGCCTCCAGGAACCTTAAAATAAAAGCATTGTTTTTTCGCATTTTGCAAGATCTGACAATTATTAATTCAAACGGCTCTATCCCCTAAACTATTACAGCTACAGCGCTGAAATTTGCACACGTAATATTATATATATTGTCCTTTAATTTGAGTCTTAAACGAAGTTTCTCCGAAAATCAGAACGAGCATGAGATGGAAATATTCTACAGTTACTAGGAAGAAATTGACTCTAATGGCGATACTTTTGCGATTTTCTTAAAAACTAAGTTTCTAATCGAAAAATGAATATCACCAGTGAATTTCCCATAAAATTTCGAGCTTGGTCCGTGGTTTTCAAAAAAATCCGTGCCATGTCTTAAATCGGACAACTTCGTCGATCTTTAAATGGCTCTATCTCCTAAACTATTAGAGCTAGAGCGCTGAAATTTGCACACGAATAATAAATATTTTTCACAAACTATATAACATATATGGACTCTACAGACACGCGTGTATTTCTAAATTCTTGTAGTGTAAGAAAAAGTCAAGTTTTTTATTTCCGGATGAGAAATCTGGCCTCCAGGAACCTTAAAATAAAAGCATTGTTTTTTCGCATTTTGCAAGCTCTGACAATTATTAATTCAAACGGCTCTATCTCCTAAACTATTACAGCTACAGCGCTGAAATTTGCACACGTAATATTATATATATTGGCCTTTAATCTGAGTTTTAAACGAAGTTTCTCCGAAAATCAGAACGAGCATGAGAAGGAAATATTGTACAGTTACTAGGAAGAAATTGACTGTAATGGCGATACTTTTGCGATTTTCTTAAAAACTAAGTTTCTAATCGAAAAATGAATATCACCAGTGAATTTCCCATAAAATTTCGAGCTTGGTCCGTGGTTTTCAAAAAAATCCGTGCCATGTCTTAAATCGGACAACTTCGTCGATCTTTAAATGGCTCTATCTCCTAAACTATTAGAGCTAGAGCGCTGAAATTTGCACACGGAATAATAAATATTTTTCACAAACTATATAACATATATGGATTCTACAGACACGCGTGTATTTCTAAATTCTTGTAGTGTAAGAAAAAGTCAAGTTTTTTATTTCCGGATAAGAAATCTGGCCTCCAGGAACCTTAAAATAAAAGCATTGTTTTTTCGCATTTTGCAAGATCTGACAATTATTAATTCAAACGGCTCTATCACCTAAACTATTACAGCTACAGCGCTGAAATTTGCACACGTAATATTATATATATTGGCCTTTAATTTGAGTCTTAAACGAAGTTTCTCCGAAAATCAGAACGAGCATGAGATGGAAATATTCTACAGTTACTAGGAAGAAATTGACTCTAATGGCGATACTTTTGCGATTTTCTTAAAAACTAAGTTTCTAATCGAAAAATGAATATCACCAGTGAATTTCCCATAAAATTTCGAGCTTGGTCCGTGGTTTTCAAAAAAATCCGTGCCTTTTCTTAAATCGGACAAGTTCGTCGATCTTTAAATGGCTCTATCTCGTAAACTATTAGAGCTAGAGCGCTGAAATTTGCACAAGGAATAATAAATATTTTTCACAAACTATATAACATATATGGATTCTACAGACACGCGTGTATTTCTAAATTCTTGTAGTGTAAGAAAAAGTCAAGTTTTTTATTTCCGGATGAGAAATCTTGCCTCCAGGAACCTTAAAAAAAAGCATTGTTTTTTCGCATTTTGCAAGCTCTGACAATTATTAATTCAAACGGCTCTATCTCCTAAACTATTACAGCTACAGCGCTGAAATTTGCACACGTAATATTATATATATTGGCCTTTAATCTGAGTCTTAAACGAAGTTTCTCCGAAATCAGAACGAGCATGAGATGGAAATATTCTACAGTTCCTAGGAAGAAATTGACTCTAATGGCGATACTTTGCGATTTTCTTAAAAACTAAGTTTCTAATCGAAAAATGAATATCACCAGTGAATTTCCCATAAAATTTCGAGCTTGGTCCGTGGTTTTCAAAAAAATCCGTGCCATGTCTTAAATCGGACAACTTCGTCGATCTTTAAATGGCTCTATCTCGTAAACTATTAGAGCTAGAGCGCTGAAATTTGCACACGGAATAATAAATATTTTTCACAAACTATATAACATATATGGATTCTACAGACCCGCGTGTATTTCTAAATTCATGTAGTGTAAGAAAAAGTCAAGTTTTTTATTTCCGGATGAGAAATCTGGCCTCCAGGAACCTTAAAATAAAAGCATTGTTTTTTCGCATTTTGCAAGCTTTGACAATTATTAATTCAAACGGCTCTATCTCCTAAACTGTTACAGCTACAGCGCTGAAATTTGCACACGTAATTATATATATATTGGCCTTTAATCTGAGTCTTAAACGAAGTTTCTCCGAAAATCAGAACGAGCATGAGATGGAAATATTCTACAGTTCCTAGGAAGTAATTGACTCTAATAGCGATACTTTTGCGATTTTCTTAAAAACTAAGTTTCTAATCGAAAAATGAATATCACCCGTAAATTTCCCATAAAATTTCGAGCTTGGTCCGTGGTTTTCAAAAAAATCCGTGCCATGTCTTAAATCGGACAACTTCGTCGATCTTTAAATGGCTCTATCTCCTAAACTATTAGAGCTAGAGCGCTGAAATTTGCACACGGAATAATAAATATTTTTCACAAACTATATAACATATATGGATTCTACAGACACGCGTGTATTTCTAAATTCTTGTAGTGTAAGAAAAAGTCAAGTTTTTTATTTCCGGATAAGAAATCTGGCCTCCAGGAACCTTAAAATAAAAGCATTGTTTTTTCGCATTTTGCAAGATCTGACAATTATTAATTCAAACGGCTCTATCTCCTAAACTATTACAGCTACAGCGCTGAAATTTGCACACGTAATATTATATATATTGGCCTTTAATCTGAGTCTTAAACGAAGTTTCTCCGAAAATCAGAACGAGCATGAGATGGAAATATTCTACAGTTACTAGGAAGAAATTGACTCTAATGGCGATACTTTTGCGATTTTCTTAAAAACTAAGTTTCTAATCGAAAAATGAATATCACCAGTGAATTTCCCATAAAATTTCGAGCTTGGTCCGTGGTTTCAAAAAAATCCGTGCCATGTCTTAAATCGGACAACTTCGTGGATTTTTAAATGGCTCTATCTCCTAAACTATTAGAGCTAGAGCGCTGAAATTTGCACAAGGAATAATAAATATTTTTCACAAACTATATAACATATATGGATTCTACAGACACGCGTGTATTTCTAAATTCTTGTAGTGTAAGAAAAAGTCAAGTTTTTTATTTCCGGATGAGAAATCTGGCCTCCAGGAACCTTAAAATAAAAGCATTGTTTTTTCGCATTTTGCAAGCTTTGACAATTATTAATTCAAACGGCTCTATCTCCTAAACTGTTACAGCTACAGCGCTGAAATTTGCACACGTAATATTATATATATTGGCCTTTAATCTGAGTCTTAAACGAAGTTTCTCCGAAAATCAGAACGAGCATGAGATGGAAATATTCTACAGTTCCTAGGAAGTATTTGACTCTAATGGCGATACTTTGCGATTTTCTTAAAAACTAAGTTTCTAATCGAAAAATGAATATCACCCGTGAATTTCCCATAAAATTTCGAGCTTGGTCCGTGGTTTTCAAAAAATCCGTGCCATGTCTTAAATCGGACAACTTCGTCGATCTTTAAATGGCTCTATCTCGTAAACTATTAGAGCTAGAGCGCTGAAATTTGCACAAGGAATAATAAATATTTTTCACAAACTATATAACATATATGGATTCTACAGACACGCGTGTATTTCTAAATTCTTGTAGTGTAAGAAAAAGTCAAGTTTTTTATTTCCGGATGAGAAATCTTGCCTCCAGGAACCTTAAAAAAAAGCATTGTTTTTTCGCATTTGCAAGCTCTGACAATTATTAATTCAAACGGCTCTATCTCCTAAACTATTACAGCTACAGCGCTGAAATTTGCACACGTAATATTATATATATTGGCCTTTAATCTGAGTCTTAAACGAAGTTTCTCCGAAAATCAGAACGAGCATGAGATGGAAATATTCTACAGTTCCTAGGAAGAAATTGACTGTAATGGCGATACTTTTGCGATTTTCTTAAAAACTAAGTTTCTAATCGAAAAATGAATATCACCAGTGAATTTCCCATAAAATTTCGAGCTTGGTCCGTGGTTTTCAAAAAAATCCGTGCCATGTCTTAAATCGGACAACTTCGTCGATCTTTAAATGGCTCTATCTCGTAAACTATTAGAGCTAGAGCGCTGAAATTTGCACACGGAATAATAAATATTTTTCACAAACTATATAACATATATGGATTCTACAGACCCGCGTGTATTTCTAAATTCATGTAGTGTAAGAAAAAGTCAAGTTTTTTATTTCCGGATGAGAAATCTGGCCTCCAGGAACCTTAAAATAAAAGCATTGTTTTTTCGCATTTTGCAAGCTTTGACAATTATTAATTCAAACGGCTCTATCTCCTAAACTGTTACAGCTACAGCGCTGAAATTTGCACACGTAATTATATATATATTGGCCTTTAATCTGAGTCTTAAACGAAGTTTCTCCGAAAATCAGAACGAGCATGAGATGGAAATATTCTACAGTTCCTAGGAAGTAATTGACTCTAATAGCGATACTTTTGCGATTTTCTTAAAAACTAAGTTTCTAATCGAAAAATGAATATCACCCGTAAATTTCCCATAAAATTTCGAGCTTGGTCCGTGGTTTTCAAAAAATCCGTGCCATGTCTTAAATCGGACAACTTCGTCGATCTTTAAATGGCTCTATCTCCTAAACTATTAGAGCTAGAGCGCTGAAATTTGCACACGGAATAATAAATATTTTTCACAAACTATATAACATATATGGATTCTACAGACACGCGTGTATTTCTAAATTCTTGTAGTGTAAGAAAAAGTCAAGTTTTTTATTTCCGGATAAGAAATCTGGCCTCCAGGAACCTTAAAATAAAAGCATTGTTTTTTCGCATTTTGCAAGATCTGACAATTATTAATTCAACGGCTCTATCTCCTAAACTATTACAGCTACAGCGCTGAAATTTGCACACGTAATATTATATATATTGGCCTTTAATCTGAGTCTTAAACGAAGTTTCTCCGAAAATCAGAACGAGCATGAGATGGAAATATTCTACAGTTACTAGGAAGAAATTGACTCTAATGGCGATACTTTTGCGATTTTCTTAAAAACTAAGTTTCTAATCGAAAAATGAATATCACCAGTGAATTTCCCATAAAATTTCGAGCTTGGTCCGTGGTTTTCAAAAAAATCCGTGCCATGTCTTAAATCGGACAACTTCGTGGATTTTTAAATGGCTCTATCTCCTAAACTATTAGAGCTAGAGCGCTGAAATTTGCACAAGGAATAATAAATATTTTTCACAAACTATATAACATATATGGATTCTACAGACACGCGTGTATTTCTAAATTCTTGTAGTGTAAGAAAAAGTCAAGTTTTTTATTTCCGGATGAGAAATCTGGCCTCCAGGAACCTTAAAATAAAAGCATTGTTTTTTCGCATTTTGCAAGCTTTGACAATTATTAATTCAAACGGCTCTATCTCCTAAACTGTTACAGCTACAGCGCTGAAATTTGCACACGTAATATTATATATATTGGCCTTTAATCTGAGTCTTAAACGAAGTTTCTCCGAAAATCAGAACGAGCATGAGATGGAAATATTCTACAGTTCCTAGGAAGTATTTGACTCTAATGGCGATACTTTTGCGATTTTCTTAAAAACTAAGTTTCTAATCGAAAAATGAATATCACCCGTGAATTTCCCATAAAATTTCGAGCTTGGTCCGTGGTTTTCAAAAAAATCCGTGCCATGTCTTAAATCGGACAACTTCGTCGATCTTTAAATGGCTCTATCTCCTAAACTATTAGAGCTAGAGCGCTGAAATTTGCACACGGAATAATAAATATTTTTCACAAACTATATAACATATATGGATTCTACAGACACGCGTGTATTTCTAAATTCTTGTAGTGTAAGAAAAAGTCAAGTTTTTTATTTCCGGATAAGAAATCTGGCCTCCAGGAACCTTAAAATAAAAGCATTGTTTTTTCGCATTTTGCAAGATCTGACAATTATTAATTCAAACGGCTCTATCTCCTAAACTATTACAGCTACAGCGCTGAAATTTGCACACGTAATATTATATATATTGGCCTTTAATCTGAGTCTTAAACGAAGTTTCTCCGAAAATCAGAACGAGCATGAGATGGAAATATTCTACAGTTACTAGGAAGAAATTGACTCTAATGGCGATACTTTTGCGATTTTCTTAAAAACTAAGTTTCTAATCGAAAAATGAATATCACCAGTGAATTTCCCATAAAATTTCGAGCTTGGTCCGTGGTTTTCAAAAAAATCCGTGCCATGTCTTAAATCGGACAACTTCGTGGATTTTTAAATGGCTCTATCTCCTAAACTATTAGAGCTAGAGCGCTGAAATTTGCACAAGGAATAATAAATATTTTTCACAAACTATATAACATATATGGATTCTACAGACACGCGTGTATTTCTAAATTCTTGTAGTGTAAGAAAAAGTCAAGTTTTTTTATTTCCGGATGAGAAATCTTGCCTCCAGGAACCTTAAAAAAAAGCATTGTTTTTTCGCATTTTGCAAGCTCTGACAATTATTAATTCAAACGGCTCTATCTCCTAAACTATTACAGCTACAGCGCTGAAATTTGCACACGTAATATTATATATATTGCCTTTAATCTGAGTCTTAAACGAAGTTTCTCCGAAAATCAGAACGAGCATGAGATGGAAATATTCTACAGTTCCTAGGAAGAAATTGACTCTAATGGCGATACTTTTGCGATTTTCTTAAAAACTAAGTTTCTAATCGAAAAATGAATATCACCAGTGAATTTCCCATAAAATTTCGAGCTTGGTCCGTGGTTTTCAAAAAAATCCGTGCCATGTCTTAAATCGGACAACTTCGTCGATATTTAAATGGCTCTATCTCCTAAACTATTAGAGCTAGAGCGCTGAAATTTGCACACGGAATAATAAATATTTTTCACAAACTATATAACATATATGGATTCTACAGACTCGCGTGTATTTCTAAATTCTTGTAGTGTAAGAAAAAGTCAAGTTTTTTATTTCCGGATGAGAAATCTGGCCTCCAGGAACCTTAAAATAAAAGCATTGTTTTTTCGCATTTTGCAAGCTCTGACAATTATTAATTCAAACGGCTCTATCTCCTAAACTATTACAGCTACAGCGCTGAAATTTGCACACGTAATATTATATATATATTGGCCTTTAATCTGAGTCTTAACGAAGTTTCTCCGAAAATCAGAACGAGCATGAGATGGAAATATTCTACAGTTCCTAGGAAGAAATTGACTCTAATGGCGATACTTTGCGATTTTCTTAAAAACTAAGTTTCTAATCGAAAAATGAATATCACCAGTGAATTTCCCATAAAATTTCGAGCTTGGTCCGTGGTTTTCAAAAAATCCGTGCCATGTCTTAAATCGGACAACTTCGTCGATCTTTAAATGGCTCTATCTCCTAAACTATTAGAGCTAGAGCGCTGAAATTTGCACACGGAATAATAAATATTTTTCACAAACTATATAACATATATGGATTCTACAGACACGCGTGTATTTCTAAATTCTTGTAGTGTAAGAAAAAGTCAAGTTTTTTATTTCCGGATGAGAAATCTGGCCCCCAGGAACCTTAAAATAAAAGAATTGTTTTTTCGCGTTTTGCAAGCTCTGACAATTATTAATTCAAACGGCTCTATCTCCTAAACTATTACAGCTACAGCGCTGAAATTTGCACACGTAATATTATATATATTGGCCTTTAATCTGAGTTTTAAACGAAGTTTCTCCGAAAATCAGAACGAGCATGAGATGGAAATATTCTACAGTTACTAGGAAGAAATTGACTGTAATGGCGATACTTTTGCGATTTTCTTAAAAACTAAGTTTCTAATCGAAAAATGAATATCACCAGTGAATTTCCCATAAAATTTCGAGCTTGGTCCGTGGTTTTCAAAAAAATCCGTGCCATGTCTTAAATCGGACAACTTCGTCGATCTTTAAATGGCTCTATCTCCTAAACTATTAGAGCTAGAGCGCTGAAATTTGCACACGGAATAATAAATATTTTTCACAAACTATATAACATATATGGATTCTACAGACACGCGTGTATTTCTAAATTCTTGTAGTGTAAGAAAAAGTCAGTTTTTTATTTCCGGATAAGAAATCTGGCCTCCAGGAACCTTAAAATAAAAGCATTGTTTTTTCGCATTTTGCAAGATCTGACAATTATTAATTCAAACGGCTCTATCCCCTAAACTATTACAGCTACAGCGCTGAAATTTGCACACGTAATATTATATATATTGGCCTTTAATTTGAGTCTTAAACGAAGTTTCTCCGAAAACCAGAACGAGCATGAGATGGAAATATTCTACATTTACTAGGAAGAAATGGACTCTAATGGCGATACTTTTGCGATTTTCTTAAAAACTAAGTTTCTAATCGAAAAATGAATATCACCAGTGAATTTCCCATAAAATTTCGAGCTTGGTCCGTGGTTTTCAAAAAAATCCGTGCCTTTTCTTAAATCGGACAAGTTCGTCGATCTTTAAATGGCTCTATCTCGTAAACTATTAGAGCTAGAGCGCTGAAATTTGCACAAGGAATAATAAATATTTTTCACAAACTATATAACATATATGGATTCTACAGACACGCGTGTATTTCTAAATTCTTGTAGTGTAAGAAAAAGTAAGGTTTTTATTTCCGGATGAGAAATCTTGCCTCAAGGAACCTTAAAAAAAAAGCATTGTTTTTTCGCATTTTGCAAGCTCTGACAATTATTAATTCAAACGGCTCTATCTCCTAAACTATTACAGCTACAGCGCTGAAATTTGCACACGTAATATTATATATATTGGCCTTTAATCTGAGTCTTAAACGAAGTTTCTCCGAAAATCAGAACGAGCATGAGATGGAAATATTCTACAGTTCCTAGGAAGAAATTGACTGTAATGGCGATACTTTTGCGATTTTCTTAAAAACTAAGTTTCTAATCGAAAAATGAATATCACCAGTGAATTTCCCATAAAATTTCGAGCTTGGTCCGTGGTTTTCAAAAAAATCCGTGCCATGTCTTAAATCGGACAACTTCGTCGATCTTTAAATGGCTCTATCTCCTAAACTATTAGAGCTAGAGCGCTGAAATTTGCACACGGAATAATAAATATTTTTCACAAACTATATAACATATATGGATTCTACAGACACGCGTGTATTTCTAAATTCATGTAGTGTAAGAAAAAGTCAAGTTTTTTATTTCCGGATGAGAAATCTGGCCTCCAGGAACCTTAAAATAAAAGCATTGTTTTTTCGCATTTTGCAAGCTTTGACAATTATTAATTCAAACGGCTCTATCTCCTAAACTGTTACAGCTACAGCGCTGAAATTTGCACACGTAATTATATATATATTGGCCTTTAATCTGAGTCTTAAACGAAGTTTCTCCGAAAATCAGAACGAGCATGAGATGGAAATATTCTACAGTTCCTAGGAAGTAATTGACTCTAATGGCGATACTTTTGCGATTTTCTTAAAAACTAAGTTTCTAATCGAAAAATGAATATCACCCGTGAATTTCCCATAAAATTTCGAGCTTGGTCCGTGGTTTCAAAAAAATCCGTGCCATGTCTTAAATCGGACAACTTCGTCGATCTTTAAATGGCTCTATCTCCTAAACTATTAGAGCTAGAGCGCTGAAATTTGCACACGGAATAATAAATATTTTTCACAAACTATATAACATATATGGATTCTACAGACACGCGTGTATTTCTAAATTCTTGTAGTGTAAGAAAAGGTCAAGTTTTTTATTTCCGGATAAGAATCTGGCCTCCAGGAACCTTAAAATAAAAGCATTGTTTTTTCGCATTTTGCAAGATCTGACAATTATTAATTCAAACGGCTCTATCTCCTAAACTATTACAGCTACAGCGCTGAAATTTGCACACGTAATATTATATATATTGGCCTTTAATCTGAGTCTTAAACGAAGTTTCTCCGAAAATCAGAACGAGCATGAGATGGAAATATTCTACAGTTACTAGGAAGAAATTGACTCTAATGGCGATACTTTTGCGATTTTCTTAAAAACTAAGTTTCTAATCGAAAAATGAATATCACCAGTGAATTTCCCATAAAATTTCGAGCTTGGTCCGTGGTTTTCAAAAAAATCCGTGCCATGTCTTAAATCGGACAACTTCGTGGATTTTAAATGGCTCTATCTCCTAAACTATTAGAGCTAGAGCGCTGAAATTTGCACAAGGAATAATAAATATTTTTCACAAATTATATAACATATATGGATTCTACAGACACGCGTGTATTTCTAAATTCTTGTAGTGTAAGAAAAAGTCAAGTTTTTTTATTTCCGGATGAGAAATCTTGCCTCCAGGAACCTTAAAAAAAAGCATTGTTTTTTCGCATTTTGCAAGCTCTGACAATTATTAATTCAAACGGCTCTATCTCCTAAACTATTACAGCTACAGCGCTGAAATTTGCACACGTAATATTATATATATTGGCCTTTAATCTGAGTCTTAAACGAAGTTTCTCCGAAATCAGAACGAGCATGAGATGGAAATATTCTACAGTTCCTAGGAAGAAATTGACTCTAATGGCGATACTTTTGCGATTTTCTTAAAAACTAAGTTTTTAATCGAAAAATGAATATCACCAGTGAATTTCCCATAAAATTTCGAGCTTGGTCCGTGGTTTTCAAAAAAATCCGTGCCATGTCTTAAATCGGACAACTTCGTCGATCTTTAAATGGCTCTATCTCCTAAACTATTAGAGCTAGAGCGCTGAAATTTGCACACGGAATAATAAATATTTTTCACAAACTATATAACATATATGGATTCTACAGACACGCGTGTATTTCTAAATTCTTGTAGTGTAAGAAAAAGTCAAGTTTTTTATTTCCGGATGAGAAATCTGGCCTCCAGGAACCTTAAAATAAAATCATTGTTTTTTCGCATTTTGCAAGCTCTGACAATTATTAATTCAAACGGCTCTATCTCCTAAACTATTACAGCTACAGCGCTGAAATTTGCACACGTAATATTATATATATTGGCCTTTAATCTGAGTCTTAAACGAAGTTTCTCCGGTAATCAGAAAGAGCATGAGATGGAAATATTCTACAGTTACTAGGAAGAAATTGACTGTAATGGCGATACTTTTGCGATTTTCTTAAAAACTAAGTTTCTAATCGAAAAATGAATATCACCCGTGAATTTCCCATAAAATTTCGAGCTTGGTCCGTGGTTTTCAAAAAAATCCGTGCCATGTCTTAAATCGGACAACTTCGTCGATCTTTAAATGGCTCTATCTCCTAAACTATTAGAGCTAGAGCGCTGAAATTTGCACACGGAATAATAAATATTTTTCACAAACTATATAACATATATGGATTCTACAGACACGCGTGTATTTCTAAATTCTTGTAGTGTAAGAAAAAGTCAAGTTTTTTATTTCCGGATAAGAAATCTGGCCTCCAGGAACCTTAAATAAAAGCATTGTTTTTTCGCATTTTGCAAGATCTGACAATTATTAATTCAAACGGCTCTATCTCCTAAACTATTACAGCTACAGCGCTGAAATTTGCACACGTAATATTATATATATTGGCCTTTGATCTGAGTCTTAAACGAAGTTTCTCCGGAAATCAGAACGAGCATGAGATGGAAATATTCTACAGTTACTAGGAAGAAATTGACTGTAATGGCGATACTTTGCGATTTTCTTAAAAACTAAGTTTCTAATCGAAAAATGAATATCACCAGTGAATTTCCCATAAAATTTCGAGCTTGGTCCGTGGTTTTCAAAAAAATCCGTGCCATGTCTTAAATCGGACAACTTCGTCGATCTTTAAATGGCTCTATCTCCTAAACTATTAGAGCTAGAGCGCTGATATTTGAACAAGGAATAATAAATATTTTTCACAAACTATATAACATATATGGATTCTACAGACACGCGTGTATTTCTAAATTCTTGTAGTGTAAGAAAAAGTCAAGTTTTTTTATTTCCGGATGAGAAATCTTGCCTCCAGGAACCTTAAAAAAAAGCATTGTTTTTTCGCATTTTGCAAGCTCTGACAATTATTAATTCAAACGGCTCTATCTCCTAAACTATTACAGCTACAGCGCTGAAATTTGCACACGTAATATTATATATATTGGCCTTTAATCTGAGTCTTAAACGAAGTTTCTCCGAAAATCAGAACGAGCATGAGATGGAAATATTCTACAGTTCCTAGGAAGAAATTGACTGTAATGGCGATACTTTTGCGATTTTCTTAAAAACTAAGTTTCTAATCGAAAAAATGAATATCACCAGTGAATTTCCCATAAAATTTCGAGCTTGGTCCGTGGTTTTCAAAAAAATCCGTGCCATGTCTTAAATCGGACAACTTCGTCGATCTTTAAATGGCTCTATCTCCTAAACTATTAGAGCTAGAGCGCTGAAATTTGCACACGGAATAATAAATATTTTTCACAAACTATATAACATATATGGATTCTACAGACACGCGTGTATTTCTAAATTCTTGTAGTGTAAGAAAAAGTCAAGTTTTTTATTCCCGGATGAGAAATCTGGCCTCCAGGAACCTTAAAATAAAAGCATTGTTTTTTCGCATTTTGCAAGCTCTGACAATTATTAATTCAAACGGCTCTATCTCCTAAACTATTACAGCTACAGCGCTGAAATTTGCACACGTAATATTATATATATTGGCCTTTAATCTGAGTCTTAAACGAAGTTTCTCCGGAAATCAGAACGAGCATGAGATGGAAATATTCTACAGTTACTAGGAAGAAATTGACTGTAATGGCGATACTTTTGCGATTTTCTTAAAACTAAGTTTCTAATCGAAAAATGAATATCACCAGTGAATTTCCCATAAAATTTCGAGCTTGGTCCGTGGTTTTCAAAAAATCCGTGCCATGTCTTAAATCGGACAACTTCGTCGATCTTTAAATGGCTCTATCTCCTAAACTATTAGAGCTAGAGCGCTGATATTTGAACACGGAATAATAAATATTTTTCACAAACTACATAACATATGGATTCTACAGACACGCGTGTATTTCTAAATTTTTGTAGTGTAAGAAAAAGTCAAGTTTTTTATTTCCGGATGAGAAAACTGGCCCCAGGAACCTTAAATAAAAGCATTGTTTTTTCGCATTTTGCAAGCTTTGACAATTATTAATTCAAACGGCTCTATCTCCTAAACTGTTACAGCTACAGCGCTGAAATTTGCACACGTAATTATATATATATTGGCCTTTAATCTGAGTCTTAAACGAAGTTTCTCCGAAAATCAGAACGAGCATGAGATGGAAATATTCTACAGTTCCTAGGAAGTAATTGACTCTAATGGCGATACTTTTGCGATTTTCTTAAAAACTAAGTTTCTAATCGAAAAATGAATATCACCCGTGAATTTCCCATAAAATTTCGAGCTTGGTCCGTGGTTTTCAAAAAAAATCCGTGCCATGTCTTAAATGGGACAACTTCGTCGATCTTTAAATGGCTCTATCTCCTAAACTATTAGAGCTAGAGCGCTGAAATTTGCACACGGAATAATAAATATTTTTCACAAACTATATAACATATATGGATTCTACAGACACGCGTGTATTTCTAAATTCTTGTAGTGTAAGAAAGAGTCAAGTTTTTTATTTCCGGATAAGAAATCTGGCCTCCAGGAACCTTAAAATAAAAGCATTGTTTTTTCGCATTTTGCAAGATCTGACAATTATTAATTCAAACGGCTCTATCTCCTAAACTATTACAGCTACAGCGCTGAAATTTGCACACGTAATATTATATATATTGGCCTTTAATCTGAGTCTTAAACGAAGTTTCTCCGAAAATCAGAACGAGCATGAGATGGAAATATTCTACAGTTACTAGGAAGAAATTGACTCTAATGGCGATACTTTTGCGATTTTCTTAAAAACTAAGTTTCTAATCGAAAAATGAATATCACCAGTGAATTTCCCATAAAATTTCGAGCTTGGTCCGTGGTTTTCAAAAAAATCCGTGCCATGTCTTAAATCGGACAACTTCGTGGATTTTTAAATGGCTCTCTCTCCTAAACTATTAGAGCTAGAGCGCTGAAATTTGCACAAGGAATAATAAATATTTTTCACAAACTATATAACATATATGGATTCTACAGACACGCGTGTATTTCTAAATTCTTGTAGTGTAAGAAAAAGTCAAGTTTTTTTATTTCCGGATGAGAAATCTTGCCTCCAGGAACCTTAAAAAAAGCATTGTTTTTTCGCATTTTGCAAGCTCTGACAATTATTAATTCAAACGGCTCTATCTCCTAAACTATTACAGCTACAGCGCTGAAATTTGCACACGTAATATTATATATATTGGCCTTTAATCTGAGTCTTAAACGAAGATTCTCCGAAAATCAGAACGAGCATGAGATGGAAATATTCTACAGTTCCTAGGAAGAAATTGACTCTAATGGCGATACTTTTGCGATTTTCTTAAAAACTAAGTTTCTAATCGAAAAATGAATATCACCAGTGAATTTCCCATAAAATTTCGAGCTTGGTCCGTGGTTTTCAAAAAAATCCGTGCCATGTCTTAAATCGGACAACTTCGTCGATCTTTAAATGGCTCTATCTCCTAAACTATTAGAGCTAGAGCGCTGAAATTTGCACACGGAATAATAAATATTTTTCACAAACTATATAACATATATGGATTCTACAGACACGCGTGTATTTCTAAATTCTTGTAGTGTAAGAAAAAGTCAAGTTTTTTATTTCCGGATGAGAAATCTGGCCTCCAGGAACCTTAAAATAAAAGCATTGTTTTTTCTCATTTTGCAAGCTCTGACAATTATTAATTCAAACGGCTCTATCTCCTAAACTATTACAGCTACAGCGCTGAAATTTGCACACGTAATATTATATATATATTGGCCTTTAATCTGAGTCTTAAACGAAGTTTCTCCGAAAATCAGAACGAGCATGAGATGGAAATATTCTACAGTTCCTAGGAAGAAATTGACTCTAATGGCGATACTTTTGCGATTTTCTTAAAAACTAAGTTTCTAATCGAAAAATGAATATCACCAGTGAATTTCCCATAAAATTTCGAGCTTGGTCCGTGGTTTTCAAAAAAATCCGTGCCATGTCTTAAATCGGACAACTTCGTCGATCTTTAAATGGCTCTATCTCGTAAACTATTAGAGCTAGAGCGCTGAAATTTGCACAAGGAATAATAAATATTTTTCACAAACTATATAACATATATGGATTCTACAGACACGCGTGTATTTCTAAATTCTTGTAGTGTAAGAAAAAGTAAGGTTTTTTATTTCCGGATGAGAAATCTTGCCTCAAGGAACCTTAAAAAAAAGCATTGTTTTTTCGCATTTTGCAAGCTCTGACAATTATTAATTCAAACGGCTCTATCTCCTAAACTATTACAGCTACAGCGCTGAAATTTGCACACGTAATATTATATATATTGGCCTTTAATCTGAGTCTTAAACGAAGTTTCTCCGAAAATCAGAACGAGCATGAGATGGAAATATTCTACAGTTCCTAGGAAGAAATTGACTGTAATGGCGATACTTTGCGATTTTCTTAAAAACTAAGTTTCTAATCGAAAAATGAATATCACCAGTGAATTTCCCATAAAATTTCGAGCTTGGTCCGTGGTTTTCAAAAAAATCCGTGCCATGTCTTAAATCGGACAACTTCGTCGATCTTTAAATGGCTCTATCTCGTAAACTATTAGAGCTAGAGCGCTGAAATTTGCACACGGAATAATAAATATTTTTCACAAACTATATAACATATATGGATTCTACAGACACGCGTGTATTTCTAAATTCATGTAGTGTAAGAAAAAGTCAAGTTTTTTATTTCCGGATGAGAAATCTGGCCTCCAGGAACCTTAAAATAAAAGCATTGTTTTTTCGCATTTTGCAAGCTTTGACAATTATTAATTCAAACGGCTCTATCTCCTAAACTGTTACAGCTACAGCGCTGAAATTTGCACACGTAATTATATATATATTGGCCTTTAATCTGAGTCTTAAACGAAGTTTCTCCGAAAATCAGAACGAGCATGAGATGGAAATATTCTACAGTTCCTAGGAAGTAATTGACTCTAATGGCGATACTTTTGCGATTTTCTTAAAAACTAAGTTTCTAATCGAAAAATGAATATCACCCGTGAATTTCCCATAAAATTTCGAGCTTGGTCCGTGGTTTTCAAAAAAATCCGTGCCATGTCTTAAATCGGACAACTTCGTCGATCTTTAAATGGCTCTATCTCCTAAACTATTAGAGCTAGAGCGCTGAAATTTGCACACGGAATAATAAATATTTTTCACAAACTATATAACATATATGGATTCTACAGACACGCGTGTATTTCTAAATTCTTGTAGTGTAAGAAAAGGTCAAGTTTTTTATTTCCGGATAAGAAATCTGGCCTCCAGGAACCTTAAAATAAAAGCATTGTTTTTTCGCATTTTGCAAGATCTGACAATTATTAATTCAAACGGCTCTATCTCCTAAACTATTACAGCTACAGCGCTGAAATTTGCACACGTAATATTATATATATTGGCCTTTAATCTGAGTCTTAAACGAAGTTTCTCCGAAAATCAGAACGAGCATGAGATGGAAATATTCTACAGTTACTAGGAAGAAATTGACTCTAATGGCGATACTTTTGCGATTTTCTTAAAAACTAAGTTTCTAATCGAAAAATGAATATCACCAGTGAATTTCCCATAAAATTTCGAGCTTGGTCCGTGGTTTTCAAAAAAATCCGTGCCATGTCTTAAATCGGACAACTTCGTGGATTTTTAAATGGCTCTATCTCCTAAACTATTAGAGCTAGAGCGCTGAAATTTGCACAAGGAATAATAAATATTTTTCACAAACTATATAACATATATGGATTCTACAGACACGCGTGTATTTCTAAATTCTTGTAGTGTAAGAAAAAGTCAAGTTTTTTTATTTCCGGATGAGAAATCTTGCCTCCAGGAACCTTAAAAAAAAGCATTGTTTTTTCGCATTTTGCAAGCTCTGACAATTATTAATTCAAACGGCTCTATCTCCTAAACTATTACAGCTACAGCGCTGAAATTTGCACACGTAATATTATATATATTGGCCTTTAATCTGAGTCTTAAACGAAGTTTCTCCGAAAATCAGAACGAGCATGAGATGGAAATATTCTACAGTTCCTAGGAAGAAATTGACTCTAATGGCGATACTTTTGCGATTTCTTAAAAACTAAGTTTTTAATCGAAAAATGAATATCACCAGTGAATTTCCCATAAAATTTCGAGCTTGGTCCGTGGTTTCAAAAAAATCCGTGCCATGTCTTAAATCGGACAACTTCGTCGATCTTTAAATGGCTCTATCTCCTAAACTATTAGAGCTAGAGCGCTGAAATTTGCACACGGAATAATAAATATTTTTCACAAACTATATAACATATATGGATTCTACAGACACGCGTGTATTTCTAAATTCTTGTAGTGTAAGAAAAAGTCAAGTTTTTTATTTCCGGATGAGAAATCTGGCCTCCAGGAACCTTAAAATAAAATCATTGTTTTTTCGCATTTTGCAAGCTCTGACAATTATTAATTCAAACGGCTCTATCTCCTAAACTATTACAGCTACAGCGCTGAAATTTGCACACGTAATATTATATATATTGGCCTTTAATCTGAGTCTTAAACGAAGTTTCTCCGGTAATCAGAAAGAGCATGAGATGGAAATATTCTACAGTTACTAGGAAGAAATTGACTGTAATGACGATACTTTTGCGATTTTCTTAAAAACTAAGTTTCTAATCGAAAAATGAATATCACCCGTGAATTTCCCATAAAATTTCGAGCTTGGTCCGTGGTTTCAAAAAAATCCGTGCCATGTCTTAAATCGGACAACTTCGTCGATCTTTAAATGGCTCTATCTCCTAAACTATTAGAGCTAGAGCGCTGAAATTTGCACACGGAATAATAAATATTTTTCACAAAATATATAACATATATGGATTCTACAGACACGCGTGTATTTCTAAATTCTTGTAGTGTAAGAAAAAGTCAAGTTTTTTATTTCCGGATAAGAAATCTGGCCTCCAGGAACCTTAAAATAAAAGCATTGTTTTTTCGCATTTTGCAAGATCTGACAATTATTAATTCAAACGGCTCTATCTCCTAAACTATTACAGCTACAGCGCTGAAATTTGCACACGTAATATTATATATATTGGCCTTTGATCTGAGTCTTAAACGAAGTTTCTCCGGAAATCAGAACGAGCATGAGATGGAAATATTCTACAGTTACTAGGAAGAAATTGACTGTAATGGCGATACTTTTGCGATTTTCTTAAAAACTAAGTTTCTAATCGAAAAATGAATATCACCAGTGAATTTCCCATAAAATTTCGAGCTTGGTCCGTGGTTTTCAAAAAAATCCGTGCCATGTCTTAAATCGGACAACTTCGTCGATCTTTAAATGGCTCTATCTCCTAAACTATTAGAGCTAGAGCGCTGATATTTGAACAAGGAATAATAAATATTTTTCACAAACTATATAACATATATGGATTCTACAGACACGCGTGTATTTCTAAATTCTTGTAGTGTAAGAAAAAGTCAAGTTTTTTTATTTCCGGATGAGAAATCTTGCCTCCAGGAACCTTAAAAAAAAGCATTGTTTTTTCGCATTTTGCAAGCTCTGACAATTATTAATTCAAACGGCTCTATCTCCTAAACTATTACAGCTACAGCGCTGAAATTTGCACACGTAATATTATATATATTGGCCTTTAATCTGAGTCTTAAACGAAGTTTCTCCGAAAATCAGAACGAGCATGAGATGGAAATATTCTACAGTTCCTAGGAAGAAATTGACTCTAATGGCGATACTTTTGCGATTTTCTTAAAACTAAGTTTCTAATCGAAAAATGAATATCACCAGTGAATTTCCCATAAAATTTCCAGCTTGGTCCGTGGTTTTCAAAAAATCCGTGCCATGTCTTAAATCGGACAACTTCGTCGATCTTTAAATGGCTCTATCTCCTAAACTATTAGAGCTAGAGCGCTGAAATTTGCACACGGAATAATAAATATTTTTCACAAACTATATAACATATATGGATTCTACAGACACGCGTGTATTTCTAAATCTTGTAGTGTAAGAAAAAGTCAAGTTTTTTATTTCCGGATGAGAAATCTGGCCTCCAGGAACCTTAAAATAAAATCATTGTTTTTTCGCATTTTGCAAGCTCTGACAATTATTAATTCAAACGGCTCTATCTCCTAAACTATTACAGCTACAGCGCTGAAATTTGCACACGTAATATTATATATATTGGCCTTTAATCTGAGTCTTAAACGAAGTTTCTCCGGAAATCAGAACGAGCATGAGATGGAAATATTCTACAGTTACTAGGAAGAAATTGACTGTAATGGCGATACTTTTGCGATTTTCTTAAAACTAAGTTTCTAATCGAAAAATGAATTATCACCAGTGAATTTCCCATAAAATTCGAGCTTGGTCCGTGGTTTCAAAAAAATCCGTGCCATGTCTTAAATCGGACAACTTCGTCGATCTTTAAATGGCTCTATCTCCTAAACTATTAGAGCTAGAGCGCTGATATTTGAACACGGAATAATAAATATTTTTCACAAACTACATAACATATGGATTCTACAGACACGCGTGTATTTCTAAATTTTTGTAGTGTAAGAAAAAGTCAAGTTTTTTATTTCCGGATGAGAAAACTGGCCCCCAGGAACCTTAAAATAAAAGCATTGTTTTTTCGCATTTTGCAAGCTCTTACAATTATTAATTCAAACGGCTCTATCTCCTAAACTATTACAGCTACAGCGCTGAAATTTGCACACGTAATATTATATATATTGGCCTTTAATCTGAGTCTTAAACGAAGTTTCTCCGAAAATCAGAACGAGCATGAGATGGAAATATTCTACAGTTCCTAGGAAGAAATTGACTCTAATGGCGATACTTTGCGATTTTCTTAAAAACTAAGTTTCTAATCGAAAATGAATATCACCCGTGAATTTCCCATAAAATTTCGAGCTTGGTCCGTGGTTTTCAAAAAAATCCGTGCCATGTCTTAAATCGGACAACTTCGTCGATCTTTAAATGGCTCTATCTCCTAAACTATTAGAGCTAGAGCGCTGAAATTTGCACACGGAATAATAAATATTTTTCACAAACTATATAACATATATGGATTCTACAGACACGCGTGTATTTCTAAATTCTTGTAGTGTAAGAAAAAGTCAAGTTTTTTATTTCCGGATGAGAAATCTGGCCTCCAGGAACCTTAAAATAAAATCATTGTTTTTTCGCATTTTGCAAGCTCTGACAATTATTAATTCAAACGGCTCTATCTCCTAAACTATTACAGCTACAGCGCTGAAATTTGCACACGTAATATTATATATATTGGCCTTTAATCTGAGTCTTAAACGAAGTTTCTCCGAAAATCAGAACGAGCATGAGATGGAAATATTCTACAGTTACTAGGAGAAATTGACTCTAATGGCGATACTTTTGCGATTTTCTTAAAAACTAAGTTTCTAATCGAAAAATGAATATCACCAGTGAATTTCCCATAAAATTTCGAGCTTGGTCCGTGGTTTTCAAAAAAATCCGTGCCATGTCTTAAATCGGACAACTTCGTCGATCTTTAAATGGCTCTATCTCCTAAACTATTAGAGCTAGAGCGCTGATATTTGAACACGGAATAATAATATTTTTCACAAACTATATAACATATATGGATTCTACAGACACGCGTGTATTTCTAAATTCTTGTAGTGTAAGAAAAAGTCAAGTTTTTTATTTCCGGATGAGAAATCTGGCCTCCAGGAACCTTAAAATAAAATCATTGTTTTTTCGCATTTTGCAAGCTCTGACAATTATTAATTCAAACGGCTCTATCTCCTAAACTATTACAGCTACAGCGCTGAAATTTGCACACGTAATATTATATATATTGGCCTTTAATCTGAGTCTTAAACGAAGTTTCTCCGAAAATCAGAACGAGCATGAGATAGATGGAAATATTCTACAGTTCCTAGGAAGAAATTGACTCTAATGTCGATACTTTTGCGATTTTCTTAAAAACTAAGTTTCTAATCGAAAAATGAATATCACCAGTGAATTTCCCATAAAATTTCGAGCTTGGTCCGTGTTTTCAAAAAAATCCGTGCCATGTCTTAAATCGGACAACTTCGTCGATCTTTAAATGGCTCTATCTCCTAAACTATTAGAGCTAGAGCGCTGAAATTTGCACACGGAATAATAAATATTTTTCACAAACTATATAACATATATGGATTCTACAGACACGCGTGTATTTCTAAATTCTTGTAGTGTAAGAAAAAGTCAAGTTTTTTATTTCCGGATGAGAAATCTGGCCTCCAGGAACCTTAAAATAAAAGCATTGTTTTTTCGCATTTTGCAAGCTCTGACAATTATTAATTCAAACGGCTCTATCTCCTACACTATTACAGCTACAGCGCTGAAATTTGCATACGTAATATTATATATATTGGCCTTTAATCTGAGTCTTAAACGAAGTTTCTCCGAAAATCAGAACGAGCATGAGATGGAAATATTCTACAGTTCCTAGGAAGAAATTGACTCTAATGGCGATACTATTGCGATTTTCTTAAAAACTAAGTTTCTAATCGAAAAATGAATATCACCCGTGAATTTCCCATAAAATTTTGAGCTTGGTCCGTGGTTTTCAAAAAATCCGTGCCATGTCTCAAATCGGACAACTTCGTCGATCTTTAAATGGCTCTATCTCCTAAACTATTAGAGCTAGAGCGCTGAAATTTGCACACGGAATAATCAATATTTTTCACAAACTATATAACATATATGGATTCTACAGACACGCGTGTATTTCTAAATTCTTGTAGTGTAAGAAAAAGTCAAGTTTTTATTTCCGGATGAGAAATCTGGCCCCCAGGAACCTTAAAATAAAAGCATTGTTTTTTCGCATTTTGCAAGCTCTGACAATTATTAATTCAAACGGCTCTATCTCCTAAACTATTACAGCTACAGCGCTGAAATTTGCACACGTAATATTATATATATTGGCCTTTAATCTGAGTCTTAAACGAAGTTTCTCCGAAAATCAGAACGAGCATGAGATGGAAATATTCTACAGTTACTAGGAAGAAATTGACTCTAATGGCGATACTTTTGCGATTTTCTTAAAAACTAAGTTTCTAATCGAAAAATGAATATCACCAGTGAATTTCCCATAAAATTTCGAGCTTGGTCCGTGGTTTTCAAAAAAATCCGTGCCATGTCTTAAATCGGACAACTTCGTCGATCTTTAAATGGCCTATCTCCTAAACTATTAGAGCTAGAGCGCTGAAATTTGCACACGGAATAATAATATTTTTCACAAACTATATAACATATATGGATTCTACAGACACGCGTGTATTTCTAAATTCTTGTAGTGTAAGAAAAAGTCAAGTTTTTTATTTCCGGATGAGAAATCTGGCCCCCAGGAACCTTAAAATAAAAGCATTGTTTTTTCGCATTTTGCAAGCTCTGACAATTATTAATTCAAACGGCTCTATCTCCTAAACTATTACAGCTACAGCGCTGAAATATGCACACGTAATATTATATATATTGGCCTTTAATCTGAGTCTTAAACGAAGTTTCTCCGAAAATCAGAACGAGCATGACATGGAAATATTCTACAGTTCCTAGGAAGAAATTGACTCTAATGGCGATACTTTTGCGATTTTCTTAAAAACTAAGTTTCTAATCGAAAAATGAATATCACCCGTGAATTTCCCATAAAATTTCGAGCTTGGTCCGTGGTTTTCAAAAAAATCCGTGCCATGTCTTAAATCGGACAACTTCGTCGATCTTTAAATGGCTCTATCTCCTAAACTATTAGAGCTAGAGCGCTGAAATTTGCACACGGAATAATAAATATTTTTCACAAACTATATAACATATATGGATTCTACAGAACGCGTGTATTTCTAAATTCTTGTAGTGTAAGAAAAAGTCAAGTTTTTTATTTCCGGATGAGAAAACTGGCCCCCAGGAACCTTAAAATAAAAGCATTGTTTTTTCGCATTTTGGCAAGCTCTGACAATTATTAATTCAAACGGCTCTATCTCCTAAACTATTACAGCTACAGCGCTGAAATTTGCACACGTAATATTATATATATTGGCCTTTAATCTGAGTCTTAAACGAAGTTTCGCCGAAAATCAGAACGAGCATGAGATGGAAATATTCTGCAGTTACTAGAAAGAAATTGACTCTATGGCGATACTTTTGCGATTTTCTTAAAAACTAAGTTTCTAATCGAAAAATGAATATCACCCGTGAATTTCCCATAAAATTTCGAGCTTGGTCCGTGGTTTTCAAAAAAATCCGTGCCATGTCTTAAATCGGATAACTTCGTCGATCTTTAAATGGCTCTATCTCCTAAACTATTAGAGCTAGAGCGCTGAAATTTGCACACGGAATAATAAATATTTTTCACAAACTATATAACATATATGGATTCTACAGACACGCGTGTATTTCTAAATTCTTGTAGTGTAAGAAAAAGTCAAGTTTTGTATTTCCGGATGAGAAAACTGGCCCCCAGGAACCTTAAAATAAAAGCATTGTTTTTTCGCATTTTGCAAGCTCTGACAATTATTAATTCAAACGGCTCTCTCTCCTAAACTATTACAGCTACAGCGCTGAAATTTGCACACGTAATATTATATATATTGGCCTTTAATCTGAGTCTTAAACGAAGTTTCTCCGAAAATCAGAACGAGCATGAGATGGAAATATTCTACAGTTACTAGGAAGAAATTGACTGTAATGGCGATACTTTTGCGATTTTCTTAAAAACTAAGTTTCTAATCGAAAAATGAATATCACCAGTGAATTTCCCATAAAATTTCGAGCTTGGTCCGTGTTTTCAAAAAAATCCGTGCCATGTCTTAAATCGGACAACTTCGTCGATCTTTAAATGGCTCTATCTCCTAAACTATTAGAGCTAGAGCGCTGATATTTGAACACGGAATAATAAATATTTTTCACAAACTATATAACATATATGGATTCTACAGACACGCGTGTATTTCTAAATTCTTGTAGTGTAAGAAAAAGTCAAGTTTTTTATTTCCGGATGAGAAAACTGGCCCCCAGGAACCTTAAAATAAAAGCATTGTTTTTTCGCATTTTGCAAGCTCTGACAATTATTAATTCAAACGGCTCTATCTCCTAAACTATTACAGCTACAGCGCTGAAATTTGCACACGTAATATTATATATATTGGCCTTTAATCTGAGTCTTAAACGAAGTTTCGCCGAAAATCAGAACGAGCATGAGATGGAAATATTCTGCAGTTACTAGAAAGAAATTGACTCTATGGCGATACCTTTTGCGATTTCTTAAAAACTAAGTTTCTAATCGAAAAATGAATATCACCCGTGAATTCCCATAAAATTTCGAGCTTGGTCCGTGGTTTTCAAAAAAATCCGTGCCATGTCCTAAATCGGATAACTTCGTCGATCTTTAAATGGCTCTATCTCCTAAACTATTAGAGCTAGAGCGCTGAAATTTGCACACGGAATAATAAATATTTTTCACAAACTATATAACATATATGGATTCTACAGACACGCGTGTATTTCTAAATTCTTGTAGTGTAAGAAAAAGTCAAGTTTTGTATTTCCGGATGAGAAAACTGGCCCCCAGGAACCTTAAAATAAAAGCATTGTTTTTTTCGCATTTTGCAAGCTCTGACAATTATTAATTCAAAACGGATCTATCTCCTAAACCTATTACAGCTACAGCGCTGAAATTTGCACACGTAATATTATATATATTGGCCTTTAATCTGAGTCTTAAACGAAGTTTCGCCGAAAATCAGAACGAGCATGAGATGGAAATATTCTGCAGTTACTAGAAAGAAATTGACTCTATGGCGATACTTTTGCGATTTTCTTAAAAACTAAGTTTCTAATCGAAAATGAATATCACCCGTGAATTTCCCATAAAATTTCGAGCTTGGTCCGTGGTTTTCAAAAAAATCCGTGCCAAGTCTTAAATCGGACAACTTCGTCGATCTTTAAATGGCTCTATCTGCTAAACTATTAGAGCTAGAGCGCTGAAATTTGCACACGGAATAATAAATATTTTTCACAAACTATATAACATATATGGATTCTACAGACACGCGTGTATTTCTAAATTCTTGTAGTGTAAGAAAAAGTCAAGTTTTTTATTTCCGGATGAGAAATCTGGCCCCCAGGAACCTTAAAATAAAAGCATTGTTTTTTCGCATTTTGCAAGCTCTGACAATTATTAATTCAAACGGCTCTATCTCCTAAACTATTACAGCTACAGCGCTGAAATTTGCATACGTAATATTATATATATTGGCCTTTAATCTGAGTCTTAAACGAAGTTTCTCCGAAAATCAGAACGAGCATGAGATGGAAATATTCTACAGTTCCTAGGAAGAAATTGACTCTAATGGCGATACTTTTGCGATTTTCTTAAAAACTAAGTTTCTAATCGAAAAATGAATATCACCCGTGAATTTCCCATAAAATTTTGAGCTTGGTCCGTGGTTTTCAAAAAAATCCGTGCCATGTCTCAAATCGGACAACTTCGTCGATCTTTAAATGGCTCTATCTCCTAAACTATTAGAGCTAGAGCGCTGAAATTTGCACACGGAATAATAAATATTTTTCACAAACTATATAACATATATGGATTCTACAGACACGCGTGTATTTCTAAATTCTTGTAGTGTAAGAAAAAGTCAAGTTTTTTATTTCCGGATGAGAAATCTGGCCCCCAGGAACCTTAAAATAAAAGCATTGTTTTTTCGCATTTTGCAAGCTCTGACAATTATTAATTCAAACGGCTCTATCTCCTAAACTATTACAGCTACAGCGCTGAAATTTGCATACGTAATATTATATATATTGGCCTTTAATCTGAGTCTTAAACGAAGTTTCTCCGAAAATCAGAACGAGCATGAGATGGAAATATTCTACAGTTACTAGGAAGAAATTGACTCTAATGGCGATACTTTTGCGATTTTCTTAAAAACTAAGTTTCTAATCGAAAAATGAATATCACCCGTGAATTTCCCATAAAATTTTGAGCTTGGTCCGTGGTTTTCAAAAAAATCCGTGCCATGTCTCAAATCGGACAACTTCGTCGATCTTTAAATGGCTCTATCTCCTAAACTATTAGAGCTAGAGCGCTGAAATTTGCACACGGAATAATAAATATTTTTCACAAACTATATAACATATATGGATTCTACAGACACGCGTGTATTTCTAAATTCTTGTAGTGTAAGAAAAAGTCAAGTTTTTTATTTCCGGATGAGAAAACTGGCCCCCAGGAACCTTAAAATAAAAGCATTGTTTTTTCGCATTTTGCAAGCTCTGACAATTATTAATTCAAACGGCTCTATCTCCTAAACTATTACAGCTACAGCGCTGAAATTTGCACACGTAATATTATATATATTGGCCTTTAATCTGAGTCTTAAACGAAGTTTCGCCGAAAATCAGAACGAGCATGAGATGGAAATATTCTGCAGTTACTAGAAAGAAATTGACTCTATGGCGATACTTTTGCGATTTTCTTAAAAACTAAGTTTCTAATCGAAAAATGAATATCACCCGTGAATTTCCCATAAAATTTCGAGCTTGGTCCGTGGTTTTCAAAAAAATCCGTGCCATGTCCTAAATCGGATAACTTCGTCGATCTTTAAATGGCTCTATCTCCTAAACTATTAGAGCTAGAGCGCTGAAATTTGCACACGGAATAATAAATATTTTTCACAAACTATATAACATATATGGATTCTACAGACACGCGTGTATTTCTAAATTCTTGTAGTGTAAGAAAAAGTCAAGTTTTGTATTTCCGGATGAGAAAACTGGCCCCCAGGAACCTTAAAATAAAAGCATTGTTTTTTCGCATTTTGCAAGCTCTGACAATTATTAATTCAAACGGATCTATCTCCTAAACTATTACAGCTACAGCGCTGAAATTTGCACACGTAATATTATATATATTGGCCTTTAATCTGAGTCTTAAACGAAGTTTCGCCGAAAATCAGAACGAGCATGAGATGGAAATATTCTGCAGTTACTAGAAAGAAATTGACTCTATGGCGATACTTTTGCGATTTTCTTAAAAACTAAGTTTCTAATCGAAAAATGAATATCACCAGTGAATTTCCCATAAAATTTCGAGCTTGGTCCGTGGTTTTCAAAAAAATCCGTGCCAAGTCTTAAATCGGACAACTTCGTCGATCTTTAAATGGCTCTATCTGCTAAACTATTAGAGCTAGAGCGCTGAAATTTGCACACGGAATAATAAATATTTTTCACAAACTATATAACATATATGGATTCTACAGACACGCGTGTATTTCTAAATTCTTGTAGTGTAAGAAAAAGTCAAGTTTTTTATTTCCGGACGAGAAATCTGGCCCCCAGGAACCTTAAAATAAAAGCATTGTTTTTTCGCATTTTGCAAGCTCTGACAATTATTAATTCAAACGGCTCTATCTCCTAAACTATTACAGCTACAGCGCTGAAATTTGCATACGTAATATTATATATATTGGCCTTTAATCTGAGTCTTAAACGAAGTTTCTCCGAAAATCAGAACGAGCATGAGATGGAAATATTCTACAGTTCCTAGGAAGAAATTGACTCTAATGGCGATACTTTTGCGATTTTCTTAAAAACTAAGTTTCTAATCGAAAAATGAATATCACCCGTGAATTTCCCATAAAATTTTGAGCTTGGTCCGTGGTTTTCAAAAAAATCCGTGCCATGTCTCAAATCGGACAACTTCGTCGATCTTTAAATGGCTCTATCTCCTAAACTATTAGAGCTAGAGCGCTGAAATTTGCACACGGAATAATAAATATTTTTCACAAACTATATAACATATATGGATTCTACAGACACGCGTGTATTTCTAAATTCTTGTAGTGTAAGAAAAAGTCAAGTTTTTTATTTCCGGATGAGAAATCTGGCCCCCAGGAACCTTAAAATAAAAGCATTGTTTTTTCGCATTTTGCAAGCTCTGACAATTATTAATTCAAACGGCTCTATCTCCTAAACTATTACAGCTACAGCGCTGAAATTTGCATACGTAATATTATATATATTGGCCTTTAATCTGAGTCTTAAACGAAGTTTCTCCGAAAATCAGAACGAGCATGAGATGGAAATATTCTACAGTTACTAGGAAGAAATTGACTCTAATGGCGATACTTTTGCGATTTTCTTATAAACTAAGTTTCTAATCGAAAAATGAATATCACCCGTGAATTTCCCATAAAATTTTGAGCTTGGTCCGTGGTTTTCAAAAAAATCCGTGCCATGTCTCAAATCGGACAACTTCGTCGATCTTTAAATGGCTCTATCTCCTAAACTATTAGAGCTAGAGCGCTGAAATTTGCACACGGAATAATAAATATTTTTCACAAACTATATAACATATATGGATTCTACAGACACGCGTGTATTTCTAAATTCTTGTAGTGTAAGAAAAAGTCAAGTTTTTTATTTCCGGATGAGAAATCTGGCCCCCAGGAACCTTAAAATAAAAGCATTGTTTTTTCGCATTTTGCAAGCTCTGACAATTATTAATTCAAACGGCTCTATCTCCTAAACTATTACAGCTACAGCGCTGAAATTTGCACACGTAATATTATATATATATATTGGCCTTTAATCTGAGTCTTAAACGAAGTTTCTCCGAAAATCAGAACGAGCATGAGATGGAAATATTCTACAGTTACTAGGAAGAAATTGACTCTAATGGCGATACTTTTGCGATTTTCTTAAAAACTATGTTTCTAATCGAAAAATGAATATCACCAGTGAATTTCCCATAAAATTTCGAGCTTGGTCCGTGGTTATCAAAAAAATCCGTGCCATGTCTTAAATCGGACAACTTCGTCGATCTTTAAATGGCTCTATCTCCTAAACTATTAGAGCTAGAGCGCTGAAATTTGCACACGGAATAATAAATATTTTTCACAAACTATATAACATATATGGATTCTACAGACACGCGTGTATTTCTAAATTCTTGTAGTGTAAGAAAAAGTCAAGTTTTTTATTTCCGGATGAGAAATCTGGCCCCCAGAAACCTTAAAATAAAAGCATTGTTTTTTCGCATTTTGCAAGCTCTGACAATTATTAATTCAAACGGCTCTATCTCCTAAACTATTACAGCTACAGCGCTGAAATTTGCATACGTAATATTATATATATTGGCCTTTAATCTGAGTCTTAAACGAAGTTTCTCCGAAAATCAGAACGAGCATGAGATGGAAATATTCTACAGTTCCTAGGAAGAAATTGTCTCTAATGGCGATACTTTTGCGATTTTCTTAAAAACTAAGTTTCTAATCGAAAAATGAATATCACCCGTGAATTTCCCATAAAATTTTGAGCTTGGTCCGTGGTTTTTAAAAAAATCCGTGCCATGTCTTAAATCGGACAACTTCGTCGATCTTTAAATGGCTCTATCTCCTAAACTATTAGAGCTAGAGCGCTGAAATTTGCACACGGAATAATAAATATTTTTCACAAACTATATAACATATATGGATTCTACAGACACGCGTGTATTTCTAAATTCTAGTAGTGTAAGAAAAAGTCAAGTTTTTTATTTCCGGATGAGAAATCTGGCCCCCAGGAACCTTAAAATAAAAGCATTGTTTTTTCGCATTTTGCAAGCTCTGACAATTATTAATTCAAACGGCTCTATCTCCTAAACTATTACAGCTACAGCGCTGAAATTTGCACACGTAATATTATATATATTGGCCTTTAATCTGAGTCTTAAACGAAGTTTCTCCGAAAATCAGAACGAGCATGAGATGGAAATATTCTACAGTTACTAGGAAGAAATTGACTCTAATGGCGATACTTTTGCGATTTTCTTAAAAACTAAGTTTCTAATCGAAAAATAAATATCACCAGTGAATTTCCCATAAAATTTCGAGCTTGGTCCGTGGTTTTCAAAAAAATCCGTGCCATGTCTTAAATCGGACAACTTCGTCGATCTTTAAATGGCTCTATCTCCTAAACTATTAGAGCTAGAGCGCTGAAATTTGCACACGGAATAATAAATATTTTTCACAAACTATATAACATATATGGATTCTACAGAACGCGTGTATTTCTAAATTCTTGTAGTGTAAGAAAAAGTCAAGTTTTTTATTTCCGGATGAGAAATCTTGCCTCCAGGAACCTTAAAATAAAAGCATTGTTTTTTCGCATTTTGTAAGCTATGACAATTATTAATTCAAACGGCTCTATCTCCTAAACTATTACAGCTACAGCGCTGAAATTTGCACACGTAATATTATATATATTGGCCTTTAATCTGAGTCTTAAACGAAGTTTCGCCGAAAATCAGAACGAGCATGAGATGGAAATATTCTGCAGTTACTAGGAAGAAATTGACTCTAATGGCGATAATTTTGCGATTTTCTTAAAAACTAAGTTTCTAATCGAAAAATGAATATCACCCGTGAATTTCCCATAAAATTTCGAGCTTGGTCCGTGGTTTTCAAAAAAATCCGTGCCATGTCTTAAATCGGATAACTTCGTCGATCTTTAAATGGCTCTATCTCCTAAACTATTAGAGCTAGAGCGCTGAAATTTGCACACGGAATAATAAATATTTTTCACAAACTATATAACATATATGGATTCTACAGACACGCGTGTATTTCTAAATTCTTGTAGTGTAAGAAAAAGTCAAGTTTTTTATTTCCGGATGAGAAATCTGGCCCCCAGGAACCTTAAAATAAAAGCATTGTTTTTTCGCATTTTGCAAGCTCTGACAATTATTAATTCAAACGGCTCTATCTCCTAAACTATTACAGCTACAGCGCTGAAATTTGCATACGTAATATTATATATATTGGCCTTTAATCTGAGTCTTAAACGAAGTTTCTCCGAAAATCAGAACGAGCATGAGATGGAAATATTCTACAGTTCCTAGGAAGAAATTGACTCTAATGGCGATACTTTTGCGATTTTCTTAAAAACTAAGTTTCTAATCGAAAAATGAATATCACCCGTGAATTTCCCATAAAATTTTGAGCTTGGTCCGTGGTTTTCAAAAAAATCCGTGCCATGTCTCAAATCGGACAACTTCGTCGATCTTTAAATGGCTCTATCTCCTAAACTATTAGAGCTAGAGCGCTGAAATTTGCACACGGAATAATAAATATTTTTCACAAACTATATAACATATATGGATTCTACAGACACGCGTGTATTTCTAAATTCTTGTAGTGTAAGAAAAAGTCAAGTTTTTTATTTCCGGATGAGAAATCTGGCCCCCAGGAACCTTAAAATAAAAGCATTGTTTTTTCGCATTTTGCAAGCTCTGACAATTATTAATTCAAACGGCTCTATCTCCTAAACTATTACAGCTACAGCGCTGAAATTTGCACACGTAATATTATATATATTGGCCTTTAATCTGAGTCTTAAACGAAGTTTCTCCGAAAATCAGAACGAGCATGAGATGGAAATATTCTACAGTTACTAGGAAGAAATTGACTCTAATGGCGATACTTTTGCGATTTTCTTAAAAACTAAGTTTCTAATCGAAAAATGAATATCACCAGTGAATTTCCCATAAAATTTCGAGCTTGGTCCGTGGTTATCAAAAAAATCCGTGCCATGTCTTAAATCGGACAACTTCGTCGATCTTTAAATGGCTCTATCTCCTAAACTATTAGAGCTAGAGCGCTGAAATTTGCACACGGAATAATAAATATTTTTCACAAACTATATAACATATATGGATTCTACAGACACGCGTGTATTTCTAAATTCTTGTAGTGTAAGAAAAAGTCAAGTTTTTTATTTCCGGATGAGAAAACTGGCCCCCAGGAACCTTAAAATAAAAGCATTGTTTTTTTCGCATTTTGCAAGCTCTGACAATTATTAATTCAAACGGCTCTCTCTCCTAAACTATTACAGCTACAGCGCTGAAATTTGCACACGTAATATTATATATATTGGCCTTTAATCTGAGTCTTAAACGAAGTTTCTCCGAAAATCAGAACGAGCATGAGATGGAAATATTCTACAGTTACTAGGAAGAAATTGACTGTAATGGTGATACTTTTGCGATTTTCTTAAAAACTAAGTTTCTAATCGAAAAATGAATATCACCAGTGAATTTCCCATAAAATTTCGAGCTTGGTCCGTGGTTTTCAAAAAAATCCGTGCCATGTCTTAAATCGGACAACTTCGTCGATCTTTAAATGGCTCTATCTCCTAAACTATTAGAGCTAGAGCGCTGATATTTGAACACGGAATAATAAATATTTTTCACAAACTATATAACATATATGGATTCTACAGACACGCGTGTATTTCTAAATTCTTGTAGTGTAAGAAAAAGTCAAGTTTTTTATTTCCGGATGAGAAAACTGGCCCCCAGGAACCTTAAAATAAAAGCATTGTTTTTTCGCATTTTGCAAGCTCTGACAATTATTAATTCAAACGGCTCTATCTCCTAAACTATTACAGCTACAGCGCTGAAATTTGCACACGTAATATTATATATATTGGCCTTTAATCTGAGTCTTAAACGAAGTTTCGCCGAAAATCAGAACGAGCATGAGATGGAAATATTCTGCAGTTACTAGAAAGAAATTGACTCTATGGCGATACTTTTGCGATTTTCTTAAAAACTAAGTTTCTAATCGAAAAATGAATATCACCCGTGAATTTCCCATAAAATTTCGAGCTTGGTCCGTGGTTTTCAAAAAAATCCGTGCCATGTCCTAAATCGGATAACTTCGTCGATCTTTAAATGGCTCTATCTCCTAAACTATTAGAGCTAGAGCGCTGAAATTTGCACACGGAATAATAAATATTTTTCACAAACTATATAACATATATGGATTCTACAGACACGCGTGTATTTCTAAATTCTTGTAGTGTAAGAAAAAGTCAAGTTTTGTATTTCCGGATGAGAAAACTGGCCCCCAGGAACCTTAAAATAAAAGCATTGTTTTTTCGCATTTTGCAAGCTCTGACAATTATTAATTCAAACGGATCTATCTCCTAAACTATTACAGCTACAGCGCTGAAATTTGCACACGTAATATTATATATATTGGCCTTTAATCTGAGTCTTAAACGAAGTTTCGCCGAAAATCAGAACGAGCATGAGATGGAAATATTCTGCAGTTACTAGAAAGAAATTGACTCTATGGCGATACTTTTGCGATTTTCTTAAAAAACTAAGTTTCTAATCGAAAAATGAATATCACCCCGTGAATTTCCCATAAAATTTCGAGCTTGGTCCGTGGTTTTCAAAAAAATCCGTGCCAAGTCTTAAATCGGACAACTTCGTCGATCTTTAAATGGCTCTATCTGCTAAACTATTAGAGCTAGAGCGCTGAAATTTGCACACGGAATAATAAATATTTTTCACAAACTATATAACATATATGGATTCTACAGACACGCGTGTATTTCTAAATTCTTGTAGTGTAAGAAAAAGTCAAGTTTTTTATTTCCGGATGAGAAATCTGGCCCCCAGGAACCTTAAAATAAAAGCATTGTTTTTTCGCATTTTGCAAGCTCTGACAATTATTAATTCAAACGGCTCTAGCTCCTAAACTATTACAGCTACAGCGCTGAAATTTGCATACGTAATATTATATATATTGGCCTTTAATCTGAGTCTTAAACGAAGTTTCTCCGAAAATCAGAACGAGCATGAGATGGAAATATTCTACAGTTCCTAGGAAGAAATTGACTCTAATGGCGATACTTTTGCGATTTTCTTAAAAACTAAGTTTCTAATCGAAAAATGAATATCACCCGTGAATTTCCCATAAAATTTTGAGCTTGGTCCGTGGTTTTCAAAAAAATCCGTGCCATGTCTCAAATCGGACAACTTCGTCGATCTTTAAATGGCTCTATCTCCTAAACTATTAGAGCTAGAGCGCTGAAATTTGCACACGGAATAATAAATATTTTTCACAAACTATATAACATATATGGATTCTACAGACACGCGTGTATTTCTAAATTCTTGTAGTGTAAGAAAAAGTCAAGTTTTTTATTTCCGGATGAGAAATCTGGCCCCCAGGAACCTTAAAATAAAAGCATTGTTTTTTTCGCATTTTGCAAGCTCTGACAATTATTAATTCAAACGGCTCTATCTCCTAAACTATTACAGCTACAGCGCTGAAATTTGCACACGTAATATTATATATATTGGCCTTTAATCTGAGTCTTAAACGAAGTTTCTCCGAAAATCAGAACGAGCATGAGATGGAAATATTCTACAGTTACTAGGAAGAAATTGACTCTAATGGCGATACTTTTGCGATTTTCTTAATAACTAAGTTTCTAATCGAAAAATGAATATCACCAGTGAATTTCCCATAAAATTTCGAGCTTGGTCCGTGGTTATCAAAAAAATCCGTGCCATGTCTTAAATCGGACAACTTCGTCGATCTTTAAATGGCTCTATCTCCTAAACTATTAGAGCTAGAGCGCTGAAATTTGCACACGGAATAATAAATATTTTTCACAAACTATATAACATATATGGATTCTACAGACACGCGTGTATTTCTAAATTCTTGTAGTGTAAGAAAAAGTCAAGTTTTTTATTTCCGGATGAGAAATCTGGCCCCCAGAAACCTTAAAATAAAAGCATTGTTTTTTCGCATTTTGCAAGCTCTGACAATTATTAATTCAAACGGCTCTATCTCCTAAACTATTACAGCTACAGCGCTGAAATTTGCATACGTAATATTATATATATTGGCCTTTAATCTGAGTCTTAAACGAAGTTTCTCCGAAAATCAGAACGAGCATGAGATGGAAATATTCTACAGTTACTAGGAAGAAATTGTCTCTAATGGCGATACTTTTGCGATTTTCTTAAAAACTAAGTTTCTAATCGAAAAATGAATATCACCCGTGAATTTCCCATAAAATTTTGAGCTTGGTCCGTGGTTTTCAAAAAAATCCGTGCCATGTCTTAAATCGGACAACTTCGTCGATCTTTAAATGGCTCTATCTCCTAAACTATTAGAGCTAGAGCGCTGAAATTTGCACACGGAATAATAAATATTTTTCACAAACTATATAACATATATGGATTCTACAGACACGCGTGTATTTCTAAATTCTTGTAGTGTAAGAAAAAGTCAAGTTTTTTATTTCCGGATGAGAAATCTGGCCCCCAGGAACCTTAAAATAAAAGCATTGTTTTTTCGCATTTTGCAAGCTCTGACAATTATTAATTCAAACGGCTCTATCTCCTAAACTATTACAGCTACAGCGCTGAAATATGCACACGTAATATTATATATATTGGCCTTTAATCTGAGTCTTAAACGAAGTTTCTCCGAAAATCAGAACGAGCATGAGATGGAAATATTCTACAGTTACTAGGAAGAAATTGACTCTAATGGCGATACTTTTGCGATTTTCTTAAAAACTAAGTTTCTAATCGAAAAATAAATATCACCAGTGAATTTCCCATAAAATTTCGAGCTTGGTCCGTGGTTTTCAAAAAAATCCGTGCCATGTCTTAAATCGGACAACTTCGTCGATCTTTAAATGGCTCTATCTCCTAAACTATTAGAGCTAGAGCGCTGAAATTTGCACACGGAATAATAAATATTTTTCAACAAACTATATAACATATATGGATTCTACAGAACGCGTGTATTTCTAAATTCTTGTAGTGTAAGAAAAAGTCAAGTTTTTTATTTCCGGATGAGAAATCTGGCCCCAGGAACCTTAAAATAAAAGCATTGTTTTTTCGCATTTTGCAAGCTCTGACAATTATTAATTCAAACGGCTCTATCTCCTAAACTATTACAGCTACAGCGCTGAAATTTGCATACGTAATATTATATATATTGGCCTTTAATCTGAGTCTTAAACGAAGTTTCTCCGAAAATCAGAACGAGCATGAGATGGAAATATTCTACAGTTCCTAGGAAGAAATTGACTCTAATGGCGATACTTTTGCGATTTTCTTAAAACTAAGTTTCTAATCGAAAAATGAATATCACCCGTGAATTTCCCATAAAATTTTGAGCTTGGTCCCGTGGTTTTCAAAAAAATCCGTGCCATGTCTCAAATCGGACAACTTCGTCGATCTTTAAATGGCTCTATCTCCTAAACTATTAGAGCTAGAGCGCTGAAATTTGCACACGGAATAATAAATATTTTTCACAAACTATATAACATATATGGATTCTACAGACACGCGTGTATTTCTAAATTCTTGTAGTGTAAGAAAAAGTCAAGTTTTTTATTTCCGGATGAGAAATCTGGCCCCCAGGAACCTTAAAATAAAAGCATTGTTTTTTCGCATTTTGCAAGCTCTGACAATTATTAATTCAAACGGCTCTATCTCCTAAACTATTACAGCTACAGCGCTGAAATTTGCACACGTAATATTATATATATTGGCCTTTAATCTGAGTCTTAAACGAAGTTTCTCCGAAAATCAGAACGAGCATGAGATGGAAATATTCTACAGTTACTAGGAAGAAATTGACTCTAATGGCGATACTTTTGCGATTTTCTTAAAAACTAAGTTTCTAATCGAAAAATGAATATCACCAGTGAATTTCCCATAAAATTTCGAGCTTGGTCCGTGGTTATCAAAAAAATCCGTGCCATGTCTTAAATCGGACAACTTCGTCGATCTTTAAATGGCTCTATCTCCTAAACTATTAGAGCTAGAGCGCTGAAATTTGCACACGGAATAATAAATATTTTTCACAACACTATATAACATATATGGATTCTACAGACACGCGTGTATTTCTAAATTCTTGTAGTGTAAGAAAAAGTCAAGTTTTTTATTTCCGGATGAGAAATCTGGCCCCCAGGAACCTTAAAATAAAAGCATTGTTTTTTCGCATTTTGCAAGCTCTGACAATTATTAATTCAAACGGCTCTATCTCCTAAACTATTACAGCTACAGCGCTGAAATTTGCACACGTAATATTATATATATTGGCCTTTAATCTGAGTCTTAAACGAAGTTTCTCCGAAAATCAGAACGAGCATGAGATGGAAATAATCTACAGTTACTAGGAAGAAATTGACTGTAATGGTGATACTTTTGCGATTTTCTTAAAAACTAAGTTTCTAATCGAAAAATGAATATCACCAGTGAATTTCCCATAAAATTTCGAGCTTGGTCCGTGGTTTTCAAAAAAATCCGTGCCATGTCTTAAATCGGACAACTTCGTCGATCTTTAAATGGCTCTATCTCCTAAACTATTAGAGCTAGAGCGCTGATATTTGAACACGGAATAATAAATATTTTTCACAAACTATATAACATATATGGATTCTACAGACACGCGTGTATTTCTAAATTCTTGTAGTGTAAGAAAAAGTCAAGTTTTTTATTTCCGGATGAGAAAACTGGCCCCCAGGAACCTTAAAATAAAAGCATTGTTTTTTCGCATTTTGCAAGCTCTGACAATTATTAATTCAAACGGCTCTATCTCCTAAACTATTACAGCTACAGCGCTGAAATTTGCACACGTAATATTATATATATTGGCCTTTAATCTGAGTCTTAAACGAAGTTTCGCCGAAAATCAGAACGAGCATGAGATGGAAATATTCTGCAGTTACTAGAAAGAAATTGACTCTATGGCGATACTTTTGCGATTTTCTTAAAAACTAAGTTTCTAATCGAAAAATGAATATCACCCGTGAATTTCCCATAAAATTTCGAGCTTGGTCCGTGGTTTTCAAAAAAATCCGTGCCATGTCCTAAATCGGATAACTTCGTCGATCTTTAAATGGCTCTATCTCCTAAACTATTAGAGCTAGAGCGCTGAAATTTGCACACGGAATAATAAATATTTTTCACAAACTATATAACATATATGGATTCTACAGACACGCGTGTATTTCTAAATTCTTGTAGTGTAAGAAAAAGTCAAGTTTTGTATTTCCGGATGAGAAAACTGGCCCCCAGGAACCTTAAAATAAAAGCATTGTTTTTTCGCATTTTGCAAGCTCTGACAATTATTAATTCAAACGGATCTATCTCCTAAACTATTACAGCTACAGCGCTGAAATTTGCACACGTAATATTATATATATTGGCCTTTAATCTGAGTCTTAAACGAAGTTTCGCCGAAAATCAGAACGAGCATGAGATGGAAATATTCTGCAGTTACTAGAAAGAAATTGACTCTATGGCGATACTTTTGCGATTTTCTTAAAAACTAAGTTTCTAATCGAAAAATGAATATCACCCGTGAATTTCCCATAAAATTTCGAGCTTGGTCCGTGGTTTTCAAAAAAATCCGTGCCAAGTCTTAAATCGGACAACTTCGTCGATCTTTAAATGGCTCTATCTGCTAAACTATTAGAGCTAGAGCGCTGAAATTTGCACACGGAATAATAAATATTTTTCACAAACTATATAACATATATGGATTCTACAGACACGCGTGTATTTCTAAATTCTTGTAGTGTAAGAAAAAGTCAAGTTTTTTATTTCCGGATGAGAAATCTGGCCCCCAGGAACCTTAAAATAAAAGCATTGTTTTTTCGCATTTTGCAAGCTCTGACAATTATTAATTCAAACGGCTCTATCTCCTAAACTATTACAGCTACAGCGCTGAAATTTGCATACGTAATATTATATATATTGGCCTTTAATCTGAGTCTTAAACGAAGTTTCTCCGAAAATCAGAACGAGCATGAGATGGAAATATTCTACAGTTCCTAGGAAGAAATTGACTCTAATGGCGATACTTTTGCGATTTTCTTAAAAACTAAGTTTCTAATCGAAAAATGAATATCACCCGTGAATTTCCCATAAAATTTTGAGCTTGGTCCGTGGTTTTCAAAAAAATCCGTGCCATGTCTCAAATCGGACAACTTCGTCGATCTTTAAATGGCTCTATCTCCTAAACTATTAGAGCTAGAGCGCTGAAATTTGCACACGGAATAATAAATATTTTTCACAAACTATATAACATATATGGATTCTACAGACACGCGTGTATTTCTAAATTCTTGTAGTGTAAGAAAAAGTCAAGTTTTTTATTTCCGGATGAGAAATCTGGCCCCCAGGAACCTTAAAATAAAAGCATTGTTTTTTCGCATTTTGCAAGCTCTGACAATTATTAATTCAAACGGCTCTATCTCCTAAACTATTACAGCTACAGCGCTGAAATTTGCACACGTAATATTATATATATTGGCCTTTAATCTGAGTCTTAAACGAAGTTTCTCCGAAAATCAGAACGAGCATGAGATGGAAATATTCTACAGTTACTAGGAAGAAATTGACTCTAATGGCGATACTTTTGCGATTTTCTTAAAAACTAAGTTTCTAATCGAAAAATGAATATCACCAGTGAATTTCCCATAAAATTTCGAGCTTGGTCCGTGGTTATCAAAAAAATCCGTGCCATGTCTTAAATCGGACAACTTCGTCGATCTTTAAATGGCTCTATCTCCTAAACTATTAGAGCTAGAGCGCTGAAATTTGCACACGGAATAATAAATATTTTTCACAAACTATATAACATATATGGATTCTACAGACACGCGTGTATTTCTAAATTCTTGTAGTGTAAGAAAAAGTCAAGTTTTTTATTTCCGGATGAGAAATCTGGCCCCCAGAAACCTTAAAATAAAAGCATTGTTTTTTCGCATTTTGCAAGCTCTGACAATTATTAATTCAAACGGCTCTATCTCCTAAACTATTACAGCTACAGCGCTGAAATTTGCATACGTAATATTATATATATTGGCCTTTAATCTGAGTCTTAAACGAAGTTTCTCCGAAAATCAGAACGAGCATGAGATGGAAATATTCTACAGTTACTAGGAAGAAATTGTCTCTAATGGCGATACTTTTGCGATTTTCTTAAAAACTAAGTTTCTAATCGAAAAAATGAATATCACCCGTGAATTTCCCATAAAATTTTGAGCTTGGTCCGTGGTTTTCAAAAAAATCCGTGCCATGTCTTAAATCGGACAAATTCGTCGATCTTTAAATGGCTCTATCTCCTAAACTATTAGAGCTAGAGCGCTGAAATTTGCACACGGAATAATAAATATTTTTCACAAACTATATAACATATATGGATTCTACAGACACGCGTGTATTTCTAAATTCTTGTAGTGTAAGAAAAAGTCAAGTTTTTTATTTCCGGATGAGAAATCTGGCCCCCAGGAACCTTAAAATAAAAGCATTGTTTTTTCGCATTTTGCAAGCTCTGACAATTATTAATTCAAACGGCTCTATCTCCTAAACTATTACAGCTACAGCGCTGAAATAGCACACGTAATATTATATATATTGGCCTTTTATCTGAGTCTTAAACGAAGTTTCTCCGAAAATCAGAAGGAGCATGAGATGGAAATATTCTACAGTTACTAGGAAGAAATTGACTGTAATGGCGATACTTTTGCGATTTTCTTAAAAACTAAGATTCTAATCGAAAAATGAATATCACCAGTGAATTTCCCATAAAATTTCGAGCTTGGTCCGTGTTTTCAAAAAAATCCGTTCCATGTCTTAAATCGGACAACTTCGTCGATCTTTAAATGGCTCTATCTCCTAAACTATTAAAGCTAGAGCGCTGAAATTTGCACACGGAATAACAAATATTTTTCACAAACTATATAACATATATGGATTCAACAGACACGCGTGTATTTCTAAATGCTTGTAGTGTAAGAAAAAGTCAAGTTTTTTATTTCCGCATGAGAAATCTTACCTCCAGGAACCTTAAAATAAAAGCATTGTTTTTTCGCATTTTGCAAGCTCTGACAATTATTAATTCAAACGGCTCTATCTCCTAAACTATTACAGCTACAGCGCTGAAATTTGCACACGTAATATTATATATATTGGCCTTTAATCTGAGTCTTAAACGAAGTTTCTCCGGAAATCAGAACGAGCATGAGATGGAAATATTCTACAGTTACTAGGAAGAAATTGACTGTAATGGCGATACTTTTGCGATTTTCTTAAAAACTAAGTTTCTAATCGAAAAATGAATATCACCAGTGAATTTCCCATAAAATTTCGAGCCTGGTCCGTGGTTTTCAAAAAAATCCGTGCCATGTCTTAAATCGGACAACTTCGTCGATCTTTAAATGGCTCTATCTCCTAAACTATTAGAGCTAGAGCGCTGAAATTTGCACACGGAATAATAAATATTTTTCACAAACTATATAACATATATGGATTCTACAGACACGCGTGTATTTCTAAATTCTTGTAGTGTAAGAAAAAGTCAAGTTTTTTATTTCCGGATAAGAAATCTGGCCTCCAGGAACCTTAAAATAAAAGCATTGTTTTTTCGCATTTTGCAAGCTCTGACAATTATTAATTCAAACGGCTCTATCTCCTAAAGTATTACAGCTACAGCGCTGAAATTTGCACACGTAATATTATATATATTGGCCTTTAATCTGAGTCTTAAACGAAGTTTCTCCGAAAATCAGAACGAGCATGAGATGGAAATATTCTACAGTTACTAGGAAGAAATTGACTGTAATGGCGATACTTTTGCGATTTTCTTAAAAACTAAGCTTCTAATCGAAAAATGAATATCACCAGTGAATTTCCCATAAAATTTCGAGCTTGGTCCGTGGTTTTCAAAAAAATACGTGTCATGTCTTAAATCGGACAACTTCGTCGATCTTTAAATGGCTCTATCTCCTAAACTATTAGAGCTAGAGCGCTGAAATTTGCACACGGAATAATAAATATTTTTCACAAACTATATAACATATATGGATTCTACAGGCACGCGTGTATTTCTAAATTCTTGTAGTGTAAGAAAAAGTCAAGTTTTTTATTTCCGGATGAGAAATCTGGCCTCCAGGAACCTTAAAATAAAAGCATTGTTTTTTCGCATTTTGCAAGCTCTGACAATTATTAATTCAAACGGCTCTATCTCCTAAACTATATCAGCTACAGCGCTGAAATTTGCACACGTAATATTATATATATTGGCCTCTAATCTGAGTCTTAAACGAAGTTTCTCCGAAAATCAGAACGAGCATGAGATGGAAATATTCTACAGTTACTAGGAAGAAATTGACTCTAATGGCGATACTTTTGCGATTTTCTTAAAAACTAAGTTTCTAATCGAAAAATGAATATCACCAGTGAATTTCCCATAAAATTTCGAGCTTGGTCCGTGGTTTTCAAAAAAATCCGTGCCATGTCTTAAATCGGACAACTTCGTCGATCTTTAAATGGCTCTATCTCCTAAACTATTAGAGCTAGAGCGCTGAAATTTGCACACGGAATAATAAATATTTTTCACAAACTATATAACATATATGGATTCTACAGACACGCGTGTATTTCTAAATTCTTGTAGTGTAAGAAAAAGTCAAGTTTTTTATTTCCGGATGAGAAATCTGGCCCCCAGGAACCTTAGAATAAAAGCATTGTTTTTTCGCATTTTGCAAGCTCTGACAATTATTAATTCAAACGGCTCTATCTCCTAAACTATTACAGCTACAGCGCTGAAATTTGCACACGTAATATTATATATATTGGCCTTTAATCTGAGTCTTAAACGAAGTTTCTCCGAAAATCAGAACGAGCATGAGATGGAAATATTCTCTAGTTACTAGGAAGAAATTGACTCTAATGGCGATACTTTTGCGATTTTCTTAAAAACTAAGTTTCTAATCGAAAAATGAATATCATCAGTGAATTTCCCATAAAATTTCGAGCTTGGTCCGTGGTTTTCAAAAAAATCCGTGCCATGTCTTTAATCGGACAACTTCGTCGATCTTTAAATGGCTCTATCTCCTAAACTATTAGAGCTAGAGCGCTGAAATTTGCACACAATAATAAATATTTTTCACAAACTATATAACATATATGGATTCTACAGACACGCGTGTATTTCTAAATTCTTGTAGTGTAAGAAGAAGTCAGGTTTTTTATTTCCGGATGAGAAATCTGGCCTCCAGGAACCTTAAAATAAAAGCATTGTTTTTTCGCATTTTGCAAGCTCTGACAATTATTAATTCAAACGGCTCTATCTCCTAAACTATTACAGCTACAGCGCTGAAATTTGCACACGTAATATTATATATATTGGCCTTTAATCTGAGTCTTAAACGAAGTTTCTCCGAAAATCAGAACGAGCATGAGATGGAAATATTCTACAGTTACTAGGAAGAAATTGACTGTAATGGCGATACTTTTGCGATTTTCTTAAAAACTAAGTTTCTAATCGAAAAATGAATATCACCAGTGAATTTCCCATAAATTTTCGAGCCTGGTCCGTGGTTTTCAAAAAAATCCGTGCCATGTCTTAAATCGGACAACTTCGTCGATCTTTAAATGGCTCTATCTCCTAAACTATTAGAGCTAGAGCGCTGAAATTTGCACACGGAATAATAAATATTTTTCACAAACTATATAACATATATGGATTCTACAGACACGCGTGTATTTCTAAATTCTTGTAGTGTAAGAAAAAGTCAAGTTTTTTTATTTCCGGATGAGAAATCTGGCCTCCAGGAACCTTAAAATAAAAGCATTGTTTTTTCGCATTTTGCAAGCTCTGACAATTATTAATTCAAACGGCTCTATCTCCTAAACTATTACAGCTACAGCGCTGTAATTTGCACACGTAATATTATATATATTGGCCTTTTATCTGAGTCTTAAACGAAGTTTCTCCGAAAATCAGAACGAGCATGAGATGGAAATATTCTACAGTTACTAGGAAGAAATTGACTGTAATGGCGATACTTTTGCGATTTTCTTAAAAACTAAGTTTCTAATCGAAAAATGAATATCACCAGTGAATTTCCCATAAAATTTCGAGCTTGGTCCGTGGTTTTCAAAAAAATCCGTTTCATGTCTTAAATCGGACAACTTCGTCGATCTTTAAATGGCTCTATCTCCTAAACTATTAAAGCTAGAGCGCTGAAATTTGCACACGGAATAATAAATATTTTTCACAAACTATATAACATATATGGATTCAACAGACACGCGTGTATTTCTAAATGCTTGTAGTGTAAGAAAAAGTCAAGTCTTTTATTTCCGGATGAGAAATCTTACCTCCAGGAACCTTAAAATAAAAGCATTGTTTTTTCGCATTTTGCAAGCTCTGACAATTATTAATTCAAACGGCTCTATCTCCTAAACTATTACAGCTACAGCGCTGAAATTTGCACACGTAATATTATATATATTGGCCTTTAATCTGAGTCTTAAACGAAGTTTCTCCGGAAATCAGAACGAGCATGAGATGGAAATATTCTACAGTTACTAGGAAGAAATTGACTGTAATGGCGATACTTTTGCGATTTTCTTAAAAACTAAGTTTCTAATCGAAAAATGAATATCACCAGTGAATTTCCCATAAAATTTCGAGCCTGGTCCGTGGTTTTCAAAAAAATCCGTGCCATGTCTTAAATCGGACAACTTCGTCGATCTTTAAATGGCTCTATCTCCTAAACTATTAGAGCTAGAGCGCTGAAATTTGCACAGGGAATAATAAATATTTTTCACAAACTATATAACATATATGGATTCTACAGACACGCGTGTATTTCTAAATTCTTGTAGTGTAAGAAAAAGTCAAGTTTTTTATTTCCGGATAAGAAATCTGGCCTCCAGGAACCTTAAAATAAAAGCATTGTTTTTTCGCATTTTGCAAGCTCTGACAATTATTAATTCAAACGGCTCTATCTCCTAAAGTATTACAGCTACAGCGCTGAAATTTGCACACGTAATATTATATATATTGGCCTTTAATCTGAGTCTTAAACGAAGTTTCTCCGAAAATCAGAACGAGCATGAGATGGAAATATTCTACAGTTACTAGGAAGAAATTGACTGTAATGGCGATACTTTTGCGATTTTCTTAAAAACTAAGCTTCTAATCGAAAAATGAATATCACCAGTGAATTTCCCATAAAATTTCGAGCTTGGTCCGTGGTTTTCAAAAAAATCCGTGCCATGTCTTAAATCGGACAACTTCGTCGATCTTTAAATGGCTCTATCTCCTAAACTATTAGAGCTAGAGCGCTGAAATTTGCACACGGAATAATAAATATTTTTCACAAACTATATAACATATATGGATTCTACAGGCACGCGTGTATTTCTAAATTCTTGTAGTGTAAGAAAAAGTCAAGTTTTTTATTTCCGGATGAGAAATCTGGCCTCCAGGAACCTTAAAATAAAAGCATTGTTTTTTCGCATTTTGCAAGCTCTGACAATTATTAATTCAAACGGCTCTATCTCCTAAACTATATCAGATACAGCGCTGAAATTTGCACACGTAATATTATATATATTGGCCTTTAATCTGAGTCTTAAACGAAGTTTCTCCGAAAATCAGAACGAGCATGAGATGGAAATATTCTACAGTTACTAGGAAGAAATTGACTCTAATGGCGATACTTTTGCGATTTTCTTAAAAACTAAGTTTCTAATCGAAAAATGAATATCACCAGTGAATTTCCCATAAAATTTCGAGCTTGGTCCGTGGTTTTCAAAAAAATCCGTGCCATGTCTTAAATCGGACAACTTCGTCGATCTTTAAATGGCTCTATCTCCTAAACTATTAGAGCTAGAGCGCTGAAATTTGCACACGGAATAATAAATATTTTTCACAAACTATATAACATATATGGATTCTACAGACACGCGTGTATTTCTAAATTCTTGTAGTGTAAGAAAAAGTCAAGTTTTTTATTTCCGGATGAGAAATCTGGCCCCCAGGAACCTTAGAATAAAAGCATTGTTTTTTCGCATTTTGCAAGCTCTGACAATTATTAATTCAAACGGCTCTATCTCCTAAACTATTACAGCTACAGCGCTGAAATTTGCACACGTAATATTATATATATTGGCCATTATTCTGAGTCTTAAACGAAGTTTCTCCGAAAATCAGAACGAGCATGAGATGGAAATATTCTCTAGTTACTAGGAAGAAATTGACTCTAATGGCGATACTTTTGCGATTTTCTTAAAAACTAAGTTTCTAATCGAAAAATGAATATCATCAGTGAATTTCCCATAAAATTTCGAGCTTGGTCCGTGGTTTTCAAAAAAATCCGTGCCATGTCTTTAATCGGACAACTTCGTCGATCTTTAAATGGCTCTATCTCCTAAACTATTAGAGCTAGAGCGCTGAAATTTGCACACAATAATAAATATTTTTCACAAACTATATAACATATATGGATTCTACAGACACGCGTGTATTTCTAAATTCTTGTAGTGTAAGAAGAAGTCAGGTTTTTTATTTCCGGATGAGAAATCTGGCCTCCAGGAACCTTAAAATAAAAGCATTGTTTTTTCGCATTTTGCAAGCTCTGACAATTATTAATTCAAACGGCTCTATCTCCTAAACTATTACAGCTACAGCGCTGAAATTTGCACACGTAATATTATATATATTGGCCTTTAATCTGAGTCTTAAACGAAGTTTCTCCGAAAATCAGAACGAGCATGAGATGGAAATATTCTACAGTTACTAGGAAGAAATTGACTCTAATGGCGATACTTTTGCGATTTTCTTAAAAACTAAGTTTCTAATCGAAAAATGAATATCACCAGTGAATTTCCCATAAAATTTCGAGCTTGGTCCGTGGTTTTAAAAAAAATCCGTGCCATGTCTTAAATCGGACAACTTCGTCGATCTTTAAATGGCTCTATCTCCTAAACTATTAGAGCTAGAGCGCTGAAATTTGCACACGGAATAATAAATATTTTTCACAAACTATATAACATATATGGATTCTACAGACACGCGTGTATTTCTAAATTCTTGTAGTGTAAGAAAATTCAAGTTTTTTATTTCCGGATGAGAAATCTGGCCTCCAGGAACCTTAAAATAAAAGCATTGTTTTTTCGCATTTTGCAAGCTCTGACAATTACTAATTCAAACGGCTCTATCTCCTAAACTATTACAGCTACAGCGCTGAAATTTGCACACGTAATATTATATATATTGGCCTTTAATCTGAGTCTTAAACGAAGTTTCTCCGAAAATCAGAAGGAGCATGAGATGGAAATATTCTACAGTTACTAGGAAGAAATTGACTGTAATAGCGATACTTTTGCGATTTTCTTAAAAACTAAGTTTCTAATCGAAAAATGAATATCACCAGTGAATTTCCCATAAAATTTCGAGCTTGGTCCGTGGTTTTCAAAAAAATCCGTGCCATGTCTTAAATCGGACAACTTCGTCGATCTTTAAATGGCTCTATCTCCTAAACTATTAGAGCTAGAGCGCTGAAATTTGCACACGGAATAATAAATATTTTTCACAAACTATATAACATATATGGATTCTACAGACACGCGTGTATTTCTAAATTCTTGTAGTGTAAGAAAAAGTCAAGTTTTTTTATTTCCGGATGAGAAATCTGGCCTCCAGGAACCTTAAAATAAAAGCATTGTTTTTTCGCATTTTGCAAGCTCTGACAATTATTAATTCAAACGGCTCTATCTCCTAAACTATTACAGCTACAGCGCTGTAATTTGCACACGTAATATTATATATATTGGCCTTTTATCTGAGTCTTAAACGAAGTTTCTCCGAAAATCAGAAGGAGCATGAGATGGAAATATTCTACAGTTACTAGGAAGAAATTGACTGTAATGGCGATACTTTTGCGATTTTCTTAAAAACTAAGTTTCTAATCGAAAAATGAATATCACCAGTGAATTTCCCATAAAATTTCGAGCTTGGTCCGTGGTTTTCAAAAAAATCCGTTCCATGTCTTAAATCGGACAACTTCGTCGATCTTTAAATGGCTCTATCTCCTAAACTATTAAAGCTAGAGCGCTGAAATTTGCACACGGAATAACAAATATTTTTCACAAACTATATAACATATATGGATTCAACAGACACGCGTGTATTTCTAAATGCTTGTAGTGTAAGAAAAGTCAAGTTTTTTATTTCCGGATGAGAAATCTTACCTCCAGGAACCTTAAAATAAAAGCATTGTTTTTTCGCATTTTGCAAGCTCTGACAATTATTAATTCAAACGGCTCTATCTCCTAAACTATTACAGCTACAGCGCTGAAATTTGCACACGTAATATTATATATATTGGCCTTTAATCTGAGTCTTAAACGAAGTTTCTCCGGAAATCAGAACGAGCATGAGATGGAAATATTCTACAGTTACTAGGAAGAAATTGACTGTAATGGCGATACTTTTGCGATTTTCTTAAAAACTAAGTTTCTAATCGAAAAATGAATATCACCAGTGAATTTCCCATAAAATTTCGAGCCTGGTCCGTGGTTTTCAAAAAAATCCGTGCCATGTCTTAAATCGGACAACTTCGTCGATCTTTAAATGGCTCTATCTCCTAAACTATTAGAGCTAGAGCGCTGAAATTTGCACACGGAATAATAAATATTTTTCACAAACTATATAACATATATGGATTCTACAGACACGCGTGTATTTCTAAATTCTTGTAGTGTAAGAAAAAGTCAAGTTTTTTATTTCCGGATAAGAAATCTGGCCTCCAGGAACCTTAAAATAAAAGCATTGTTTTTTCGCATTTTGCAAGCTCTGACAATTATTAATTCAAACGGCTCTATCTCCTAAAGTATTACAGCTACAGCGCTGAAATTTGCACACGTAATATTATATATATTGGCCTTTAATCTGAGTCTTAAACGAAGTTTCTCCGAAAATCAGAACGAGCATGAGATGGAAATATTCTACAGTTACTAGGAAGAAATTGACTGTAATGGCGATACTTTTGCGATTTTCTTAAAAACTAAGCTTCTAATCGAAAAATGAATATCACCAGTGAATTTCCCATAAAATTTCGAGCTTGGTCCGTGGTTTTCAAAAAAATACGTGTCATGTCTTAAATCGGACAACTTCGTCGATCTTTAAATGGCTCTATCTCCTAAACTATTAGAGCTAGAGCGCTGAAATTTGCACACGGAATAATAAATATTTTTCACAAACTATATAACATATATGGATTCTACAGGCACGCGTGTATTTCTAAATTCTTGTAGTGTAAGAAAAAGTCAAGTTTTTTATTTCCGGATGAGAAATCTGGCCTCCAGGAACCTTAAAATAAAAGCATTGTTTTTTCGCATTTTGCAAGCTCTGACAATTATTAATTCAAACGGCTCTATCTCCTAAACTATATCAGCTACAGCGCTGAAATTTGCACACGTAATATTATATATATTGGCCTCTAATCTGAGTCTTAAACGAAGTTTCTCCGAAAATCAGAACGAGCATGAGATGGAAATATTCTACAGTTACTAGGAAGAAATTGACTCTAATGGCGATACTTTTGCGATTTTCTTAAAAACTAAGTTTCTAATCGAAAAATAAATATCACCAGTGAATTTCCCATAAAATTTCGAGCTTGGTCCGTGGTTTTCAAAAAAATCCGTGCCATGTCTTAAATCGGACAACTTCGTCGATCTTTAAATGGCTCTATCTCCTAAACTATTAGAGCTAGAGCGCTGAAATTTGCACACGGAATAATAAATATTTTTCACAAACTATATAACATATATGGATTCTACAGACACGCGTGTATTTCTAAATTCTTGTAGTGTAAGAAAAAGTCAAGTTTTTTATTTCCGGATGAGAAATCTGGCCCCCAGGAACCTTAGAATAAAAGCATTGTTTTTTCGCATTTTGCAAGCTCTGACAATTATTAATTCAAACGGCTCTATCTCCTAAACTATTACAGCTACAGCGCTGAAATTTGCACACGTAATATTATATATATTGGCCTTTAATCTGAGTCTTAAACGAAGTTTCCCCGAAAATCAGAACGAGCATGAGATGGAAATATTCTCTAGTTACTAGGAAGAAATTGACTCTAATGGCGATACTTTTGCGATTTTCTTAAAAACTAAGTTTCTAATCGAAAAATGAATATCATCAGTGAATTTCCCATAAAATTTCGAGCTTGGTCCGTGGTTTTCAAAAAAATCCGTGCCATGTCTTTAATCGGACAACTTCGTCGATCTTTAAATGGCTCTATCTCCTAAACTATTAGAGCTAGAGCGCTGAAATTTGCACACAATAATAAATATTTTTCACAAACTATATAACATATATGGATTCTACAGACACGCGTGTATTTCTAAATTCTTGTAGTGTAAGAAGAAGTCAGGTTTTTTATTTCCGGATGAGAAATCTGGCCTCCAGGAACCTTAAAATAAAAGCATTGTTTTTTCGCATTTTGCAAGCTCTGACAATTATTAATTCAAACGGCTCTATCTCCTAAACTATTACAGCTACAGCGCTGAAATTTGCACACGTAATATTCTATATATTGGCCTTTAATCTGAGTCTTAAACGAAGTTTCTCCGAAAATCAGAACGAGCATGAGATGGTAATATTCTACAGTTACTAGGAAGAAATTGACTGTAATGGCGATACTTTTGCGATTTTCTTAAAAACTAAGTTTCTAATCGAAAAATGAATATCACCAGTGAATTTCCCATAAAATTTCGAGCTTGGTCCGTGGTTTTCAAAAAATCCGTGCCATGTCTTAAATCGGACAACTTCGTCGATCTTTAAATGGCTCTATCTCCTAAACTATTAGAGCTAGAGCGCTGAAATTTGCACACGGAATAATAAATATTTTTCACAAACTATATAACATATATGGATTCTACAGACACGCGTGTATTTCTAAATTCTTGTAGTGTAAGAAAAAGTCAAGTTTTTTATTTCCGGATAAGAAATCTGGCCTCCAGGAACCTTAAAATAAAAGCATTGTTTTTTCGCATTTTGCAAGCTCTGACAATTATTAATTCAAACGGCTCTATCTCCTAAACTATTACAGCTACAGCGCTGAAATTTGCACACGTAATATTATATATATTGGCCTTTAATCTGAGTCTTAAACGAAGTTTCTCCGAAAATCAGAACGAGCATGAGATGGAAATAATCTACAGTTACTTGGAAGAAATTGACTCTAATGGCGATACTTTTGCGATTTTCTTAAAAACTAAGTTTCTAATCGAAAAATGAATATCACCAGTGAATTTCCCATAAAATTTCGAGCTTGGTCCGTGGTTTTCAAAAAAATCCGTGCCATGTCTTAAATCGGACAACTTCGTCGATCTTTAAATGGCTCTATCTCCTAAACTATTAGAGCTAGAGCGCTGAAATTTGCACACGGAATAATAAATATTTTTCACAAACTATATAACATATATGGTTTCTACAGACACGCGTGTATTTCTAAATTCTTGTAGTGTAAGAAAAAGTCAAGTTTTTTATTTCCGGATGAGAAATCTGGCCTCCAGGAACCTTAAAATAAAAGCATTGTTTTTTCGCATTTTGCAAGCTCTGACAATTATTAATTCAAACGGCTCTATCTCCTAAACTATTACAGCTACAGCGCTGAAATTTGCACACGTAATATTATATATATTGGCCTTTAATCTGAGTCTTAAACGAAGTTTCTCCGAAAATCAGAACGAGCATGAGATGGAAATATTCTACAGTTACTAGGAAGAAATTGACTGTAATGGCGATACTTTTGCGATTTTCTTAAAAACTAAGTTTCTAATCGAAAAATGAATATCACCAGTGAATTTCCCATAAAATTTCGAGCTTGGTGCGTGGTTTTCAAAAAAATCCGTGCCATGTCTTAAATCGGACAACTTCGTCGATCTTTAAATGGCTCTATCTCCTAAACTATTAGAGCTAGAGCGCTGAAATTTGCACACGGAATAATAAATATTTTTCACAAACTATATAACATATATGGATTCTACAGACACGCGTGTATTTCTAAATTCTTGTAGTGTAAGAAAAAGTCAAGTTTTTTATTTCCGGATGAGAAATCTGGCCCCCAGGAACCTTAGAATAAAAGCATTGTTTTTTCGCATTTTGCAAGCTCTGACAATTATTAATTCAAACGGCTCTATCTCCTAAACTATTACAGCTACAGCGCTGAAATTTGCACACGTAATATTATATATATTGGCCTTTAATCTGAGTCTTAAACGAAGTTTCTCCGAAAATCAGAACGAGCATGAGATGGAAATATTCTACAGTTTCTAGGAAGAAATTGACTGTAATGGCGATACTTTTGCGATTTTCTTAAAAACTAAGTTTCTAATCGAAAAATGAATATCACCCGTGAATTTCCCATAAAATTTCGAGCTTGGTCCGTGGTTTTCAAAAAAATCCGTGCCATGTCTTAAATCGGACAACTTCGTCGATCTTTACATGGCTCTATCTCCTAAACTATTAGAGCTAGAGCGCTGAAATTTGCACACGGAATAATAAATATTTTTCACAAACTATATAACATATATGGATTCTACAGACACGCGTGTATTTCTAAATTCTTGTAGTGTAAGAAAAAGTCAAGTTTTTTATTTCCGGATGAGAAATCTGGCCTCCAGGAACCTTGAAATAAAAGCATTGTTTTTTTGCATTTTGCAAGCTCTGACAATTATTAATTCAAGCGGCTCTATCTCCTAAACTATTACAGCTACAGCGCTGAAATTTGCACACGTAATATTATATATATTGGCCTTTAATCTGAGTCTTAAACGAAGTTTCTCCGAAAATCAGAACGAGCATGAGATGGTAATATTCTACAGTTACTAGGAAGAAATTGACTCTAATGGCGATACTTTTGCGATTTTCTTAAAAACTAAGTTTCTAATCGAAAAATGAATATCACCAGTGAATTTCCCATAAAATTTCGAGCTTGGTCCGTGGTTTTCAAAAAGTCCGTGCCATGTCTTAAATCGGACAACTTCGTCGATATTTAAATGGCTCTATCTCCTAAACTATTAGAGCTAGAGCGCTGAAATTTGCACACGGTATAATAAATATTTTTCACAAACTATATAACATATATGGATTCTACAGACACGCGTGTATTTCTAAATTCTTGTAGTGTAAGAAAAAGTCAAGTTTTTTATTTCCGGAATAGAAACCTTGCTTCCAGGAACCTAAAAATAAAAGCATTGTTTTTTCGCATTTTGCAAGCTCTGACAATTATTAATTCAAACGGCTCTATCTCCTAAACTATTACAGCTACAGCGCTGAAATTTGCACACGTAATATTATATATATTGGCCTTTAATCTGAGTCTTAAACGAAGTTTCTCCGAAAATCAGAACGAGCATGAGATGGAAATATTCTACAGTTACTAGGAAGAAATTGACTGTAATGGCGATACTTTTGCGATTTTCTTAAAAACTAAGTTTCTAATCGAAAAATGAATATCACCAGTGAATTTCCCATAAAATTTCGAGCTTGGTCCGTGGTTTTCAAAAAATCCGTGCCATGTCTTAAATCGGACAACTACGTCGATCTTTAAATGGCTCTATCTCCTAAACTATTAGAGCTAGAGCGCTGAAATTTGCACACGGAATAATAAATATTTTTCACAAACTATATAACATATATGGATTCTACAGACACGCGTGTATTTCTAAATTCTTGTAGTGTAAGAAAAAGTCAAGTTTTTTATTTCCGGATGAGAAATCTGGCCCCCAGGAACCTTAGAATAAAAGCATTGTTTTTTCGCATTTTGCAAGCTCTGACAATTATTAATTCAAACGGCTCTATCTCCTAAACTATTACAGCTACAGCGCTGAAATTTGCACACGTAATATTATATATATTGGCCTTTAATCTGAGTCTTAAACGAAGTTTCTCCGAAAATCAGAACGAGCATGAGATGGAAATATTCTACAGTTTCTAGGAAGAAATTGACTGTAATGGCGATACTTTTGCGATTTTCTTAAAAACTAAGTTTCTAATCGAAAAATGAATATCACCCGTGAATTTCCCATAAAATTTCGAGCTTGGTCCGTGGTTTTCAAAAAAATCCGTGCCATGTCTTAAATCGGACAACTTCGTCGATCTTTACATGGCTCTATCTCCTAAACTATTAGAGCTAGAGCGCTGAAATTTGCACACGGAATAATAAATATTTTTCACAAACTATATAACATATATGGATTCTACAGACACGCGTGTATTTCTAAATTCTTGTAGTGTAAGAAAAAGTCAAGTTTTTTATTTCCGGATGAGAAATCTGGCCTCCAGGAACCTTGAAATAAAAGCATTGTTTTTTCGCATTTTGCAAGCTCTGACAATTATTAATTCAAGCGGCTCTATCTCCTAAACTATTACAGCTACAGCGCTGAAATTTGCACACGTAATATTATATATATTGGCCTTTAATCTGAGTCTTAAACGAAGTTTCTCCGAAAATCAGAACGAGCATGAGATGGTAATATTCTACAGTTACTAGGAAGAAATTGACTCTAATGGCGATACTTTTGCGATTTTCTTAAAAACTAAGTTTCTAATCGAAAAATGAATATCACCAGTGAATTTCCCATAAAATTTCGAGCTTGGTCCGTGGTTTTCAAAAAGTCCGTGCCATGTCTTAAATCGGACAACTTCGTCGATATTTAAATGGCTCTATCTCCTAAACTATTAGAGCTAGAGCGCTGAAATTTGCACACGGTATAATAAATATTTTTCACAAACTATATAACATATATGGATTCTACAGACACGCGTGTATTTCTAAATTCTTGTAGTGTAAGAAAAAGTCAAGTTTTTTATTTCCGGAATAGAAACCTTGCTTCCAGGAACCTAAAAATAAAAGCATTGTTTTTTCGCATTTTGCAAGCTCTGACAATTATTAATTCAAACGGCTCTATCTCCTAAACTATTACAGCTACAGCGCTGAAATTTGCACACGTAATATTATATATATTGGCCTTTAATCTGAGTCTTAAACGAAGTTTCTCCGAAAATCAGAACGAGCATGAGATGGAAATATTCTACAGTTACTAGGAAGAAATTGACTGTAATGGCGATACTTTTGCGATTTTCTTAAAAACTAAGTTTCTAATCGAAAAATGAATATCACCAGTGAATTTCCCATAAAATTTCGAGCTTGGTCCGTGGTTTTCAAAAAATCCGTGCCATGTCTTAAATCGGACAACTACGTCGATCTTTAAATGGCTCTATCTCCTAAACTATTAGAGCTAGAGCGCTGAAATTTGCACACGGAATAATAAATATTTTTCACAAACTATATAACATATATGGATTCTACAGACACGCGTGTATTTCTAAATTCTTGTAGTGTAAGAAAAAGTCAAGTTTTTTATTTCCGGATGAGAAATCTGGCCCCCAGGAACCTTAGAATAAAAGCATTGTTTTTTCGCATTTTGCAAGCTCTGACAATTATTAATTCAAACGGCTCTATCTCCTAAACTATTACAGCTACAGCGCTGAAATTTGCACACGTAATATTATATATATTGGCCTTTAATCTGAGTCTTAAACGAAGTTTCTCCGAAAATCAGAACGAGCATGAGATGGAAATATTCTACAGTTACTAGGAAGAAATTGACTGTAATGGCGATACTTTTGCGATTTTCTTAAAAACTAAGTTTCTAATCGAAAAATGAATATCACCAGTGAATTTCCCATAAAATTTCGAGCTTGGTCCGTGGTTTTCAAAAAAATCCGTGCCATGTCTTAAATCGGACAACTTCGTCGATCTTTAAATGGCTCTATCTCCTAAACTATTAGAGCTAGAGCGCTGAAATTTGCACACGGAATAATAAATATTTTTCACAAACTATATAACATATATGGATTCTACAGACACGCGTGTATTTCTTAATTCTTGTAGTGTAAGAAAAAGTCAAGTTTTTTATTTCCGGATGAGAAATCTGGCCCCCAGGAACCTTAAAATAAAAGCATTGTTTTTTCGCATTTTGCAATCTCTGACAATTATTAATTCAAACGGCACTATCTCCTAAACTATTACAGCTACAGCGCTGAAATTTGCACACGTAATATTATATATATTGGCCTTTAATCTGAGTCTTAAACGAAGTTTCTCCGAAAATCAGAACGAGCATGAGATGGAAATATTCTACAGTTTCTAGGAAGAAATTGACTGTAATGGCGATACTTTTGCGATTTTCTTAAAAACTAAGTTTCTAATCGAAAAATGAATATCACCCGTGAATTTCCCATAAAATTTCGAGCTTGGTCCGTGGTTTTCAAAAAAATCCGTGCCATGTCTTAAATCGGACAACTTCGTCGATCTTTAAATGGCTCTATCTCCTAAACTATTAGAGCTAGAGCGCTGAAATTTGCACACGGAATAATAAATATTTTTCACAAACTATATAACATATATGGATTCTACAGACACGCGTGTATTTCTAAATTCTTGTAGTGTAAGAAAAAGTCAAGTTTTTTATTTCCGGATGAGAAATCTGGCCTCCAGGAACCTTAAAATAAAAGCATTGTTTTTTCGCATTTTGCAAGCTCTGACAATTATTAATTCAAGCGGCTCTATCTCCTAAACTATTACAGCTACAGCGCTGAAATTTGCGCACGTAATATTATATATATTGGCCTTTAATCTGAGTCTTAAACGAAGTTTCTCCGAAAATCAGAACGAGCATGAGATGGTAATATTCTACAGTTACTAGGAAGAAATTGACTCTAATGGCGATACTTTTGCGATTTTCTTAAAAACTAAGTTTCTAATCGAAAAATGAATATCACCAGTGAATTTCCCATAAAATTTCGAGCTTGGTCCGTGGTTTTCAAAAAGTACGTGCCATGTCTTAAATCGGACAACTTCGTCGATCTTTAAATGGCTCTATCTCCTAAACTATTAGAGCTAGAGCGCTGAAATTTGCACACAGTATAATAAATATTTTTAACAAACTATATAACATATATGGATTCTACAGACACGCGTGTATTTCTAAATTCTTGTAGTGTAAGAAAAAGTCAAGTTTTTTATTTCCGGAATAGAAACCTTGCTTCCAGGAACCTTAAAATAAAAGCATTGTTTTTTCGCATTTTGCAAGCTCTGACAATTATTAATTCAAACGGCTCTATCTCCTAAACTATTACAGCTACAGCGCTGAAATTTGCACACGTAATATTATATATATTGGCCTTTAATCTGAGTCTTAAACGAAGTTTCTCCGAAAATCAGAACGAGCATGAGATGGAAATATTCTACAGTTACTAGGAAGAAATTGACTGTAATGGCGATACTTTTGCGATTTTCTTAAAAACTAAGTTTCTAATCGAAAAATGAATATCACCAGTGAATTTCCCATAAAATTTCGAGCTTGGTCCGTGGTTTTCAAAAAAAATCCGTGCCATGTCTTAAATCGGACAACTTCGTCGATCTTTAAATGGCTCTATCTCCTAAACTATTAGAGCTAGAGCGCTGAAATTTGCACACGGAATAATAAATATTTTTCACAAACTATATAACATATATGGATTCTACAGACACGCGTGTATTTCTAAATTCTTGTAGTGTAAGAAAAAGTCAAGTTTTTTATTTCCGGATGAGAAATCTGGCCTCCAGGAACCTTAAAATGAAAGCATTGTTTTTTCGCATTTTGCAAGCTCTGACAATTATTAATTCAAACGGCTCTATCTCCTAAACTATTACAGCTACAGCGCTGAAATTTGCACACGTAATATTATATATATTGGCCTTTAATCTGAGTCTTAAACGAAGTTTCTCCGAAAATCAGAACGAGCATGAGATGGAAATATTCTCTAGTTACTAGGAAGAAATTGACTGTAATGGCGATACTTTTGCGATTTTCTTAAAAACTAAGTTTCTAATCGAAAAATGAATATCACCAGTGAATTTCCCATAAAAATTCGAGCTTGGTCCGTGGTTTTCAAAAAAATACGTGTCATGTCTTAAATCGGACAACTTCGTCGATCTTTAAATGGCTCTATCTCCTAAACTATTAGAGCTAGAGCGCTGAAATTTGCACACGGAATAATAAATATTTTTCACAAACTATATAACATATATGGATTCTACAGGCACGCGTGTATTTCTAAATTCTTGTAGTGTAAGAAAAAGTCAAGTTTTTTATTTCCGGATGAGAAATCTGGCCCCCAGGAACCTTAAAATAAAAGCATTGTTTTTTCGCATTTTGCAAGCTCTGACAATTATTAATTCAAGCGGCTCTATCTCCTAAACTATTACAGCTACAGCGCTGAAATTTGCACACGTAATATTATATATATTGGCCTTTAATCTGAGTCTTAAACGAAGTTTCTCCGAAAATCAGAACGAGCATGAGATGGTAATATTCTACAGTTACTAGGAAGAAATTGACTCTAATGGCGATACTTTTGCGATTTTCTTAAAAACTACGTTTCTAATCGAAAAATGAATATCACCAGTGAATTTCCCATAAAATTTCGAGCTTGGTCCGTGGTTTTCAAAAAGTCCGTGCCATGTCTTAAATCGGACAACTTCGTCGATCTTTAAATGGCTCTATCTCCTAAACTATTAGAGCTAGAGCGCTGAAATTTGCACACGGTATAATAAATATTTTTAACAAACTATATAACATATATGGATTCTACAGACACGCGTGTATTTCTAAATTCTTGTAGTGTAAGAAAAAGTCAAGTTTTTTATTTCCGGAATAGAAACCTTGCTTCCAGGAACCTTAAAATAAAAGCATTGTTTTTTCGCATTTTGCAAGCTCTGACAATTATTAATTCAAACGGCTCTATCTCCTAAACTATTACAGCTACAGCGCTGAAATTTGCACACGTAATATTATATATATTGGCCTTTAATCTGAGTCTTAAACGAAGTTTCTCCGAAAATCAGAACGAGCATGAGATGGAAATATTCTACAGTTACTAGGAAGAAATTGACTCTAATGGCGATACTTTTGCGATTTTCTTAAAAACTACGTTTCTAATCGAAAAATGAATATCACCAGTGAGTTTCCCATAAAATTTCGAGCTTGGTCCGTGGTTTTCAAAAAAAATCCGTGCCATGTCTTAAATCGGACAACTTCGTCGATCTTTAAATGGCTCTATCTCCTAAACTATTAGAGCTAGAGCGCTGAAATTTGCACACGGTATAATAAATATTTTTCACAAACTATATAACATATATGGATTCTACAGACACGCGTGTATTTCTAAATTCTTGTAGTGTAAGAAAAAGTCAAGTTTTTTATTTCCGGATGAGAAATCTGGCCTCCAGGAACCTTAAAATGAAAGCATTGTTTTTTCGCATTTTGCAAGCTCTGACAATTATTAATTCAAACGGCTCTATCTCCTAAACTATTACAGCTACAGCGCTGAAATTTGCACACGTAATATTATATATATTGGCCTTTAATCTGAGTCTTAAACGAAGTTTCTCCGAAAATCAGAACGAGCATGAGATGGAAATATTCTACAGTTACTAGGAAGAAATTGACTGTAATGGCGATACTTTTGCGATTTTCTTAAAAACTAAGTTTCTAATCGAAAAATGAATATCACCAGTGAATTTCCCATAAAATTTCGAGCTTGGTCCGTGGTTTTCAGAAAAATACGTGTCATGTCTTAAATCGGACAACTTCGTCGATCTTTAAATGGCTCTATCTCCTAAACTATTAGAGCTAGAGCGCTGAAATTTGCACACGGAATAATAAATATTTTTCACAAACTATATAACATATATGGATTGTACTGGCACGCGTGTATTTCTAAATTCTTGTAGTGTAAGAAAAAGTCAAGTTTTTTATTTCCGGATGAGAAATCTGGCCTCCAGGAACCTTAAAATAAAAGCATTGTTTTTTCGCATTTTGCAAGCTCTGACAATTATTAATTCAAACGGCTCTATCTCCTAAACTATTACAGCTACAGCGCTGAAATTTGCACACGTAATATTATATATATTGGCCTTTAATCTGAGTCTTAAACGAAGTTTCTCCGAAAATCAGAACGAGCATGAGATGGAAATATTCTCTAGTTACTAGGAAGAAATTGACTCTAATGGCGATACTTTTGCGATTTTCTTAAAAACTAAGTTTCTAATCGAAAAATGAATATCACCAGTGAATTTCCCATAAAATTTCGAGCTTGGTCCGTGGTTTTCAAAAAAATCCGTGCCATGTCTTTAATCGGACAACTTCGTCGATCTTTAAATGGCTCTATCTCCTAAACTATTAGAGCTAGAGCGCTGAAATTTGCACACGGAATAATAAATATTTTTCACAAACTATATAACATATATGGATTCTACAGACACGCGTGTATTTCTAAATTCTTGTAGTGTAAGAAAAAGTCAAGTTTTTTATTTCCGGATGAGAAATCTGGCCTCCAGGAACCTTAAAATAAAAGCATTGTTTTTTCGCATTTTGCAAGCTCTGACAATTATTAATTCAAACGGCTCTATCTCCTAAACTATTACAGCTACAGCGCTGAAATTTGCACACGTAATATTATATATATTGGCCTTTAATCTGAGTCTTAAACGAAGTTTCTCCGAAAATCAGAACGAGCATGAGATGGAAATATTCTACAGTTACTAGGAAGAAATTGACTGTAATGGCGATACTTTTGCGATTTTCTTAAAAACTAAGTTTCTAATCGAAAAATGAATATCACCAGTGAATTTCCCATAAAATTTCGAGCTTGGTCCGTGGTTTTCAAAAAAATACGTATCATGTCTTAAATCGGACAACTTCGTCGATCTTTAAATGGCTCTATCTCCTAAACTATTAGAGCTAGAGCGCTGAAATTTGCACACGGAATAATAAATATTTTTCACAAACTATATAACATATATGGATTCTACAGGCACGCGTGTATTTCTAAATTCTTGTAGTGTAAGAAAAAGTCAAGTTTTTTATTTCCGGATGAGAAATCTGGCCTCCAGGAACCTTAAAATAAAAGCATTGTTTTTTCGCATTTTGCAAGCTCTGACAATTATTAATTCAAACGGCTCTATCTCCTAAACTATTACAGCTACAGCGCTGAAATTTGCACACGTAATATTATATATATTGGCCTTTAATCTGAGTCTTAAACGACGTTTCTCCGAAAATCAGAACGAGCATGAGATGGAAATATTCTACAGTTACTAGGAAGAAATTGACTCTAATGGCGATACTTTTGCGATTTTCTTAAAAACTAAGTTTCTAATCGAAAAATGAATATCACCAGTGAATTTCCCATAAAATTTCGAGCTTGGTCCGTGGTTTTCAAAAAAATCCGTGCCATGTCTTAAATCGGACAACTTCGTCGATCTTTACATGGCTCTATCTCCTAAACTATTAGAGCTAGAGCGCTGAAATTTGCACACGGAATAATAAATATTTTTCACAAACTATATAACATATATGGATTCTACAGACACGCGTGTATTTCTAAATTCTTGTAGTGTAAGAAAAAGTCAAGTTTTTTATTTCCGGATGAGAAATCTGGCCTCCAGGAACCTTAAAATAAAAGCATTGTTTTTTCGCATTTTGCAAGCTCTGACAATTATTAATTCAAACGGCTCTATCTCCTAAACTATTACAGCTACAGCGCTGAAATTTGCACACGTAATATTATATATATTGGCCTTTAATCTGAGTCTTAAACGAAGTTTCTCCGAAAATCAGAACGAGCATGAGATGGAAATATTCTACAGTTACTAGGAAGAAATTGACTCTAATGGCGATACTTTTGCGATTTTCTTAAAAACTAAGTTTCTAATCGAAAAATGAATATCACCAGTGAATTTCCCATAAAATTTCGAGCTTGGTCCGTGGTTTTCAAAAAAATCCGTGCCATGTCTTAAATCGGACAACTTCGTCGATATTTAAATGGCTCTATCTCCTAAACTATTAGAGCTAGAGCGCTGAAATTTGCACACGGAATAATAAATATTTTTCACAAACTATATAACATATATGGATTCTACAGACACGCGTGTATTTCTAAATTCTTGTAGTGTAAGAAAAAGTCAAGTTTTTTATTTCCGGATGAGAAATCTGGCCCCCAGGAACCTTAGAATAAAAGCATTGTTTTTTCGCATTTTGCAAGCTCTGACAATTATTAATTCAAACGGCTCTATCTCCTAAACTATTACAGCTACAGCGCTGAAATTTGCACACGTAATATTATATATATTGGCCTTTAATCTGAGTCTTAAACGAAGTTTCTCCGAAAATCAGAACGAGCATGAGATGGAAATATTCTCTAGTTACTAGGAAGAAATTGACTCTAATGGCGATACTTTTGCGATTTTCTTAAAAACTAAGTTTCTAATCGAAAAATGAATATCACCAGTGAATTTCCCATAAAATTTCGAGCTTGGTCCGTGGTTTTCAAAAAAATCCGTGCCATGTCTTTAATCGGACAACTTCGTCGATCTTTAAATGGCTCTATCTCCTAAACTATTAGAGCTAGAGCGCTGAAATTTGCACACGGAATAATAAATATTTTTCACAAACTATATAACATATATGGATTCTACAGACACGCGTGTATTTCTAAATTCTTGTAGTGTAAGAAAAAGTCAAGTTTTTTATTTCCGGATGAGAAATCTGGCCCCCAAGAACCTTAAAATAAAAGCATTGTTTTTTCGCATTTTTCAAGCTCTGACAATTATTAATTCAAACGGCTCTATCTCCTAAACTATTACAGCTACAGCGCTGAAATTTGCACACGTAATATTATATATATTGGCCTTTAATCTGAGTCTTAAACGAAGTTTCTCCGAAAATCAGAACGAGCATGAGATGGAAATATTCTACAGTTACTAGGAAGAAATTGACTGTAATGGCGATACTTTTGCGATTTCCTTAAAAACTAAGTTTCTAATCGAAAAATGAATATCACCAGTGAATTTCCCATAAAATTTCGAGCTTGGTGCGTGGTTTTCAAAAAAATCCGTGCCATGTCTTAAATCGGACAACTTCGTCGATCTTTAAATGGCTCTATCTCCTAAACTATTAGAGCTAGAGCGCTGAAATTTGCACACGGAATAATAAATATTTTTCACAAACTATATAACATATATGGATTCTACAGACACGCGTGTATTTCTAAATTCTTGTAGTGTAAGAAAAAGTCAAGTTTTTTATTTCCGGATGAGAAATCTGGCCCCCAGGAACCTTAGAATAAAAGCATTGTTTTTTCGCATTTTGCAAGCTCTGACAATTATTAATTCAAACGGCTCTATCTCCAAAACTATTACAGCTACAGCGCTGAAATTTGCACACGTAATATTATATATATTGGCCTTTAATCTGAGTCTTAAACGAAGTTTCTCCGAAAACCAGAACGAGCATGAGATGGAAATATTCTACAGTTACTAGGAAGAAATTGACTCTAATGGCGATACTTTTGCGATTTTCTTAAAAACTAAGTTTCTAATCGAAAAATGAATATCACCAGTGAATTTCCCATAAAATTTCGAGCTTGGTCCGTGGTTTTCAAAAAATTCCGTGCCATGTCTTAAATCGGACAACTTCGTCGATCTTTAAATTGCTCTATCTCCTAAACTATTAGAGCTAGAGCGCTGAAATTTGCACACGGAATAATAAATATTTTTCACAAACTATATAACATATATGGATTCTACAGACACGCGTGTATTTCTAAATTCTTGTAGTGTAAGAAAAAGTCAAGTTTTTTATTTCCGGATGAGAAATCTGGCCCCCAGGAACCTTAAAATAAAAGCATTGTTTTCTCGCATTTTGCAATCTCTGACAATTATTAATTCAAACGGCACTATCTCCTAAACTATTACAGCTACAGCGCTGAAATTTGCACACGTAATATAATATATATTGGCCTTTAATCTGAGTCTTAAACGAAGTTTCTCCGAAAATCAGAACGAGCATGAGATGGAAATATTCTACAGTTTCTAGGAAGAAATTGACTGTAATGGCAAAACTTTTGCGATTTTCTTAAAAACTAAGTTTCTAATCGAAAAATGAATATCACCCGTGAATTTCCCATAAAATTTCGACCTTGGTCCGTGGTTTTCAAAAAAATCCGTGCCATGTCTTAAATCGGACAACTTCGTCGATCTTTAAATGGCTCTATCTCCTAAACTATTAGAGCTAGAGCGCTGAAATTTGCACACGGAATAATAAATATTTTTCACAAACTATATAACATATATGGATTCTACAGACACGCGTGTATTCCTAAATTCTTGTAGTGTAAGAAAAAGTCAAGTTTTTTATTTCCGGATGAGAAATCTGGCCTCCAGGAACCTTAAAATAAAAGCATTGTTTTTTCGCATTTTGCAAGCTCTGACAATTATTAATTCAAGCGGCTCTATCTCCTAAACTATTACAGCTACAGCGCTGAAAGTTGCACACGTAATATTATATATATTGGCCTTTTATCTGAGTCTTAAACGAAGTTTCTCCGAAAATCAGAACGAGCATGAGATGGTAATATTCTACAGTTACTAGGAAGAAATTGACTCTAATGGCGATACTTTTGCGATTTTCTTAAAAACTAAGTTTCTAATCGAAAAATGAATATCACCAGTGAATTTCCCATAAAATTTCGAGCTTGGTCCGTGGTTTTCAAAAAATCCGTGCCATGTCTTAAATCGGACAACTTCGTCGATCTTTAAATGGCTCTATCTCCTAAACTATTAGAGCTAGAGCGCTGAAATTTGCACACGGAATAATAAATATTTTTCACAAACTATATAACATATATGGATTCTACAGACACGCGTGTATTTCTAAATTCTTGTAGTGTAAGAAAAAGTCAAGTTTTTTATTTCCGGATGAGAAACCTTGCTTCCAGGAACCTAAAAATAAAAGCATTGTTTTTTCGCATTTTGCAAGCTCTGACAATTATTAATTCAAACGGCTCTATCTCCTAAACTATTACAGCTACAGCGCTGAAATTTGCACACGTAATATTATATATATTGGCCTTTAATCTGAGTCTTAAACGAAGTTTCTCCGAAAATCAGAACGAGCATGAGATGGAAATATTCTACAGTTACTAGGAAGAAATTGACTCTAATGGCGATACTTTTGCGATTTTCTTAAAAACTAAGTTTCTAATCGAAAAATGAATATCACCAGTGAATTTCCCATAAAATTTCGAGCTTGGTCCGTGGTTTTCAAAAAAATCCGTGCCATGTCTTAAATCGGACAACTTCGTCGATCTTTACATGGCTCTATCTCCTAAACTATTAGAGCTAGAGCGCTGAAATTTGCACACGGAATAATAAATATTTTTCACAAACTATATAACATATATGGATTCTACAGACACGCGTGTATTTCTAAATTCTTGTAGTGTAAGAAAAAGTCAAGTTCTTTATTTCCGGATGAGAAATCTGGCCTCCAGGAACCTTAAAATAAAAGCATTGTTTTTTCGCATTTTGCAAGCTCTGACAATTATTAATTCAAACAACTCTATCTCCTAAACTATTACAGCTACATCGCTGAAATTTGCACACGTAATATTATATATATTGGCCTTTAATCTGAGTCTTACACGAAGTTTCTCCGAAAATCAGAACGAGCATGAGATGGTAATATTCTACAGTTACTAGGAAGAAATTGACTCTAATGGCGATACTTTTGCGATTTTCTTAAAAACTAAGTTTCTAATCGAAAAATGAATATCACCAGTGAATTTCCCATAAAATTTCGAGCTTGGTCCGTGGTTTTCAAAAAATCCGTGCCATGTCTTAAATCGGACAACTTCGTCGATCTTTAAATGGCTCTATCTCCTAAACTATTAGAGCTAGAGCGCTGAAATTTGCACACGGAATAATAAATATTTTTCACAAACTATATAACATATATGGATTCTACAGACACGCGTGTATTTCTAAATTCTTGTAGTGTAAGAAAAAGTCAAGTTTTTTATTTCCGGATGAGAAACCTTGCTTCCAGGAACCTAAAAATAAAAGCATTGTTTTTTCGCATTTTGCAAGCTCTGACAATTATTAATTCAAACGGCTCTATCTCCTAAACTATTACAGCTACAGCGCTGAAATTTGCACACGTAATATTATATATATTGGCCTTTAATCTGAGTCTTAAACGAAGTTTCTCCGAAAATCAGAACGAGCATGAGATGGAAATATTCTACAGTTACTAGGAAGAAATTGACTCTAATGGCGATACTTTTGCGATTTTCTTAAAAACTAAGTTTCTAATCGAAAAATGAATATCACCAGTGAATTTCCCATAAAATTTCGAGCTTGGTCCGTGGTTTTCAAAAAAATCCGTGCCATGTCTTAAATCGGACAACTTCGTCGATCTTTACATGGCTCTATCTCCTAAACTATTAGAGCTAGAGCGCTGAAATTTGCACACGGAATAATAAATATTTTTCACAAACTATATAACATATATGGATTCTACAGACACGCGTGTATTTCTAAATTCTTGTAGTGTAAGAAAAAGTCAAGTTCTTTATTTCCGGATGAGAAATCTGGCCTCCAGGAACCTTAAAATAAAAGCATTGTTTTTTCGCATTTTGCAAGCTCTGACAATTATTAATTCAAACAACTCTATCTCCTAAACTATTACAGCTACATCGCTGAAATTTGCACACGTAATATTATATATATTGGCCTTTAATCTGAGTCTTAAACGAAGTTTCTCCGAAAATCAGAACGAGCATGAGATGGAAATATTCTACAGTTACTAGAAAGAAATTGACTCTAATGGCGATACTTTTGCGCTTTTCTTAAAAACTAAGTTTCTAATCGAAAAATGAATATCACCAGTGAATTTCCCATAAAATTTCGAGCTTGGTCCGTGGTTTTCAAAAAAATCCGTGCCATGTCTTAAATCGGACAACTTCGTCGATCTTTAAATGGCTCTATCTCCTAAACTATTAGAGCTAGAGCGCTGAAATTTGCACACGGAATAATAAATATTTTTCACAAACTATATAACATATATGGATTCTACAGACACGCGTGTATTTCTAAATTCTTGTAGTGTAAGAAAAAGTCAAGTTTTTTATTTCCGGATGAGAAATCTGGCCCCCAGGAACCTTAAAATAAAAGCATTGTTTTTTCGCATTTTGCAATCTCTGACAATTATTAATTCAAACGGCACTCTCTCCTAAACTATTACAGCTACAGCGCTGAAATTTGCACACGTAATATTATATATATTGGCCTTTAATCTGAGTCTTAAACGAAGTTTCTCCGAAAATCAGAACGAGCATGAGATGGAAATATTCTACAGTTTCTAGGAAGAAATTGACTGTAATGGCGATACTTTTGCGATTTTCTTAAAAACTAAGTTTCTAATCGAAAAATGAATATCACCCGTGAATTTCCCATAAAATTTCGAGCTTGGTCCGTGGTTTTCAAAAAAATCCGTGCCATGTCTTAAATCGGACAACTTCGTCGATCTTTAAATGGCTCTATCTCCTAAACTATTAGAGCTAGAGCGCTGAAATTTGCACACGGAATAATAAATATTTTTCACAAACTATATAACATATATGGATTCTACAGACACGCGTGTATTCCTAAATTCTTGTAGTGTAAGAAAAAGTCAAGTTTTTTATTTCCGGATGAGAAATCTGGCCTCCTGGAACCTTAAAATAAAAGCATTGTTTTTTCGCATTTTGCAAGCTCTGACAATTATTAATTCAAGCGGCTCTATCTCCTAAACTATTACAGCTACAGCGCTGAAATTTGCACACGTAATATTATATATATTGGCCTTTAATCTGAGTCTTAAACGAAGTTTCTCCGAAAATCAGAACGAGCATGAGATGGTAATATTCTACAGTTACTAGGAAGAAATTGACTCTAATGGCGATACTTTTGCGATTTTCTTAAAAACTAAGTTTCTAATCGAAAAATGAATATCACCAGTGAATTTCCCATAAAATTTCGAGCTTGGTCCGTGGTTTTCAAAAAATCCGTGCCATGTCTTAAATCGGACAACTTCGTCGATCTTTAAATGGCTCTATCTCCTAAACTATTAGAGCTAGAGCGCTGAAATTTGCACACGGAATAATAAATATTTTTCACAAACTATATAACATATATGGATTCTACAGACACGCGTGTATTTCTAAATTCTTGTAGTGTAAGAAAAAGTCAAGTTTTTTATTTCCGGATGAGAAACCTTGCTTCCAGGAACCTAAAAATAAAAGCATTGTTTTTTCGCATTTTGCAAGCTCTGACAATTATTAATTCAAACGGCTCTATCTCCTAAACTATTACAGCTACAGCGCTGAAATTTGCACACGTAATATTATATATATTGGCCTTTAATCTGAGTCTTAAACGAAGTTTCTCCGAAAATCAGAACGAGCATGAGATGGAAATATTCTCTAGTTACTAGGAAGAAATTGACTCTAATGGCGATACTTTTGCGATTTTCTTAAAAACTAGGTTTCTAATCGAAAAATAAATATCATCAGTGAATTTCCGATAAAATTTCGAGCTTGGTCCGTGGTTTTAAAAAAATCCGTGCCATGTCTTAAATCGGACAACTTCGTCGATCTTTAAATGGCTCTATCTCCTAAACTATTAGAGCTAGAGCGCTGAAATTTGCACACGGAATAATAAATATTTTTCACAAACTATATAACATATATGGATTCTACAGACACGCGTGTATTTCTAAATTCTTGTAGTGTAAGAAAAAGTCAAGTTTTTTATTTCCGGATGAGAAACCTTGCTTCCAGGAACCTAAAAATAAAAGCATTGTTTTTTCGCATTTTGCAAGCTCTGACAATTATTAATTCAAACGGCTCTATCTCCTAAACTATTACAGCTACAGCGCTGAAATTTGCACACGTAATATTATATATATTGGCCTTTAATCTGAGTCTTAAACGAAGTTTCTCCGAAAATCAGAACGAGCATGAGATGGAAATATTCTACAGTTACTAGGAAGAAATTGACTGTAATGGCGATACTTTTGCGATTTTCTTAAAAACTAAGTTTCTAATCGAAAAATGAATATCACCCGTGAATTTCCCATAAAATTTCGAGCTTGGTCCGTGGTTTTCAAAAAAATCCGTGCCATGTCTTAAATCGGACAACTTCGTCGATCTTTACATGGCTCTATCTCCTAAACTATTAGAGCTAGAGCGCTGAAATTTGCACACGGAATAATAAATATTTTTCACAAACTATATAACATATGGATTCTACAGACACGCGTGTATTTCTAAATTCTTGTAGTGTAAGAAAAAGTCAAGTTTTTTATTTCCGGATGAGAAATCTGGCCTCCAGGAACCTTAAAATAAAAGCATTGTTTTTTCGCATTTTGCAAGCTCTGACAATTATTAATTCAAACGGCTCTATCTCCTAAACTATTACAGCTACAGCGCTGAAATTTGCACACGTAATATTATATATATTGGCCTTTAATCTGAGTCTTAAACGAAGTTTCTCCGAAAATCAGAACGAGCATGAGATGGAAATATTCTACAGTTACTAGAAAGAAATTGACTCTAATGGCGATACTTTTGCGATTTTCTTAAAAACTAAGTTTCTAATCGAAAAATGAATATCACCAGTGAATTTCCCATAAAATTTCGAGCTTGGTCCGTGGTTTTCAAAAAAATCCGTGCCATGTCTTAAATCGGACAACTTCGTCGATCTTTAAATGGCTCTATCTCCTAAACTATTAGAGCTAGAGCGCTGAAATTTGCACACGGAATAATAAATATTTTTCACAAACTATATAACATATATGGATTCTACAGACACGCGTGTATTTCTAAATTCTTGTAGTGTAAGAAAAAGTCAAGTTTTTTATTTCCGGATGAGAAATCTGGCCCCCAGGAACCTTAGAATAACAGCATTGTTTTTTCGCATTTTGCAAGCTCTGACAATTATTAATTCAAACGGCTCTATCTCCTAAACTATTACAGCTACAGCGCTGAAATTTGCACACGTAATATTATATATATTGGCCTTTAATCTGAGTCTTAAACGAAGTTTCTCCGAAAATCAGAACGAGCATGAGATGGAAATATTCTACAGTTACTAGGAAGAAATTGACTCTAATGGCGATACTTTTGCGATTTTCTTAAAAACTAGGTTTCTAATCGAAAAATGAATATCATCAGTGAATTTCCGATAAAATTTCGAGCTTGGTCCGTGGTTTTAAAAAAATCCGTGCCATGTCTTAAATCGGACAACTTCGTCGATCTTTAAATGGCTCTATCTCCTAAACTATTAGAGCTAGAGCGCTGAAATTTGCACACGGAATAATAAATATTTTTCACAAACTATATAACATATATGGATTCTACAGACACGCGTGTATTTCTAAATTCTTGTAGTGTAAGAAAAAGTCAAGTTTTTTATTTCCGGATGAGAAACCTTGCTTCCAGGAACCTAAAAATAAAAGCATTGTTTTTTCGCATTTTGCAAGCTCTGACAATTATTAATTCAAACGGCTCTATCTCCAAAACTATTACAGCTACAGCGCTGAAATTTGCACACGTAATATTATATATATTGGCCTTTAATCTGAGTCTTAAACGAAGTTTCTCCGAAAACCAGAACGAGCATGAGATGGAAATATTCTACAGTTACTAGGAAGAAATTGACTCTAATGGCGATACTTTTGCGATTTTCTTAAAAACTAAGTTTCTAATCGAAAAATGAATATCACCAGTGAATTTCCCATAAAATTTCGAGCTTGGTCCGTGGTTTTCAAAAAAATCCGTGCCATGTCTTAAATCGGACAACTTCGTCGATCTTTACATGGCTCTATCTCCTAAACTATTAGAGCTAGAGCGCTGAAATTTGCACACGGAATAATAAATATTTTTCACAAACTATATAACATATATGGATTCTACAGACACGCGTGTATTTCTAAATTCTTGTAGTGTAAGAAAAAGTCAAGTTTTTTATTTCCGGATGAGAAATCTGGCCTCCAGGAACCTTAAAATAAAAGCATTGTTTTTTCGCATTTTGCAAGCTCTGACAATTATTAATTCAAACGGCTCTATCTCCTAAACTATTACAGCTACAGCGCTGAAATTTGCACACGTAATATTATATATATTGGCCTTTAATCTGAGTCTTAAACGAAGTTTCTCCGAAAATCAGAACGAGCATGAGATGGAAATATTCTACAGTTACTAGGAAGAAATTGACTCTAATGGCGATACTTTTGCGATTTTCTTAAAAACTAAGTTTCTAATCGAAAAATGAATATCACCAGTGAATTTCCCATAAAATTTCGAGCTTGGTCCGTGGTTTTCAAAAAAATCCGTGCCATGTCTTAAATCGGACAACTTCGTCGATCTTTAAATGGCTCTATCTCCTATACTATTAGAGCTAGAGCGCTGAAATTTGCACACGGAATAATAAATATTTTTCACAAACTATATAACATATATGGATTCTACAGACACGCGTGTATTTCTAAATTCTTGTAGTGTAAGAAAAAGTCAAGTTTTTTATTTCCGGATGAGAAATCTGGCCCCCAGGAACCTTAGAATAACAGCATTGTTTTTTCGCATTTTGCAAGCTCTGACAATTATTAATTCAAACGGCTCTATCTCCTAAACTATTACAGCTACAGCGCTGAAATTTGCACACGTAATATTATATATATTGGCCTTTAATCTGAGTCTTAAACGAAGTTTCTCCGAAAATCAGAACGAGCATGAGATGGAAATATTCTACAGTTACTAGGAAGAAATTGACTCTAATGGCGATACTTTTGCGATTTTCTTAAAAACTAGGTTTCTAATCGAAAAATGAATATCATCAGTGAATTTCCGATAAAATTTCGAGCTTGGTCCGTGGTTTTAAAAAAATCCGTGCCATGTCTTAAATCGGACAACTTCGTCGATCTTTAAATGGCTCTATCTCCTAAACTATTAGAGCTAGAGCGCTGAAATTTGCACACGGAATAATAAATATTTTTCACAAACTATATAACATATATGGATTCTACAGACACGCGTGTATTTCTAAATTCTTGTAGTGTAAGAAAAAGTCAAGTTTTTTATTTCCGGATGAGAAACCTTGCTTCCAGGAACCTAAAAATAAAAGCATTGTTTTTTCGCATTTTGCAAGCTCTGACAATTATTAATTCAAACGGCTCTATCTCCAAAACTATTACAGCTACAGCGCTGAAATTTGCACACGTAATATTATATATATTGGCCTTTAATCTGAGTCTTAAACGAAGTTTCTCCGAAAACCAGAACGAGCATGAGATGGAAATATTCTACAGTTACTAGGAAGAAATTGACTCTAATGGCGATACTTTTGCGATTTTCTTAAAAACTAAGTTTCTAATCGAAAAATGAATATCACCAGTGAATTTCCCATAAAATTTCGAGCTTGGTCCGTGGTTTTCAAAAAAATCCGTGCCATGTCTTAAATCGGACAACTTCGTCGATCTTTACATGGCTCTATCTCCTAAACTATTAGAGCTAGAGCGCTGAAATTTGCACACGGAATAATAAATATTTTTCACAAACTATATAACATATATGGATTCTACAGACACGCGTGTATTTCTAAATTCTTGTAGTGTAAGAAAAAGTCAAGTTTTTTATTTCCGGATGAGAAATCTGGCCTCCAGGAACCTTAAAATAAAAGCATTGTTTTTTCGCATTTTGCAAGCTCTGACAATTATTAATTCAAACGGCTCTATCTCCTAAACTATTACAGCTACAGCGCTGAAATTTGCACACGTAATATTATATATATTGGCCTTTAATCTGAGTCTTAAACGAAGTTTCTCCGAAAATCAGAACGAGCATGAGATGGAAATATTCTACAGTTACTAGGAAGAAATTGACTCTAATGGCGATACTTTTGCGATTTTCTTAAAAACTAAGTTTCTAATCGAAAAATGAATATCACCAGTGAATTTCCCATAAAATTTCGAGCTTGGTCCGTGGTTTTCAAAAAAATCCGTGCCATGTCTTAAATCGGACAACTTCGTCGATCTTTACATGGCTCTATCTCCTAAACTATTAGAGCTAGAGCGCTGAAATTTGCACACGGAATAATAAATATTTTTCACAAACTATATAACATATGGATTCTACAGACACGCGTGTATTTCTAAATTCTTGTAGTGTAAGAAAAAGTCAAGTTTTTTATTTCCGGATGAGAAATCTGGCCTCCAGGAACCTTAAAATAAAAGCATTGTTTTTTCGCATTTTGCAAGCTCTGACAATTATTAATTCAAACGGCTCTATCTCCTAAACTATTACAGCTACAGCGCTGAAATTTGCACACGTAATATTATATATATTGGCCTTTAATCTGAGTCTTAAACGAAGTTTCTCCGAAAATCAGAACGAGCATGAGATGGAAATATTCTACAGTTACTAGAAAGAAATTGACTCTAATGGCGATACTTTTGCGATTTTCTTAAAAACTAAGTTTCTAATCGAAAAATGAATATCACCAGTGAATTTCCCATAAAATTTCGAGCTTGGTCCGTGGTTTTCAAAAAAATCCGTGCCATGTCTTAAATCGGACAACTTCGTCGATCTTTAAATGGCTCTATCTCCTAAACTATTAGAGCTAGAGCGCTGAAATTTGCACACGGAATAATAAATATTTTTCACAAACTATATAACATATATGGATTCTACAGACACGCGTGTATTTCTAAATTCTTGTAGTGTAAGAAAAAGTCAAGTTTTTTATTTCCGGATGAGAAATCTGGCCCCCAGGAACCTTAGAATAACAGCATTGTTTTTTCGCATTTTGCAAGCTCTGACAATTATTAATTCAAACGGCTCTATCTCCTAAACTATTACAGCTACAGCGCTGAAATTTGCACACGTAATATTATATATATTGGCCTTTAATCTGAGTCTTAAACGAAGTTTCTCCGAAAATCAGAACGAGCATGAGATGGAAATATTCTACAGTTACTAGGAAGAAATTGACTCTAATGGCGATACTTTTGCGATTTTCTTAAAAACTAGGTTTCTAATCGAAAAATGAATATCATCAGTGAATTTCCGATAAAATTTCGAGCTTGGTCCGTGGTTTTAAAAAAATCCGTGCCATGTCTTAAATCGGACAACTTCGTCGATCTTTAAATGGCTCTATCTCCTAAACTATTAGAGCTAGAGCGCTGAAATTTGCACACGGAATAATAAATATTTTTCACAAACTATATAACATATATGGATTCTACAGACACGCGTGTATTTCTAAATTCTTGTAGTGTAAGAAAAAGTCAAGTTTTTTATTTCCGGATGAGAAACCTTGCTTCCAGGAACCTAAAAATAAAAGCATTGTTTTTTCGCATTTTGCAAGCTCTGACAATTATTAATTCAAACGGCTCTATCTCCAAAACTATTACAGCTACAGCGCTGAAATTTGCACACGTAATATTATATATATTGGCCTTTAATCTGAGTCTTAAACGAAGTTTCTCCGAAAACCAGAACGAGCATGAGATGGAAATATTCTACAGTTACTAGGAAGAAATTGACTCTAATGGCGATACTTTTGCGATTTTCTTAAAAACTAAGTTTCTAATCGAAAAATGAATATCACCAGTGAATTTCCCATAAAATTTCGAGCTTGGTCCGTGGTTTTCAAAAAAATCCGTGCCATGTCTTAAATCGGACAACTTCGTCGATCTTTACATGGCTCTATCTCCTAAACTATTAGAGCTAGAGCGCTGAAATTTGCACACGGAATAATAAATATTTTTCACAAACTATATAACATATATGGATTCTACAGACACGCGTGTATTTCTAAATTCTTGTAGTGTAAGAAAAAGTCAAGTTTTTTATTTCCGGATGAGAAATCTGGCCTCCAGGAACCTTAAAATAAAAGCATTGTTTTTTCGCATTTTGCAAGCTCTGACAATTATTAATTCAAACGGCTCTATCTCCTAAACTATTACAGCTACAGCGCTGAAATTTGCACACGTAATATTATATATATTGGCCTTTAATCTGAGTCTTAAACGAAGTTTCTCCGAAAATCAGAACGAGCATGAGATGGAAATATTCTACAGTTACTAGGAAGAAATTGACTCTAATGGCGATACTTTTGCGATTTTCTTAAAAACTAAGTTTCTAATCGAAAAATGAATATCACCAGTGAATTTCCCATAAAATTTCGAGCTTGGTCCGTGGTTTTCAAAAAAATCCGTGCCATGTCTTAAATCGGACAACTTCGTCGATCTTTAAATGGCTCTATCTCCTATACTATTAGAGCTAGAGCGCTGAAATTTGCACACGGAATAATAAATATTTTTCACAAACTATATAACATATATGGATTCTACAGACACGCGTGTATTTCTAAATTCTTGTAGTGTAAGAAAAAGTCAAGTTTTTTATTTCCGGATGAGAAATCTGGCCCCCAGGAACCTTAGAATAACAGCATTGTTTTTTCGCATTTTGCAAGCTCTGACAATTATTAATTCAAACGGCTCTATCTCCTAAACTATTACAGCTACAGCGCTGAAATTTGCACACGTAATATTATATATATTGGCCTTTAATCTGAGTCTTAAACGAAGTTTCTCCGAAAATCAGAACGAGCATGAGATGGAAATATTCTACAGTTACTAGGAAGAAATTGACTCTAATGGCGATACTTTTGCGATTTTCTTAAAAACTAGGTTTCTAATCGAAAAATGAATATCATCAGTGAATTTCCGATAAAATTTCGAGCTTGGTCCGTGGTTTTAAAAAAATCCGTGCCATGTCTTAAATCGGACAACTTCGTCGATCTTTAAATGGCTCTATCTCCTAAACTATTAGAGCTAGAGCGCTGAAATTTGCACACGGAATAATAAATATTTTTCACAAACTATATAACATATATGGATTCTACAGACACGCGTGTATTTCTAAATTCTTGTAGTGTAAGAAAAAGTCAAGTTTTTTATTTCCGGATGAGAAACCTTGCTTCCAGGAACCTAAAAATAAAAGCATTGTTTTTTCGCATTTTGCAAGCTCTGACAATTATTAATTCAAACGGCTCTATCTCCAAAACTATTACAGCTACAGCGCTGAAATTTGCACACGTAATATTATATATATTGGCCTTTAATCTGAGTCTTAAACGAAGTTTCTCCGAAAACCAGAACGAGCATGAGATGGAAATATTCTACAGTTACTAGGAAGAAATTGACTCTAATGGCGATACTTTTGCGATTTTCTTAAAAACTAAGTTTCTAATCGAAAAATGAATATCACCAGTGAATTTCCCATAAAATTTCGAGCTTGGTCCGTGGTTTTCAAAAAAATCCGTGCCATGTCTTAAATCGGACAACTTCGTCGATCTTTACATGGCTCTATCTCCTAAACTATTAGAGCTAGAGCGCTGAAATTTGCACACGGAATAATAAATATTTTTCACAAACTATATAACATATATGGATTCTACAGACACGCGTGTATTTCTAAATTCTTGTAGTGTAAGAAAAAGTCAAGTTTTTTATTTCCGGATGAGAAATCTGGCCTCCAGGAACCTTAAAATAAAAGCATTGTTTTTTCGCATTTTGCAAGCTCTGACAATTATTAATTCAAACGGCTCTATCTCCTAAACTATTACAGCTACAGCGCTGAAATTTGCACACGTAATATTATATATATTGGCCTTTAATCTGAGTCTTAAACGAAGTTTCTCCGAAAATCAGAACGAGCATGAGATGGAAATATTCTACAGTTACTAGGAAGAAATTGACTCTAATGGCGATACTTTTGCGATTTTCTTAAAAACTAAGTTTCTAATCGAAAAATGAATATCACCAGTGAATTTCCCATAAAATTTCGAGCTTGGTCCGTGGTTTTCAAAAAAATCCGTGCCATGTCTTAAATCGGACAACTTCGTCGATCTTTAAATGGCTCTATCTCCTAAACTATTAGAGCTAGAGCGCTGAAATTTGCACACGGAATAATAAATATTTTTCACAAACTATATAACATATATGGATTCTACAGACACGCGTGTATTTCTAAATTCTTGTAGTGTAAGAAAAAGTCAAGTTTTTTATTTCCGGATGAGAAATCTGGCCCCCAGGAACCTTAGAATAAAAGCATTGTTTTTTCGCATTTTGCAAGCTCTGACAATTATTAATTCAAACGGCTCTATCTCCTAAACTATTACAGCTACAGCGCTGAAATTTGCACACGAAATATTATATATATTGGCCTTTAATCTGAGTCTTAAACGAAGTTTCTCCGAAAATCAGAACGAGCATGAGATGGAAATATTCTCTAGTTACTAGGAAGAAATTGACTCTAATGGCGATACTTTTGCGATTTTCTTAAAAACTAAGTTTCTAATCGAAAAATGAATATCACCAGTGAATTTCCCATAAAATTTCGAGCTTGGTCCGTGGTTTTCAAAAAAATCCGTGCCATGTCTTTAATCGGACAACTTCGTCGATCTTTAAATGGCTCTATCTCCTAAACTATTAGAGCTAGAGCGCTGAAATTTGCACACGGAATAATAAATATTTTTCACAAACTATATAACATATATGGATTCTACAGACACGCGTGTATTTCTAAATTCTTGTAGTGTAAGAAAAAGTCAAGTTTTTTATTTCCGGATGAGAAATCTGGCCCCCAAGAACCTTAAAATAAAAGCATTGTTTTTTCGCATTTTTCAAGCTCTGACAATTATTAATTCAAACGGCTCTATCTCCTAAACTATTACAGCTACAGCGCTGAAATTTGCACACGTAATATTATATATATTGGCCTTTAATCTGAGTCTTAAACGAAGTTTCTCCGAAAATCAGAACGAGCATGAGATGGAAATATTCTACAGTTACTAGGAAGAAATTGACTGTAATGGCGATACTTTTGCGATTTTCTTAAAAACTAAGTTTCTAATCGAAAAATGAATATCACCAGTGAATTTCCCATAAAATTTCGAGCTTGGTGCGTGGTTTTCAAAAAAATCCGTGCCATGTCTTAAATCGGACAACTTCGTCGATCTTTAAATGGCTCTATCTCCTAAACTATTAGAGCTAGAGCGCTGAAATTTGCACACGGAATAATAAATATTTTTCACAAACTATATAACATATATGGATTCTACAGACACGCGTGTATTTCTAAATTCTTGTAGTGTAAGAAAAAGTCAAGTTTTTTATTTCCGGATGAGAAATCTGGCCCCCAGGAACCTTAGAATAAAAGCATTGTTTTTTCGCATTTTGCAAGCTCTGACAATTATTAATTCAAACGGCTCTATCTCCTAAACTATTACAGCTACAGCGCTGAAATTTGCACACGTAATATTATATATATTGGCCTTTAATCTGAGTCTTAAACGAAGTTTCTCCGAAAATCAGAACGAGCATGAGATGGAAATATTCTACAGTTACTAGGAAGAAATTGACTCTAATGGCGATACTTTTGCGATTTTCTTAAAAACTAAGTTTCTAATCGAAAAATGAATATCACCAGTGAATTTCCCATAAAATTTCGAGCTTGGTCCGTGGTTTTCAAAAAAATCCGTGCCATGTCTTAAATCGGACAACTTCGTCGATCTTTAAATGGCTCTATCTCCTAAACTATTAGAGCTAGAGCGCTGAAATTTGCACACGGAATAATAAATATTTTTCACAAACTATATAACATATATGGATTCTACAGACACGCGTGTATTTCTAAATTCTTGTAGTGTAAGAAAAAGTCAAGTTTTTTATTTCCGGATGAGAAATCTGGCCCCCAGGAACCTTAGAATAAAAGCATTGTTTTTTCGCATTTTGCAAGCTCTGACAATTATTAATTCAAACGGCTCTATCTCCTAAACTATTACAGCTACAGCGCTGAAATTTGCACACGAAATATTATATATATTGGCCTTTAATCTGAGTCTTAAACGAAGTTTCTCCGAAAATCAGAACGAGCATGAGATGGAAATATTCTCTAGTTACTAGGAAGAAATTGACTCTAATGGCGATACTTTTGCGATTTTCTTAAAAACTAAGTTTCTAATCGAAAAATGAATATCACCAGTGAATTTCCCATAAAATTTCGAGCTTGGTCCGTGGTTTTCAAAAAAATCCGTGCCATGTCTTTAATCGGACAACTTCGTCGATCTTTAAATGGCTCTATCTCCTAAACTATTAGAGCTAGAGCGCTGAAATTTGCACACGGAATAATAAATATTTTTCACAAACTATATAACATATATGGATTCTACAGACACGCGTGTATTTCTAAATTCTTGTAGTGTAAGAAAAAGTCAAGTTTTTTATTTCCGGATGAGAAATCTGGCCCCCAAGAACCTTAAAATAAAAGCATTGTTTTTTCGCATTTTTCAAGCTCTGACAATTATTAATTCAAACGGCTCTATCTCCTAAACTATTACAGCTACAGCGCTGAAATTTGCACACGTAATATTATATATATTGGCCTTTAATCTGAGTCTTAAACGAAGTTTCTCCGAAAATCAGAACGAGCATGAGATGGAAATATTCTACAGTTACTAGGAAGAAATTGACTGTAATGGCGATACTTTTGCGATTTTCTTAAAAACTAAGTTTCTAATCGAAAAATGAATATCACCAGTGAATTTCCCATAAAATTTCGAGCTTGGTGCGTGGTTTTCAAAAAAATCCGTGCCATGTCTTAAATCGGACAACTTCGTCGATCTTTAAATGGCTCTATCTCCTAAACTATTAGAGCTAGAGCGCTGAAATTTGCACACGGAATAATAAATATTTTTCACAAACTATATAACATATATGGATTCTACAGACACGCGTGTATTTCTAAATTCTTGTAGTGTAAGAAAAAGTCAAGTTTTTTATTTCCGGATGAGAAATCTGGCCCCCAGGAACCTTAGAATAAAAGCATTGTTTTTTCGCATTTTGCAAGCTCTGACAATTATTAATTCAAACGGCTCTATCTCCAAAACTATTACAGCTACAGCGCTGAAATTTGCACACGTAATATTATATATATTGGCCTTTAATCTGAGTCTTAAACGAAGTTTCTCCGAAAACCAGAACGAGCATGAGATGGAAATATTCTACAGTTACTAGGAAGAAATTGACTCTAATGGCGATACTTTTGCGATTTTCTTAAAAACTAAGTTTCTAATCGAAAAATGAATATCACCAGTGAATTTCCCATAAAATTTCGAGCTTGGTCCGTGGTTTTCAAAAAATTCCGTGCCATGTCTTAAATCGGACAACTTCGTCGATCTTTAAATTGCTCTATCTCCTAAACTATTAGAGCTAGAGCGCTGAAATTTGCACACGGAATAATAAATATTTTTCACAAACTATATAACATATATGGATTCTACAGACACGCGTGTATTTCTAAATTCTTGTAGTGTAAGAAAAAGTCAAGTTTTTTATTTCCGGATGAGAAATCTGGCCCCCAGGAACCTTAAAATAAAAGCATTGTTTTCTCGCATTTTGCAATCTCTGACAATTATTAATTCAAACGGCACTATCTCCTAAACTATTACAGCTACAGCGCTGAAATTTGCACACGTAATATAATATATATTGGCCTTTAATCTGAGTCTTAAACGAAGTTTCTCCGAAAATCAGAACGAGCATGAGATGGAAATATTCTACAGTTTCTAGGAAGAAATTGACTGTAATGGCAAAACTTTTGCGATTTTCTTAAAAACTAAGTTTCTAATCGAAAAATGAATATCACCCGTGAATTTCCCATAAAATTTCGACCTTGGTCCGTGGTTTTCAAAAAAATCCGTGCCATGTCTTAAATCGGACAACTTCGTCGATCTTTAAATGGCTCTATCTCCTAAACTATTAGAGCTAGAGCGCTGAAATTTGCACACGGAATAATAAATATTTTTCACAAACTATATAACATATATGGATTCTACAGACACGCGTGTATTCCTAAATTCTTGTAGTGTAAGAAAAAGTCAAGTTTTTTATTTCCGGATGAGAAATCTGGCCTCCAGGAACCTTAAAATAAAAGCATTGTTTTTTCGCATTTTGCAAGCTCTGACAATTATTAATTCAAGCGGCTCTATCTCCTAAACTATTACAGCTACAGCGCTGAAATTTGCACACGTAATATTATATATATTGGCCTTTTATCTGAGTCTTAAACGAAGTTTCTCCGAAAATCAGAACGAGCATGAGATGGTAATATTCTACAGTTACTAGGAAGAAATTGACTCTAATGGCGATACTTTTGCGATTTTCTTAAAAACTAAGTTTCTAATCGAAAAATGAATATCACCAGTGAATTTCCCATAAAATTTCGAGCTTGGTCCGTGGTTTTAAAAAAAATCCGTGCCATGTCTTAAATCGGACAACTTCGTCGATCTTTAAATGGCTCTATCTCCTAAACTATTAGAGCTAGAGCGCTGAAATTTGCACACGGAATAATAAATATTTTTCACAAACTATATAACATATATGGATTCTACAGACACGCGTGTATTTCTAAATTCTTGTAGTGTAAGAAAAAGTCAAGTTTTTTATTTCCGGATGAGAAACCTTGCTTCCAGGAACCTAAAAATAAAAGCATTGTTTTTTCGCATTTTGCAAGCTCTGACAATTATTAATTCAAACGGCTCTATCTCCTAAACTATTACAGCTACAGCGCTGAAATTTGCACACGTAATATTATATATATTGGCCTTTAATCTGAGTCTTAAACGAAGTTTCTCCGAAAATCAGAACGAGCATGAGATGGAAATATTCTACAGTTACTAGGAAGAAATTGACTCTAATGGCGATACTTTTGCGATTTTCTTAAAAACTAAGTTTCTAATCGAAAAATGAATATCACCAGTGAATTTCCCATAAAATTTCGAGCTTGGTCCGTGGTTTTCAAAAAAATCCGTGCCATGTCTTAAATCGGACAACTTCGTCGATCTTTACATGGCTCTATCTCCTAAACTATTAGAGCTAGAGCGCTGAAATTTGCACACGGAATAATAAATATTTTTCACAAACTATATAACATATATGGATTCTACAGACACGCGTGTATTTCTAAATTCTTGTAGTGTAAGAAAAAGTCAAGTTTTTTATTTCCGGATGAGAAATCTGGCCTCCAGGAACCTTAAAATAAAAGCATTGTTTTTTCGCATTTTGCAAGCTCTGACAATTATTAATTCAAACAACTCTATCTCCTAAACTATTACAGCTATATCGCTGAAATTTGCACACGTAATATTATATATATTGGCCTTTAATCTGAGTCTTAAACGAAGTTTCTCCGAAAATCAGAACGAGCATGAGATGGAAATATTCTACAGTTACTAGAAAGAAATTGACTCTAATGGCGATACTTTTGCGCTTTTCTTAAAAACTAAGTTTCTAATCGAAAAATGAATATCACCAGTGAATTTCCCATAAAATTTCGAGCTTGGTCCGTGGTTTTCAAAAAAATCCGTGCCATGTCTTAAATCGGACAACTTCGTCGATCTTTAAATGGCTCTATCTCCTAAACTATTAGAGCTAGAGCGCTGAAATTTGCACACGGAATAATAAATATTTTTCACAAACTATATAACATATATGGATTCTACAGACACGCGTGTATTTCTAAATTCTTGTAGTGTAAGAAAAAGTCAAGTTTTTTATTTCCGGATGAGAAATCTGGCCCCCAGGAACCTTAAAATAAAAGCATTGTTTTTTCGCATTTTGCAATCTCTGACAATTATTAATTCAAACGGCACTATCTCCTAAACTATTACAGCTACAGCGCTGAAATTTGCACACGTAATATTATATATATTGGCCTTTAATCTGAGTCTTAAACGAAGTTTCTCCGAAAATCAGAACGAGCATGAGATGGAAATATTCTACAGTTTCTAGGAAGAAATTGACTGTAATGGCGATACTTTTGCGATTTTCTTAAAAACTAAGTTTCTAATCGAAAAATGAATATCACCCGTGAATTTCCCATAAAATTTCGAGCTTGGTCCGTGGTTTTCAAAAAAATCCGTGCCATGTCTTAAATCGGACAACTTCGTCGATCTTTAAATGGCTCTATCTCCTAAACTATTAGAGCTAGAGCGCTGAAATTTGCACACGGAATAATAAATATTTTTCACAAACTATATAACATATATGGATTCTACAGACACGCGTGTATTCCTAAATTCTTGTAGTGTAAGAAAAAGTCAAGTTTTTTATTTCCGGATGAGAAATCTGGCCTCCAGGAACCTTAAAATAAAAGCATTGTTTTTTCGCATTTTGCAAGCTCTGACAATTATTAATTCAAGCGGCTCTATCTCCTAAACTATTACAGCTACAGCGCTGAAATTTGCACACGTAATATTATATATATTGGCCTTTAATCTGAGTCTTAAACGAAGTTTCTCCGAAAATCAGAACGAGCATGAGATGGTAATATTCTACAGTTACTAGGAAGAAATTGACTCTAATGGCGATACTTTTGCGATTTTCTTAAAAACTAAGTTTCTAATCGAAAAATGAATATCACCAGTGAATTTCCCATAAAATTTCGAGCTTGGTCCGTGGTTTTCAAAAAATCCGTGCCATGTCTTAAATCGGACAACTTCGTCGATCTTTAAATGGCTCTATCTCCTAAACTATTAGAGCTAGAGCGCTGAAATTTGCACACGGAATAATAAATATTTTTCACAAACTATATAACATATATGGATTCTACAGACACGCGTGTATTTCTAAATTCTTGTAGTGTAAGAAAAAGTCAAGTTTTTTATTTCCGGATGAGAAACCTTGCTTCCAGGAACCTAAAAATAAAAGCATTGTTTTTTCGCATTTTGCAAGCTCTGACAATTATTAATTCAAACGGCTCTATCTCCTAAACTATTACAGCTACAGCGCTGAAATTTGCACACGTAATATTATATATATTGGCCTTTAATCTGAGTCTTAAACGAAGTTTCTCCGAAAATCAGAACGAGCATGAGATGGAAATATTCTACAGTTACTAGAAAGAAATTGACTCTAATGGCGATACTTTTGCGATTTTCTTAAAAACTAAGTTTCTAATCGAAAAATGAATATCACCAGTGAATTTCCCATAAAATTTCGAGCTTGGTCCGTGGTTTCAAAAAAATCCGTGCCATGTCTTAAATCGGACAACTTCGTCGATCTTTAAATGGCTCTATCTCCTAAACTATTAGAGCTAGAGCGCTGAATTTTGCACACGAATAATAAATATTTTTCACAAACTATATAACATATATGGATTCTACAGACACGCGTGTATTTCTAAATTCTTGTAGTGTAAGAAAAAGTCAAGTTTTTTATTTCCGGATGAGAAATCTGGCCCCCAGGAACCTTAGAATAACAGCATTGTTTTTTCGCATTTTGCAAGCTCTGACAATTATTAATTCAAACGGCTCTATCTCCTAAACTATTACAGCTACAGCGCTGAAATTGCACACGTAATATTATATATATTGGCCTTTAATCTGAGTCTTAAACGAAGTTTCTCCGAAAATCAGAACGAGCATGAGATGGAAATATTCTACAGTTACTAGAAGAAATTGACTCTAATGGCGATACTTTTGCGATTTTCTTAAAAACTAGGTTTCTAATCGAAAATGAATATCATCAGTGAAATTTCCGATAAAATTTCGAGCTTGGTCCGTGTTTTAAAAAAATCCGTGCCATGTCTTAAATCGGACAACTCGTCGATCTTTAAATGGCTCTATCTCCTAAACTATTAGAGCTAGAGCGCTGAAATTTGCACACGGATAATAAATATTTTTCACAAACTATATAACATATATGGATTCTACAGACACGCGTGTATTTCTAAATTCTTGTAGTGTAAGAAAAAGTCAAGTTTTTTATTTCCGGATGAGAAACCTTGCTTCAGGAACCTAAAAATAAAAGTATTGTTTTTTCGCATTTTGCAAGCTCTGACAATTATTAATTCAAACGGCTCTATCTCCTAAACTATTACAGCTACAGCGCTGAAATTTGCACACGTAATATTATATATATTGGCCTTTAATCTGAGTCTTAAACGAAGTTTCTCCGAAAATCAGAACGAGCATGAGATGGAAATATTCTACAGTTACTAGGAAGAAATTGACTCTAATGGCGATACTTTTGCGATTTTCTTAAAAACTAAGTTTCTAATCGAAAAATGAATATCACCCGTGAATTTCCCATAAAATTTCGAGCTTGGTCCGTGGTTTTCAAAAAATCCGTGCCATGTCTTAAATCGGACAACTTACGTCGATCTTTACATGGCTCTATCTCCTAAACTATTAGAGCTAGAGCGCTGAAATTTGCACACGGAATAATAAATATTTTTCACAAACTATATAACATATATGGATTCTACAGACACGCGTGTATTTCTAAATTCTTGTAGTGTAAGAAAAAGTCAAGTTTTTTATTTCCGGATGAGAAATCTGGCCTCCAGGAACCTTAAATTAAAAGCATTGTTTTTTCGCATTTTGCAAGCTCTGACAATTATTAATTCAAACGGCTCTATCTCCTAAACTATTACAGCTACAGCGCTGAAATTTGCACACGTAATATTATATATATTGGCCTTTAATCTGAGTCTTAAACGAAGTTTCTCCGAAAATCAGAACGAGCATGAGATGGAAATATCTACAGTTACTAGGAAAGAAATTGACTCTAATGGCGATACTTTTGCGATTTTCTTAAAACTAAGTTTCTAATCGAAAAATGAATATCACCAGTGAATTCCCATAAAATTTCGAGCTTGGTCCGTGGTTTTCAAAAAAATCCGTGCCATGTCTTAAATCGGACAACTTCGTCGATCTTTAAATGGCTCTATCTCCTAAACTATTAGAGCTAGAGCGCTGAAATTTGCACACGGAATAATAAATATTTTTCACAAACTATATAACATATATGGATTCTACAGACACGCGTGTATTTCTAAATTCTTGTAGTGTAAGAAAAAGTCAAGTTTTTTATTTTTCCGGATGAGAAATCTGGCCCCCAGGAACCTTAGAATAACAGCATTGTTTTTTCGCATTTTGCAAGCTCTGACAATTATTAATTCAAACGGCTCTATCTCCTAAACTATTACAGCTACAGCGCTGAAATTTGCACACGTAATATTATATATATTGGCCTTTAATCTGAGTCTTAAACGAAGTTTCTCCGAAAATCAGAACGAGCATGAGATGGAAATATTCTACAGTTACTAGGAAGAAATTGACTCTAATGGCGATACTTTTGCGATTTTCTTAAAAACTAGGTTTCTAATCGAAAAATGAATATCATCAGTGAATTTCCGATAAAATTTCGAGCTTGGTCCGTGGTTTTAAAAAAATCCGTGCCATGTCTTAAATCGGACAACTTCGTCGATCTTTAAATGGCTCTATCTCCTAAACTATTAGAGCTAGAGCGCTGAAATTTGCACACGGAATAATAAATATTTTTCACAAACTATATAACATATATGGATTCTACAGACACGCGTGTATTTCTAATTCTTGTAGTGTAGGAAAAAGTCAAGTTTTTTATTTCCGGATGAGAAACCTTGCTTCCAGGAACCTAAAATAAAAGCATTGTTTTTTCGCATTTTGCAAGCTCTGACAATTATTAATTCAAACGGCTCTATCTCCAAAACTATTACAGCTACAGCGCTGAAATTTGCACACGTAATATTATATATATTGGCCTTTAATCTGAGTCTTAAACGAAGTTTCTCCGAAAACCAGAACGAGCATGAGATGGAAATATTCTACAGTTACTAGGAAGAAATTGACTCTAATGGCGATACTTTTGCGATTTTCTTAAAAACTAAGTTTCTAATCGAAAAATGAATATCACCAGTGAATTTCCCATAAAATTTCGAGCTTGGTCCGTGGTTTTCAAAAAAATCCGTGCCATGTCTTAAATCGGACAACTTCGTCGATCTTTAAATTGCTCTATCTCCTAAACTATTAGAGCTAGAGCGCTGAAATTTGCACACGGAATAATAAATATTTTTCACAAACTATATAACATATATGGATTCTACAGACACGCGTGTATTTCTAAATTCTTGTAGTGTAAGAAAAAGTCAAGTTTTTTATTTCCGGATGAGAAATCTGGCCCCAGGAACCTTAAAATAAAAGCATTGTTTTCTCGCATTTTGCAATCTCTGACAATTATTAATTCAAACGGCACTATCTCCTAAACTATTACAGCTACAGCGCTGAAATTTGCACACGTAATATTATATATATTGGCCTTTAATCTGAGTCTTAAACGAAGTTTCTCCGAAAATCAGAACGAGCATGAGATGGAAATATTCTACAGTTACTAGGAAGAAATTGACTGTAATGGCAAAACTTTTGCGATTTTCTTAAAAACTAAGTTTCTAATCGAAAAATGAATATCACCCGTGAATTTCCCATAAAATTTCGACCTTGGTCCGTGGTTTTCAAAAAATCCGTGCCATGTCTTAAATCGGACAACTTCGTCGATCTTTAAATGGCTCTATCTCCTAAACTATTAGAGCTAGAGCGCTGAAATTTGCACACGGAATAATAAATATTTTTCACAAACTATATAACATATATGGATTCTACAGACACGCGTGTATTCCTAAATTCTTGTAGTGTAAGAAAAAGTCAAGTTTTTTATTTCCGGATGAGAAATCTGGCCTCCAGGAACCTTAAAATAAAAGCATTGTTTTTTCGCATTTTGCAAGCTCTGACAATTATTAATTCAAGCGGCTCTATCTCCTAAACTATTACAGCTACAGCGCTGAAATTTGCACACGTAATATTATATATATTGGCCTTTTATCTGAGTCTTAAACGAAGTTTCTCCGAAAATCAGAACGAGCATGAGATGGTAATATTCTACAGTTACTAGGAAGAAATTGACTCTAATGGCGATACTTTTGCGATTTTCTTAAAAACTAAGTTTCTAATCGAAAAATGAATATCACCAGTGAATTTCCCATAAAATTTCGAGCTTGGTCCGTGGTTTTCAAAAAATCCGTGCCATGTCTTAAATCGGACAACTTCGTCGATCTTTAAATGGCTCTATCTCCTAAACTATTAGAGCTAGAGCGCTGAAATTTGCACACGGAATAATAAATATTTTTCACAAACTATATAACATATATGGATTCTACAGACACGCGTGTATTTCTAAATTCTTGTAGTGTAAGAAAAAGTCAAGTTTTTTATTTCCGGATGAGAAACCTTGCTTCCAGGAACCTAAAAATAAAAGCATTGTTTTTTCGCATTTTGCAAGCTCTGACAATTATTAATTCAAACGGCTCTATCTCCTAAACTATTACAGCTACAGCGCTGAAATTTGCACACGTAATATTATATATATTGGCCTTTAATCTGAGTCTTAAACGAAGTTTCTCCGAAAATCAGAACGAGCATGAGATGGAAATATTCTACAGTTACTAGGAAGAAATTGACTCTAATGGCGATACTTTTGCGATTTTCTTAAAAACTAAGTTTCTAATCGAAAAATGAATATCACCAGTGAATTTCCCATAAAATTTCGAGCTTGGTCCGTGGTTTTCAAAAAAATCCGTGCCATGTCTTAAATCGGACAACTTCGTCGATCTTTACATGGCTCTATCTCCTAAACTATTAGAGCTAGAGCGCTGAAATTTGCACACGGAATAATAAATATTTTTCACAAACTATATAACATATATGGATTCTACAGACACGCGTGTATTTCTAAATTCTTGTAGTGTAAGAAAAAGTCAAGTTTTTTTTTATTTCCGGATAAGAAATCTGGCCTCCAGGAACCTTAAAATAAAAGCATTGTTTTTTCGCATTTTGCAAGCTCTGACAATTATTAATTCAAACGGCTCTATCTCCTAAACTATTACAGCTACAGCGCTGAAATTTGCACACGTAATATTATATATATTGGCCTTTAATCTGAGTCTTAAACGAAGTTTCTCCAAAAATCAGAACGAGCATGAGATGGAAATATTCTACAGTTACTAGGAAGAAATTGACTCTAATGGCGATACTTTTGCGATTTTCTTAAAAACTAAGTTTCTAATCGAAAAATGAATATCACCCGTGAATTTCCCATAAAATTTCGAGCTTGGTCCGTGGTTTTCAAAAAAATCCGTGCCATGTCTTAAATCGGACAACTTCGTCGATCTTTAAATGGCTGTATCTCCTAAACTATTAGAGCTAGAGCGCTGAAATTTGCACACGGAATAATAAATATTTTTCACAAACTATATAACATATATGGATTCTACAGACACGCGTGTATTTCCAAATTCTTGTAGTGTAAGAAAAAGTCAATTTTTTTATTTCCGGATGAGAAATCTGGCCCCCAGGAACCTTAAAATAAAAGCATTGTTTTTTCGCATTTTGCAAACTCTGACAATTATTAATTCAAACGGCTCTATCTCCTAAACTATTACAGCTACAGCGCTGAAATTTGCACACGTAATATTATATATATTGGCCTTTAATCTGAGTCTTAAACGAAGTTTCTCCGAAAATCAGAACGAGCATGAGATGGAAATATTCTACAGTTCCTAGGAAGAAATTGACTCTAATGGCGATACTTTTGCGATTTTCTTAAAAACTAAGTTTCTAATCGAAAAATGAATATCACCCGTGAATTTCCCATAAAATTTCGAGCTTGGTCCGTGGTTTTCAAAAAAATCCGTGCCATGTCTTAAATCGGACAACTTCGTCGATCTTTAAATGGCTCTATCTCCTAAACTATTAGAGCTAGAGCGCTGAAATTTGCACACGGAATAATAAATATTTTTCACAAACTATATAACATATATGGATTCTACAGACACGCGTGTATTTCTAAATTCTTGTAGTGTAAGAAAAAGTCAAGTTTTTTATTTCCGGATGAGAAATCTGGCCCCCAGGAACCTTAAAATAAAAGCATTGTTTTTTCGCATTTTGCAAGCTCTGACAATTATTAATTCAAACGGCTCTATCTCCTAAACTATTACAGCTACAGCGCTGAAATTTGCACACGTAATATTATATATATTGGCCTTTAATCTGAGTCTTAAACGAAGTTTCTCCGAAAATCAGAACGAGCATGAGATGGAAATATTCTACAGTTCCTAGGAAGAAATTGACTCTAATGGCGATACTTTTGCGATTTTCTTAAAAACTAAGTTTCTAATCGAAAAATGAATATCACCCGTGAATTTCCCATAAAATTTCGAGCTTGGTCCGTGGTTTTCAAAAAAATCCGTGCCATGTCTTAAATCGGACAACTTCGTCGATCTTTAAATGGCTCTATCTCCTAAACTATTAGAGCTAGAGCGCTGAAATTTGCACACGGAATAATAAATATTTTTCACAAACTATATAACATATATGGATTCTACAGACACGCGTGTATTTCTAAATTCTTGTAGTGTAAGAAAAAGTCAAGTTTTTTATTTCCGGATGAGAAATCTGGCCCCCAGGAACCTTAAAATAAAAGCATTGTTTTTTTGCATTTTGCAAGCTCTGACAATTATTAATTCAAACGGCTCTATCTCCTAAACTATTACAGCTACAGCGCTGAAATTTGCACACGTAATATTATATATATTGGCCTTTAATCTGAGTCTTAAACGAAGACTCTCCGAAAATCAGAACGAGCATGAGATGGAAATATTCTAGAGTTACTAGGAAGAAATTGACTGTAATGGCGATACTTTTGCGATTTTCTTAAAAACTAAGTTTCTAATCGAAAAATGAATATCACCAGTGAATTTCCCATAAAATTTCGTGCTTGGTCCGTGGTTTTCAAAAAAATCCGTGCCATGTCTTAAATCGGACACTTCGTCGATCTTTAAATGGCTCTATCTCCTAAACAATTAGAGCTAGAGCGCTGAAATTTGCACACGGAATAATAAATATTTTTCACAAACTATATAACATATATGGATTCTACAGACACGCGTGTATTTCTAAATTCTTGTAGTGTAAGAAAAAGTCAAGTTTTTTATTTCCGGATGAGAAATCTGGCCCCCAGGAACCTTAAAATAAAAGCATTGTTTTTTCGCATTTTGCAAGCTCTGACAATTATTAATTCAAACGGCTCTATCTCCTAAACTATTACAGCTACAGCGCTGAAATTTGCACACGTAATATTATATATATTGGCCTTTAATCTGAGTCTTAAACGAAGTTTCTCCGAAAATCAGAACGAGCATGAGATGGAAATATTCTACAGTTACTAGGAAGAAATTGACTGTAATGGCGATACTTTTGCGATTTTCTTAAAAACTAAGTTTCTAATCGAAAAATGAATATCACTAGTGAATTTCCCATAAAATTTCGAGCTTGGTCCGTGGTTTTCAAAAAAATCCGTGCCATGTCTTAAATCGGACAACTTCGTCGATCTTTAAATGGCTCTATCTCCTAAACTATTAGAGCTAGAGCGCTGACATTTGCACACGGAATAATAAATATTTTTCACAAACTATATAACATATATGGATTCTACAGACACGCGTGTATTTCTAAATTCTTGTAGTGTAAGAAAAAGTCAAGTTTTTTATTTCCGGATGAGAAATCTGGCCTCCAGGAACCTTAAAATAAAAGCATTGTTTTTTCGCATTTTGCAAGCTCAGACAATTATTAATTCAAACGGCTCTATCTCCTAAACTATTACAGCTACAGCGCTGAAATTTGCACACGTAATATTATATATATTGGCCTTTAATCTGAGTCTTAAACGAAGTTTCTCCGAAAATCAGAACGAGCATGAGATGGAAATATTCTAGAGTTACTAGGAAGAAATTGACTGTAATGGCGATACTTTTGCGATTTTCTTAAAAACTAAGTTTCTAATCGAAAAATGAATATCACCAGTGAATTTCCCATAAAATTTCGTGCTTGGTCCGTGGTTTTCAAAAAAATCCGTGCCATGTCTTAAATCGGACAACTTCGTCGATCTTTAAATGGCTCTATCTCCTAAACAATTAGAGCTAGAGCGCTGAAATTTGCACACGGAATAATAAATATTTTTCACAAACTATATAACATATATGGATTCTACAGACACGCGTGTATTTCTAAATTCTTGTAGTGTAAGAAAAAGTCAAGTTTTTTATTTCCGGATGAGAAATCTGGCCCCCAGGAACCTTAAAATAAAAGCATTGTTTTTTCGCATTTTGCAAGCTCTGACAATTATTAATTCAAACGGCTCTATCTCCTAAACTATTACAGCTACAGCGCTGAAATTTGCACACGTAATATTATATATATTGGCCTTTAATCTGAGTCTTAAACGAAGTTTCTCCGAAAATCAGAACGAGCATGAGATGGAAATATTCTACAGTTACTAGGAAGAAATTGACTGTAATGGCGATACTTTTGCGATTTTCTTAAAAACTAAGTTTCTAATCGAAAAATGAATATCACCCGTGAATTTCCCATAAAATTTCGAGCTTGGTCCGTGGTTTTCAAAAAAATCCGTGCCATGTCTTAAATCGGACAACTTCGTCGATCTTTAAATGGCTCTATCTCCTAAACTATTAGAGCTAGAGCGCTGAAATTTGCACACGGAATAATAAATATTTTTCACAAACTATATAACATATATGGATTCTACAGACACGCGTGTATTTCCAAATTCTTGTAGTGTAAGAAAAAGTCAATTTTTTTATTTCCGGATGAGAAATCTGGCCCCCAGGAACCTTAAAATAAAAGCATTGTTTTTTCGCATTTTGCAAGCTCTGACAATTATTAATTCAAACGGCTCTATCTCCTAAACTATTACAGCTACAGCGCTGAAATTTGCACACGTAATATTATATATATTGGCCTTTAATCTGAGTCTTAAACGAAGTTTCTCCGAAAATCAGAACGAGCATGAGATGGAAATATTCTACAGTTCCTAGGAAGAAATTGACTCTAATGGCGATACTTTTGCGATTTTCTTAAAAACTAAGTTTCTAATCGAAAAATGAATATCACCCGTGAATTTCCCATAAAATTTCGAGCTTGGTCCGTGGTTTTCAAAAAAATCCGTGCCATGTCTTAAATCGGACAACTTCGTCGATCTTTAAATGGCTCTATCTCCTAAACTATTAGAGCTAGAGCGCTGAAATTTGCACACGGAATAATAAATATTTTTCACAAACTATATAACATATATGGATTCTACAGACACGCGTGTATTTCTAAATTCTTGTAGTGTAAGAAAAAGTCAAGTTTTTTATTTCCGGATAAGAAATCTGGCCTCCAGGAACCTTAAAATAAAAGCATTGTTTTTTCGCATTTTGCAAGCTCTGACAATTATTAATTCAAACGGCTCTATCTCCTAAACTATTACAGCTACAGCGCTGAAATTTGCACACGTAATATTATATATATTGGCCTTTAATCTGAGTCTTAAACGAAGTTTCTCCAAAAATCAGAACGAGCATGAGATGGAAATATTCTACAGTTACTAGGAAGAAATTGACTCTAATGGCGATACTTTTGCGATTTTCTTAAAAACTAAGTTTCTAATCGAAAAATGAATATCACCCGTGAATTTCCCATAAAATTTCGAGCTTGGTCCGTGGTTTTCAAAAAAATCCGTGCCATGTCTTAAATCGGACAACTTCGTCGATCTTTAAATGGCTCTATCTCCTAAACTATTAGAGCTAGAGCGCTGAAATTTGCACACGGAATAATAAATATTTTTCACAAACTATATAACATATATGGATTCTACAGACACGCGTGTATTTCCAAATTCTTGTAGTGTAAGAAAAAGTCAATTTTTTTATTTCCGGATGAGAAATCTGGCCCCCAGGAACCTTAAAATAAAAGCATTGTTTTTTCGCATTTTGCAAGCTCTGACAATTATTAATTCAAACGGCTCTATCTCCTAAACTATTACAGCTACAGCGCTGAAATTTGCACACGTAATATTATATATATTGGCCTTTAATCTGAGTCTTAAACGAAGTTTCTCCGAAAATCAGAACGAGCATGAGATGGAAATATTCTACAGTTCCTAGGAAGAAATTGACTGTAATGGCGATACTTTTGCGATTTTCTTAAAAACTAAGTTTCTAATCGAAAAATGAATATCACCAGTGAATTTCCCATAAAATTTCGAGCTTGGTCCGTGGTTTTCAAAAAAATCCGTGCATGTCTTAAATCGGACAACTTCGTCGATCTTTAAATGGCTCTATCTCCTAAACTATTAGAGCTAGAGCGCTGAAATTTGCACACGGAATAATAAATATTTTTCACAAACTATATAACATATATGGATTCTACAGACACGCGTGTATTTCTAAATTCTTGTAGTGTAAGAAAAAGTCAAGTTTTTTATTTCCGGATGAGAAATCTGGCCCCCAGGAACCTTAAAATAAAAGAATTGTTTTTTCGCATTTTGCAAGCTCTGACAATTATTAATTCAAACGGCTCTATCTCCTAAACTATTACAGCTACAGCGCTGAAATTTGCACACGTAATATTATATATATTGGCCTTTAATCTGAGTCTTAAACGAAGTTTCTCCGAAAATCAGAACGAGCATGAGATGGAAATATTCTACAGTTACTAGGAAGAAATTGACTGTAATGGCGATACTTTTGCGATTTTCTTAAAAACTAAGTTTCTAATCGAAAAATGAATATCACTAGTGAATTTCCCATAAAATTTCGAGCTTGGTCCGTGGTTTTCAAAAAAATCCGTGCCATGTCTTAAATCGGACAACTTCGTCGATCTTTAAATGGCTCTATCTCCTAAACTATTAGAGCTAGAGCGCTGAAATTTGCACACGGAATAATAAATATTTTTCACAAACTATATAACATATATGGATTCTACAGACACGCGTGTATTTCTAAATTCTTGTAGTGTAAGAAAAAGTCAAGTTTTTTATTTCCGGATGAGAAATCTGGCCTCCAGGAACCTTAAAATAAAAGCATTGTTTTTTCGCATTTTGCAAGCTCAGACAATTATTAATTCAAACGGCTCTATCTCCTAAACTATTACAGCTACAGCGCTGAAATTTGCACACGTAATATTATATATATTGGCCTTTAATCTGAGTCCTAAACGAAGTTTCTCCGAAAATCAGAACGAGCATGAGATGGAAATATTCTACAGTTACTAGGAAGAAATTGACTCTAATGGCGATACTTTTGCGATTTTCTTAAAAACTAAGTTTCTAATCGAAAAATGAATATCACCAGTGAATTTCCCATAAAATTTCGTGCTTGGTCCGTGGTTTTCAAAAAAATCCGTGCCATGTCTTAAATCGGACAACTTCGTCGATCTTTAAATGGCTCTATCTCCTAAACAATTAGAGCTAGAGCGCTGAAATTTGCACACGGAATAATAAATATATTTCACAAACTATATAACATATATGGACTCTACAGTCACGCGTGTATTTCTAAATTCTTGTAGTGTAAGAAAAAGTCAAGTTTTTTTATTTCCGGATGAGAAATCTGGCCCCCAGGAACCTTAAAATAAAAGCATTGTTTTTTCGCATTTTGCAAGCTCAGACAATTATTAATTCAAACGGCTCTATCTCCTAAACTATTACAGCTACAGCGCTGAAATTTGCACACGTAATATTATATATATTGGCCTTTAATCTGAGTCTTAAACGAAGTTTCTCCGAAAATCAGAACGAGCATGAGATGGAAATATTCTAGAGTTACTAGGAAGAAATTGACTGTAATGGCGATACTTTTGCGATTTTCTTTAAAACTAAGTTTCTAATCGAAAAATGAATATCACCAGTGAATTTCCCATAAAATTTCGAGCTTGGTCCGTGGTTTTCAAAAAAATCCGTGCCATGTCTTAAATCGGACAACTTCGTCGATCTTTAAATGGCTCTATCTCCTAAACTATTAGAGCTAGAGCGCTGAAATTTGCACACGGAATAATAAATATTTTTCACAAACTATATAACATATATGGATTCTACAGACACGCGTGTATTTCTAAATTCTTGTAGTGTAAGAAAAAGTCAAGTTTTTTATTTCCGGATGAGAAATCTTGCCTCCAGGAACCTTAAAATAAAAGCATTGTTTTTTCGCATTTTGCAAGCTCTGACAATTATTAATTCAAAGGGCTCTATCTCCTAAACTATTACAGCTACAGCGCTGAAATTTGCACACGTAATATTATATATATTGGCCTTTAATCTGAGTCTTAAACGAAGATTCTCCGAAAATCAGAACGAGCATGAGATGGAAATATTCTACAGTTACTAGGAAGAAATTGACTCTAATGGCGATACTTTTGCGATTTTCTTAAAAACTAAGTTTCTAATCGAAAAATGAATATCACCAGTGAATTTCACATAAAAGTTCGAGCTTGGTCCGTGGTTTTCAAAAAAATCCGTGCCATGTCTTAAATCGGACAACTTCGTCGATCTTTAAATGGCTCTATCTCCTAAACTATTAGAGCTAGAGCGCTGAAATTTGCACAAGGAATAATAAATATTTTTCACAAACTATATAACATATATGGATTCTACAGACACGCGTGTATTTCCAAATTCTTGTAGTGTAAGAAAAAGTCAAGTTTTTTATTTCCGGATGAGAAATCTTGCCTCCAGGAACCTTAAAATAAAAGCATTGTTTTTTCGCATTTTGCAAGCTCTGACAATTATTAATTCAAACGGCTCTATCTCCTAAACTATTACAGCTACAGCGCTGAAATTTGCACACGTAATATTATATATATTGGCCTTTAATCTGAGTCTTAAACGAAGTTTCTCCGAAAATCAGAACGAGCATGAGATGGAAATATTCTAGAGTTACTAGGAAGAAATTGACTGTAATGGCGATACTTTGCGATTTTCTTAAAAACTAAGTTTCTAATCGAAAAATGAATATCACCAGTGAATTTCCCATAAAATTTCGTGCTTGGTCCGTGGTTTTCAAAAAAATCCGTGCCATGTCTTAAATCGGACAACTTCGTCGATCTTTAAATGGCTCTATCTCCTAAACAATTAGAGCTAGAGCGCTGAAATTTGCACACGGAATAATAAATATATTTCACAAACTATATAACATATATGGACTCTACAGACACGCGTGTATTTCTAAATTCTTGTAGTGTAAGAAAAAGTCAAGTTTTTTTATTTCCGGATGAGAAATCTGGCCCCCAGGAACCTTAAAATAAAAGCATTGTTTTTTCGCATTTTGCAAGCTCTGACAATTATTAATGCAAACGGCTCTATCTCCTAAACTATTACAGCTACAGCGCTGAAATTTGCACACGTAATATTATATATATTGGCCTTTAATCTGAGTCTTAAACGAAGTTTCTCCGAAAATCAGAACGAGCATGAGATGGAAATATTCTACAGTTACTAGGAAGAAATTGACTGTAATGGCGATACTTTTGCGATTTTCTTAGAAACTAAGTTTCTAATCGAAAAATGAATATCACTAGTGAATTTCCCATAAAATTTCGAGCTTGGTCCGTGGTTTTCAAAAAAATCCGTGCCATGTCTTAAATCGGACAACTTCGTCGATCTTTAAATGGCTCTATCTCCTAAACTATTAGAGCTAGAGCGCTGAAATTTGCACACGGAATAATAAATATTTTTCACAAACTATATAACATATATGGATTCTACAGACACGCGTGTATTTCCAAATTCTTGTAGTGTAAGAAAAAGTCAATTTTTTTATTTCCGGATGAGAAATCTGGCCCCCAGGAACCTTAAAATAAAAGCATTGTTTTTTCGCATTTTGCAAGCTCTGACAATTATTAATTCAAACGGCTCTATCTCCTAAACTATTACAGCTACAGCGCTGAAATTTGCACACGTAATATTATATATATTGGCCTTTAATCTGAGTCTTAAACGAAGTTTCTCCGAAAATCAGAACGAGCATGAGATGGAAATATTCTACAGTTCCTAGGAAGAAATTGACTGTAATGGCGATACTTTTGCGATTTTCTTAAAAACTAAGTTTCTAATCGAAAAATGAATATCACCAGTGAATTTCCCATAAAATTTCGAGCTTGGCCGTGGTTTTCAAAAAAATCCGTGCATGTCTTAAATCGGACAACTTCGTCGATCTTTAAATGGCTCTATCTCCTAAACTATTAGAGCTAGAGCGCTGAAATTTGCACACGGAATAATAAATATTTTTCACAAACTATATAACATATATGGATTCTACAGACACGCGTGTATTTCTAAATTCTTGTAGTGTAAGAAAAAGTCAAGTTTTTTATTTCCGGATGAGAAATCTGGCCCCCAGGAACCTTAAAATAAAAGCATTGTTTTTTCGCATTTTGCAAGCTCTGACAATTATTAATTCAAACGGCTCTATCTCCTAAACTATTACAGCTACAGCGCTGAAATTTGCACACGTAATATTATATATATTGGCCTTTAATCTGAGTCTTAAACGAAGTTTCTCCGAAAATCAGAACGAGCATGAGATGGAAATATTCTACAGTTACTAGGAAGAAATTGACTGTAATGGCGATACTTTTGCGATTTTCTTAAAAACTAAGTTTCTAATCGAAAAATGAATATCACTAGTGAATTTCCCATAAAATTTCGAGCTTGGTCCGTGGTTTTCAAAAAAATCCGTGCCATGTCTTAAATCGGACAACTTCGTCGATCTTTAAATGGCTCTATCTCCTAAACTATTAGAGCTAGAGCGCTGAAATTTGCACACGGAATAATAAATATTTTTCACAAACTATATAACATATATGGATTCTACAGACACGCGTGTATTTCTAAATTCTTGTAGTGTAAGAAAAAGTCAAGTTTTTTATTTCCGGATGAGAAATCTGGCCTCCAGGAACCTTAAAATAAAAGCATTGTTTTTTCGCATTTTGCAAGCTCAGACAATTATTAATTCAAACGGCTCTATCTCCTAAACTATTACAGCTACAGCGCTGAAATTTGCACACGTAATATTATATATATTGGCCTTTAATCTGAGTCTTAAACGAAGTTTCTCCGAAAATCAGAACGAGCATGAGATGGAAATATTCTACAGTTACTAGGAAGAAATTGACTCTAATGGCGATACTTTTGCGATTTTCTTAAAAACTAAGTTTCTAATCGAAAAATGAATATCACCAGTGAATTTCCCATAAAATTTCGTGCTTGGTCCGTGGTTTTCAAAAAAATCCGTGCCATGTCTTAAATCGGACAACTTCGTCGATCTTTAAATGGCTCTATCTCCTAAACAATTAGAGCTAGAGCGCTGAAATTTGCACACGGAATAATAAATATATTTCACAAACTATATAACATATATGGACTCTACATTCACGCGTGTATTTCTAAATTCTTGTAGTGTAAGAAAAAGTCAAGTTTTTTTATTTCCGGATGAGAAATCTGGCCCCCAGGAACCTTAAAATAAAAGCATTGTTTTTTCGCATTTTGCAAGCTCTGACAATTATTAATTCAAACGGCTCTATCTCCTAAACTATTACAGCTACAGCGCTGAAATTTGCACACGTAATATTATATATATTGGCCTTTAATCTGAGTCTTAAACGAAGTTTCTCCGAAAATCAGAACGAGCATGAGATGGAAATATTCTACAGTTACTAGGAAGAAATTGACTGTAATGGCGATACTTTTGCGATTTTCTTAAATACTAAGTTTCTAATCGAAAAATGAATATCACTAGTGAATTTCCCATAAAATTTCGAGCTTGGTCCGTGGTTTTCAAAAAAATCCGTGCCATGTCTTAAATCGGACAACTTCGTCGATCTTTAAATGGCTCTATCTCCTAAACTATTAGAGCTAGAGCGCTGAAATTTGCACAAGGAATAATAAATATTTTTCACAAACTATATAACATATATGGATTCTACAGACACGCGTGTATTTCTAAATTCTTGTAGTGTAAGAAAAAGTCAAGTTTTTTATTTCCGGATGAGAAATCTGGCCTCCAGGAACCTTAAAATAAAAGCATTGTTTTTTCGCATTTTGCAAGCTCAGACAATTATTAATTCAAACGGCTCTATCTCCTAAACTATTACAGCTACAGCGCTGAAATTTGCACACGTAATATTATATATATTGGCCTTTAATCTGAGTCTTAAACGAAGTTTCTCCGAAAATCAGAACGAGCATGAGATGGAAATATTCTAGAGTTACTAGGAAGAAATTGACTGTAATGGCGATACTTTTGCGATTTTCTTTAAAACTAAGTTTCTAATCGAAAAATGAATATCACCAGTGAATTTCCCATAAAATTTCGAGCTTGGTCCGTGGTTTTCAAAAAAATCCGTGCCATGTCTTAAATCGGACAACTTCGTCGATCTTTAAATGGCTCTATCTCCTAAACTATTGGAGCTAGAGCGCTGAAATTTGCACACGGAATAATAAATATTTTTCACAAACTATATAACATATATGGATTCTACAGACACGCGTGTATTTTTAAATTCTTGTAGTGTAAGAAAAAGTCAAGTTTTTTTTTCCGGATGAGAAATCTTGCCTCCAGGAACCTTAAAATAAAAGCATTGTTTTTTCGCATTTTGCAAGCTCTGACAATTATTAATTCAAACGGCTCTATCTCCTAAACTATTACAGCTACAGCGCTGAAATTTGCACACGTAATATTATATATATTGGCCTTTAATCTGAGTCTTAAACGAAGATTCTCCGAAAATCAGAACGAGCATGAGATGGAAATATTCTACAGTTACTAGGAAGAAATTGACTCTAATGGCGATACTTTTGCGATTTTCTTAAAAACTAAGTTTCTAATCGAAAAATGAATATCACCAGTGAATTTCACATAAGAGTTCAAACTTGGTCCGTGGTTTTCAAAAAAATCCGTGCCATGTCTTAAATCGGACAACTTCGTCGATCTTTAAATGGCTCTATCTCCTAAACTATTAGAGCTAGAGCGCTGAAATTTGCACAAGGAATAATAAATATTTTTCACAAACTATATAACATATATGGATTCTACAGACACGCGTGTATTTCCAAATTCTTGTAGTGTAAGAAAAAGTCAAGTTTTTTATTTCCGGATGAGAAATCTTGCCTCCAGGAACCTTAAAATAAAAGCATTGTTTTTTCGCATTTTGCAAGCTCTGACAATTATTAATTCAAACGGCTCTATCTCCTAAACTATTACAGCTACAGCGCTGAAATTTGCACACGTAATATTATATATATTGGCCTTTAATCTGAGTCTTAAACGAAGTTTCTCCGAAAATCAGAACGAGCATGAGATGGAAATATTCTACAGTTACTAGGAAGAAATTGACTGTAATGGCGATACTTTTGCGATTTTCTTAAAAACTAAGTTTCTAATCGAAAAATGAATATCACTAGTGAATTTCCCATAAAATTTCGAGCTTGGTCCGTGGTTTTCAAAAAAATCCGTGCCATGTCTTAAATCGGACAACTTCGTCGATCTTTAAATGGCTCTATCTCCTAAACTATTAGAGCTAGAGCGCTGAAATTTGCACAAGGAATAATAAATATTTTTCACAAACTATATAACATATATGGATTCTACAGACACGCGTGTATTTCTAAATTCTTGTAGTGTAAGAAAAAGTCAAGTTTTTTATTTCCGGATGAGAAATCTGGCCTCCAGGAACCTTAAAATAAAAGCATTGTTTTTTCGCATTTTGCAAGCTCAGACAATTATTAATTCAAACGGCTCTATCTCCTAAACTATTACAGCTACAGCGCTGAAATTTGCACACGTAATATTATATATATTGGCCTTTAATCTGAGTCTTAAACGAAGTTTCTCCGAAAATCAGAACGAGCATGAGATGGAAATATTCTATAGTTCCTAGGAAGAAATTGACTGTAATGGCGATACTTTTGCGATTTTCTTTAAAACTAAGTTTCTAATCGAAAAATGAATATCACCAGTGAATTTCCCATAAAATTTCGAGCTTGGTCCGTGGTTTTCAAAAAAATCCGTGCCATGTCTTAAATCCGACAACTTCGACGATCTTTAAATGGCTCTATCTCCTAAACTATTGGAGCTAGAGCGCTGAAATTTGCACACGGAATAATAAATATTTTTCACAAACTATATAACATATATGGATTCTACAGACACGCGTGTATTTCTAAATTCTTGTAGTGTAAGAAAAAGTCAAGTTTTTTATTTCCGGATGAGAAATCTTACCTCCAGGAACCTTAAAATAAAAGCATTGTTTTTTCGCATTTTGCAAGCTCTGACAATTATTAATTCAAACGGCTCTATCTCCTAAACTATTACAGCTACAGCGCTGAAATTTGCACACGTAATATTATATATATTGGCCTTTAATCTGAGTCTTAAACGAAGATTCTCCGAAAATCAGAACGAGCATGAGATGGAAATATTCTACAGTTACTAGGAAGAAATTGACTGTAATGGCGATACTTTTGCGATTTTCTTAAAAACTAAGTTTCTAATCGAAAAATGAATATCACCAGTGAATTTCACATAAAAGTTCAAACTTGGTCCGTGGTTTTCAAAAAAATCCGTGCCATGTCTTAAATCGGACAACTTCGTCGATCTTTAAATGGCTCTATCTCCTAAACTATTAGAGCTAGAGCGCTGAAATTTGCACACGGAATAATAAATATTTTTCACAAACTATATAACATATATGGATTCTACAGACACGCGTGTATTTCCAAATTCTTGTAGTGTAAGAAAAAGTCAAGTTTTTTATTTCCGGATGAGAAATCTTGCCTCCAGGAACCTTAAAATAAAAGCATTGTTTTTTCGCATTTTGCAAGCTCTGACAATTATTAATTCAAACGGCTCTATCTCCTAAACTATTACAGCTACAGCGCTGAAATTTGCACACGTAATATTATATATATTGGCCTTTAATCTGAGTCTTAAACGAAGTTTCTCCGAAAATCAGAACGAGCATGAGATGGAAATATTCTAGAGTTACTAGGAAGAAATTGACTGTAATGGCGATACTTTTGCGATTTTCTTAAAAACTAAGTTTCTAATCGAAAAATGAATATCACCAGTGAATTTCCCATAAAATTTCGTGCTTGGTCCGTGGTTTTCATAAAAATCCGTGCCATGTCTTAAATCGGACAACTTCGTCGATCTTTAAATGGCTCTATCTCCTAAACAATTAGAGCTAGAGCGCTGAAATTTGCACACGGAATAATAAATATATTTCACAAACTATATAACATATATGGACTCTACAGACACGCGTGTATTTCTAAATTCTTGTAGTGTAAGAAAAAGTCAAGTTTTTTTATTTCCGGATGAGAAATCTGGCCCCCAGGAACCTTAAAATAAAAGCATTGTTTTTTCGCATTTTGCAAGCTCTGACAATTATTAATTCAAACGGCTCTATCTCCTAAACTATTACAGCTACAGCGCTGAAATTTGCACACGTAATATTATATATATTGGCCTTTAATCTGAGTCTTAAACGAAGTTTCTCCGAAAATCAGAACGAGCATGAGATGGAAATATTCTACAGTTACTAGGAAGAAATTGACTGTAATGGCGATACTTTTGCGATTTTCTTAAAAACTAAGTTTCTAATCGAAAAATGAATATCACTAGTGAATTTCCCATAAAATTTCGAGCTTGGTCCGTGGTTTTCAAAAAAATCCGTGCCATGTCTTAAATCGGACAACTTCGTCGATCTTTAAATGGCTCTATCTCCTAAACTATTAGAGCTAGAGCGCTGAAATTTGCACAAGGAATAATAAATATTTTTCACAAACTATATAACATATATGGATTCTACAGACACGCGTGTATTTCTAAATTCTTGTAGTGTAAGAAAAAGTCAAGTTTTTTATTTCCGGATGAGAAATCTGGCCTCCAGGAACCTTAAAATAAAAGCATTGTTTTTTCGCATTTTGCAAGCTCAGACAATTATTAATTCAAACGGCTCTATCTCCTAAACTATTACAGCTACAGCGCTGAAATTTGCACACGTAATATTATATATATTGGCCTTTAATCTGAGTCTTAAACGAAGTTTCTCCGAAAATCAGAACGAGCATGAGATGGAAATATTCTACAGTTACTAGGAAGAAATTGACTCTAATGGCGATACTTTTGCGATTTTCTTAAAAACTAAGTTTCTAATCGAAAAATGAATATCACCAGTGAATTTCCCATAAAATTTCGAGCTTGGTCCGTGGTTTTCAAAAAAATCCGTGCCATGTCTTAAATCGGACAACTTCGTCGATCTTTAAATGGCTCTATCTCCTAAACTATTAGAGCTAGAGCGCTGAAATTTGCACACGGAATAATAAATATTTTTCACAAACTATATAACATATATGGATTCTACAGACACGCGTGTATTTCTAAATTCTTGTAGTGTAAGAAAAAGTCAAGTTTTTTATTTCCGGATGAGAAATCTTGCCTCCAGGAACCTTAAAATAAAAGAATTGTTTTTTCGCATTTTGCAAGCTCTGACAATTATTAATTCAAACGGCTCTATCTCCTAAACTATTACAGCTACAGCGCTGAAATTTGCACACGTAATATTATATATATTGGCCTTTAATCTGAGTCTTAAACGAAGTTTCTCTGAAAATCAGAACGAGCATGAGATGGAAATATTCTACAGTTACTAGGAAGAAATTGACTCTAATGGCGATACTTTTGCGATTTTCTTAAAAACTAAGTTTCTAATCGAAAAATGAATATCACCAGTGAATTTCACATAAAAGTTCGAGCTTGGTCCGTGGTTTTCAAAAAAATCCGTGCCATGTCTTAAATCGGACAACTTCGTCGATCTTTAAATGGCTCTATCTCCTAAACTATTAGAGCTAGAGCGCTGAAATTTGCACAAGGAATAATAAATATTTTTCACAAACTATATAACATATATGGATTCTACAGACACGCGTGTATTTCCAAATTCTTGTAGTGTAAGAAAAAGTCAAGTTTTTTATTTCCGGATGAGAAATCTTGCCTCCAGGAACCTTAAAATAAAAGCATTGTTTTTTCGCATTTTGCAAGCTCTGACAATTATTAATTCAAACGGCTCTATCTCCTAAACTATTTCAGCTACAGCGCTGAAATTTGCACACGTAATATTATATATATTGGCCTTTAATCTGAGTCTTAAAATAAGTTTCTCCGAAAATCAGAACGAGCATGAGATGGAAATATTCTACAGTTCCTAGGAAGAAATTGACTGTAATGGCGATACTTTTGCGATTTTCTTAAAAACTAAGTTTCTAATCGAAAAATGAATATCACCAGTGAATTTCCCATAAAATTTCGAGCTTGGTCCGTGGTTTTCAAAAAAATCCGTGCCATGTCTTAAATCGGACAACTTCGTCGATCTTTAAATGGCTCTATCTCCTAAACTATTAGAGCTAGAGCGCTGAAATTTGCACACGGAATAATAAATATTTTTCACAAACTATATAACATATATGGATTCTACAGACACGCGTGTATTTCTAAATTCTTGTAGTGTAAGAAAAAGTCAAGTTTTTTATTTCCGGATGAGAAATCTGGCCCCAGGAACCTTAAAATAAAAGCATTGTTTTTTCGCATTTTGCAAGCTCTGACAATTATTAATTCAAACGGCTCTATCTCCTAAACTATTACAGCTACAGCGCTGAAATTTGCACACGTAATATTATATATATTGGCCTTTAATCTGAGTCTTAAACGAAGTTTCTCCGAAAATCAGAACGAGCATGAGATGGAAATATTCTACAGTTACTAGGAAGAAATTGACTGTAATGGCGATACTTTTGCGATTTTCTTAAAAACTAAGTTTCTAATCGAAAAATGAATATTACTAGTGAATTTCCCATAAAATTTCGAGCTTGGTCCGTGGTTTTCAAAAAAATCTGTGCCATGTCTTAAATCGGACAACTTCGTCGATCTTTAAATGGCTCTATCTCCTAAACTATTAGAGCTAGAGCGCTGAAATTTGCACACGGAATAATAAATATTTTTCACAAACTATATAACATATATGGATTCTACAGACACGCGTGTATTTCTAAATTCTTGTAGTGTAAGAAAAAGTCAAGTTTTTTATTTCCGGATGAGAAATCTGGCCTCCAGGAACCTTAAAATAAAAGCATTGTTTTTTCGCATTTTGCAAGCTCAGACAATTATTAATTCAAACGGCTCTATCTCCTAAACTATTACAGCTACAGCGCTGAAATTTGCACACGTAATATTATATATATTGGCCTTTAATCTGAGTCTTAAACGAAGTTTCTCCGAAAATCAGAACGAGCATGAGATGGAAATATTCTAGAGTTACTAGGAAGAAATTGACTGTAATGGCGATACTTTTGCGATTTTCTTAAAAACTAAGTTTCTAATCGAAAAATGAATATCACCAGTGAATTTCCCATAAAATTTCGTGCTTGGTCCGTGGTTTTCAAAAAAATCCGTGCCATGTCTTAAATCGGACACTTCGTCGATCTTTAAATGGCTCTATCTCCTAAACAATTAGAGCTAGAGCGCTGAAATTTGCACACGGAATAATAAATATTTTTCACAAACTATATAACATATATGGATTCTACAGACACGCGTGTATTTCTAAATTCTTGTAGTGTAAGAAAAAGTCAAGTTTTTTATTTCCGGATGAGAAATCTGGCCCCCAGGAACCTTAAAATAAAAGCATTGTTTTTTCGCATTTTGCAAGCTCTGACAATTATTAATTCAAACGGCTCTATCTCCTAAACTATTACAGCTACAGCGCTGAAATTTGCACACGTAATATTATATATATTGGCCTTTAATCTGAGTCTTAAACGAAGTTTCTCCGAAAATCAGAACGAGCATGAGATGGAAATATTCTACAGTTACTAGGAAGAAATTGACTGTAATGGCGATACTTTTGCGATTTTCTTAAAAACTAAGTTTCTAATCGAAAAATGAATATCACCAGTGAATTTCCCATAAAATTTCGTGCTTGGTCCGTGGTTTTCAAAAAATCCGTGCCATGTCTTAAATCGGACACTTCGTCGATCTTTAAATGGCTCTATCTCCTAAACAATTAGAGCTAGAGCGCTGAAATTTGCACACGGAATAATAAATATTTTTCACAAACTATATAACATATATGGATTCTACAGACACGCGTGTATTTCTAAATTCTTGTAGTGTAAGAAAAAGTCAAGTTTTTTATTTCCGGATGAGAAATCTGGCCCCCAGGAACCTTAAAATAAAAGCATTGTTTTTTCGCATTTTGCAAGCTCTGACAATTATTAATTCAAACGGCTCTATCTCCTAAACTATTACAGCTACAGCGCTGAAATTTGCACACGTAATATTATATATATTGGCCTTTAATCTGAGTCTTAAACGAAGTTTCTCCGAAAATCAGAACGAGCATGAGATGGAAATATTCTACAGTTACTAGGAAGAAATTGACTGTAATGGCGATACTTTTGCGATTTTCTTAAAAACTAAGTTTCTAATCGAAAAATGAATATCACTAGTGAATTTCCCATAAAATTTCGAGCTTGGTCCGTGGTTTTCAAAAAAATCCGTGCCATGTCTTAAATCGGACAACTTCGTCGATCTTTAAATGGCTCTATCTCCTAAACTATTAGAGCTAGAGCGCTGAAATTTGCACACGGAATAATAAATATTTTTCACAAACTATATAACATATATGGATTCTACAGACACGCGTGTATTTCTAAATTCTTGTAGTGTAAGAAAAAGTCAAGTTTTTTATTTCCGGATGAGAAATCTGGCCTCCAGGAACCTTAAAATAAAAGCATTGTTTTTTCGCATTTTGCAAGCTCAGACAATTATTAATTCAAACGGCTCTATCTCCTAAACTATTACAGCTACAGCGCTGAAATTTGCACACGTAATATTATATATATTGGCCTTTAATCTGAGTCTTAAACGAAGTTTCTCCGAAAATCAGAACGAGCATGAGATGGAAATATTCTAGAGTTACTAGGAAGAAATTGACTGTAATGGCGATACTTTTGCGATTTTCTTAAAAACTAAGTTCTAATCGAAAAATGAATATCACCAGTGAATTTCCCATAAAATTTCGTGCTTGGTCCGTGGTTTTCAAAAAATCCGTGCCATGTCTTAAATCGGACAACTTCGTCGATCTTTAAATGGCTCTATCTCCTAAACAATTAGAGCTAGAGCGCTGAAATTTGCACACGGAATAATAAATATTTTTCACAAACTATATAACATATATGGATTCTACAGACACGCGTGTATTTCTAAATTCTTGTAGTGTAAGAAAAAGTCAAGTTTTTTATTTCCGGATGAGAAATCTGGCCCCCAGGAACCTTAAAATAAAAGCATTGTTTTTTCGCATTTTGCAAGCTCTGACAATTATTAATTCAAACGGCTCTATCTCCTAAACTATTACAGCTACAGCGCTGAAATTTGCACACGTAATATTATATATATTGGCCTTTAATCTGAGTCTTAAACGAAGTTTCTCCGAAAATCAGAACGAGCATGAGATGGAAATATTCTACAGTTACTAGGAAGAAATTGACTGTAATGGCGATACTTTTGCGATTTTCTTAAAAACTAAGTTTCTAATCGAAAAATGAATATCACCAGTGAATTTCCCATAAAATTTCGAGCTTGGTCCGTGGTTTTCAAAAAAATCCGTGCCATGTCTTAAATCGGACAACTTCGTCGATCTTTAAATGGCTCTATCTCCTAAACTATTAGAGCTAGAGCGCTGAAATTTGCACACGGAATAATAAATATTTTTCACAAACTATATAATATATATGGATTCTACAGACACGCGTGTATTTCTAAATTCTTGTAGTGTAAGAAAAAGTCAAGTTTTTTATTTCCGGATAAGAAATCTGGCCTCCAGGAACCTTAAAATAAAAGCATTGTTTTTTCGCATTTTGCAAGCTCTGACAATTATTAATTCAAACGGCTCTATCTCCTAAACTATTACAGCTACAGCGCTGAAATTTGCACACGTAATATTATATATATTGGCCTTTAATCTGAGTCTTAAACGAAGTTTCTCCAAAAATCAGAACGAGCATGAGATGGAAATATTCTACAGTTACTAGGAAGAAATTGACTCTAATGGCGATACTTTTGCGATTTTCTTAAAAACTAAGTTTCTAATCGAAAAATGAATATCACCCGTGAATTTCCCATAAAATTTCGAGCTTGGTCCGTGGTTTTCAAAAAAATCCGTGCCATGTCTTAAATCGGACAACTTCGTCGATCTTTAAATGGCTGTATCTCCTAAACTATTAGAGCTAGAGCGCTGAAATTTGCACACGGAATAATAAATATTTTTCACAAACTATATAACATATATGGATTCTACAGACACGCGTGTATTTCCAAATTCTTGTAGTGTAAGAAAAAGTCAATTTTTTTATTTCCGGATGAGAAATCTGGCCCCCAGGAACCTTAAAATAAAAGCATTGTTTTTTCGCATTTTGCAAACTCTGACAATTATTAATTCAAACGGCTCTATCTCCTAAACTATTACAGCTACAGCGCTGAAATTTGCACACGTAATATTATATATATTGGCCTTTAATCTGAGTCTTAAACGAAGTTTCTCCGAAAATCAGAACGAGCATGAGATGGAAATATTCTACAGTTCCTAGGAAGAAATTGACTCTAATGGCGATACTTTTGCGATTTTCTTAAAAACTAAGTTTCTAATCGAAAAATGAATATCACCCGTGAATTTCCCATAAAATTTCGAGCTTGGTCCGTGGTTTTCAAAAAAATCCGTGCCATGTCTTAAATCGGACAACTTCGTCGATCTTTAAATGGCTCTATCTCCTAAACTATTAGAGCTAGAGCGCTGAAATTTGCACACGGAATAATAAATATTTTTCACAAACTATATAACATATATGGATTCTACAGACACGCGTGTATTTCTAAATTCTTGTAGTGTAAGAAAAAGTCAAGTTTTTTATTTCCGGATGAGAAATCTGGCCCCCAGGAACCTTAAAATAAAAGCATTGTTTTTTCGCATTTTGCAAGCTCTGACAATTATTAATTCAAACGGCTCTATCTCCTAAACTATTACAGCTACAGCGCTGAAATTTGCACACGTAATATTATATATATTGGCCTTTAATCTGAGTCTTAAACGAAGTTTCTCCGAAAATCAGAACGAGCATGAGATGGAAATATTCTACAGTTCCTAGGAAGAAATTGACTCTAATGGCGATACTTTTGCGATTTTCTTAAAAACTAAGTTTCTAATCGAAAAATGAATATCACCCGTGAATTTCCCATAAAATTTCGAGCTTGGTCCGTGGTTTTCAAAAAAATCCGTGCCATGTCTTAAATCGGACAACTTCGTCGATCTTTAAATGGCTCTATCTCCTAAACTATTAGAGCTAGAGCGCTGAAATTTGCACACGGAATAATAAATATTTTTCACAAACTATATAACATATATGGATTCTACAGACACGCGTGTATTTCTAAATTCTTGTAGTGTAAGAAAAAGTCAAGTTTTTTATTTCCGGATGAGAAATCTGGCCCCCAGGAACCTTAAAATAAAAGCATTGTTTTTTTGCATTTTGCAAGCTCTGACAATTATTAATTCAAACGGCTCTATCTCCTAAACTATTACAGCTACAGCGCTGAAATTTGCACACGTAATATTATATATATTGGCCTTTAATCTGAGTCTTAAACGAAGACTCTCCGAAAATCAGAACGAGCATGAGATGGAAATATTCTAGAGTTACTAGGAAGAAATTGACTGTAATGGCGATACTTTTGCGATTTTCTTAAAAACTAAGTTTCTAATCGAAAAATGAATATCACCAGTGAATTTCCCATAAAATTTCGTGCTTGGTCCGTGGTTTTCAAAAAAATCCGTGCCATGTCTTAAATCGGACACTTCGTCGATCTTTAAATGGCTCTATCTCCTAAACAATTAGAGCTAGAGCGCTGAAATTTGCACACGGAATAATAAATATTTTTCACAAACTATATAACATATATGGATTCTACAGACACGCGTGTATTTCTAAATTCTTGTAGTGTAAGAAAAAGTCAAGTTTTTTATTTCCGGATGAGAAATCTGGCCCCCAGGAACCTTAAAATAAAAGCATTGTTTTTTCGCATTTTGCAAGCTCTGACAATTATTAATTCAAACGGCTCTATCTCCTAAACTATTACAGCTACAGCGCTGAAATTTGCACACGTAATATTATATATATTGGCCTTTAATCTGAGTCTTAAACGAAGTTTCTCCGAAAATCAGAACGAGCATGAGATGGAAATATTCTACAGTTACTAGGAAGAAATTGACTGTAATGGCGATACTTTTGCGATTTTCTTAAAAACTAAGTTTCTAATCGAAAAATGAATATCACTAGTGAATTTCCCATAAAATTTCGAGCTTGGTCCGTGGTTTTCAAAAAAATCCGTGCCATGTCTTAAATCGGACAACTTCGTCGATCTTTAAATGGCTCTATCTCCTAAACTATTAGAGCTAGAGCGCTGACATTTGCACACGGAATAATAAATATTTTTCACAAACTATATAACATATATGGATTCTACAGACACGCGTGTATTTCTAAATTCTTGTAGTGTAAGAAAAAGTCAAGTTTTTTATTTCCGGATGAGAAATCTGGCCTCCAGGAACCTTAAAATAAAAGCATTGTTTTTTCGCATTTTGCAAGCTCAGACAATTATTAATTCAAACGGCTCTATCTCCTAAACTATTACAGCTACAGCGCTGAAATTTGCACACGTAATATTATATATATTGGCCTTTAATCTGAGTCTTAAACGAAGTTTCTCCGAAAATCAGAACGAGCATGAGATGGAAATATTCTAGAGTTACTAGGAAGAAATTGACTGTAATGGCGATACTTTTGCGATTTTCTTAAAAACTAAGTTTCTAATCGAAAAATGAATATCACCAGTGAATTTCCCATAAAATTTCGTGCTTGGTCCGTGGTTTTCAAAAAAATCCGTGCCATGTCTTAAATCGGACAACTTCGTCGATCTTTAAATGGCTCTATCTCCTAAACAATTAGAGCTAGAGCGCTGAAATTTGCACACGGAATAATAAATATTTTTCACAAACTATATAACATATATGGATTCTACAGACACGCGTGTATTTCTAAATTCTTGTAGTGTAAGAAAAAGTCAAGTTTTTTATTTCCGGATGAGAAATCTGGCCCCCAGGAACCTTAAAATAAAAGCATTGTTTTTTCGCATTTTGCAAGCTCTGACAATTATTAATTCAAACGGCTCTATCTCCTAAACTATTACAGCTACAGCGCTGAAATTTGCACACGTAATATTATATATATTGGCCTTTAATCTGAGTCTTAAACGAAGTTTCTCCGAAAATCAGAACGAGCATGAGATGGAAATATTCTACAGTTACTAGGAAGAAATTGACTGTAATGGCGATACTTTTGCGATTTTCTTAAAAACTAAGTTTCTAATCGAAAAATGAATATCACCAGTGAATTTCCCATAAAATTTCGAGCTTGGTCCGTGGTTTTCAAAAAAATCCGTGCCATGTCTTAAATCGGACAACTTCGTCGATCTTTAAATGGCTCTATCTCCTAAACTATTAGAGCTAGAGCGCTGAAATTTGCACACGGAATAATAAATATTTTTCACAAACTATATAACATATATGGATTCTACAGACACGCGTGTATTTCTAAATTCTTGTAGTGTAAGAAAAAGTCAAGTTTTTTATTTCCGGATAAGAAATCTGGCCTCCAGGAACCTTAAAATAAAAGCATTGTTTTTTCGCATTTTGCAAGATCTGACAATTATTAATTCAAACGGCTCTATCTCCTAAACTATTACAGCTACAGCGCTGAAATTTGCACACGTAATATTATATATATTGGCCTTTAATCTGAGTCTTAAACGAAGTTTCTCCAAAAATCAGAACGAGCATGAGATGGAAATATTCTACAGTTACTAGGAAGAAATTGACTCTAATGGCGATACTTTTGCGATTTTCTTAAAAACTAAGTTTCTAATCGAAAAATGAATATCACCCGTGAATTTCCCATAAAATTTCGAGCTTGGTCCGTGGTTTTCAAAAAAATCCGTGCCATGTCTTAAATCGGACAACTTCGTCGATCTTTAAATGGCTCTATCTCCTAAACTATTAGAGCTAGAGCGCTGAAATTTGCACACGGAATAATAAATATTTTTCACAAACTATATAACATATATGGATTCTACAGACACGCGTGTATTTCCAAATTCTTGTAGTGTAAGAAAAAGTCAATTTTTTTATTTCCGGATGAGAAATCTGGCCCCCAGGAACCTTAAAATAAAAGCATTGTTTTTTCGCATTTTGCAAGCTCTGACAATTATTAATTCAAACGGCTCTCTCCTAAACTATTACAGCTACAAGCGCTGAAATTTGCACACGTAATATTATATATATTGGCCTTTAATCTGAGTCTTAAACGAAGTTTCTCCGAAAATCAGAACGAGCATGAGATGGAAATATTCTACAGTTACTAGGAAGAAATTGACTGTAATGGCGATACTTTTGCGATTTTCTTAAAAACTAAGTTTCTAATCGAAAAATGAATATCACCCGTGAATTTCCCATAAAATTTCGAGCTTGGTCCGTGGTTTTCAAAAAAATCCGTGCCATGTCTTAAATCGGACAACTTCGTCGATCTTTAAATGGCTCTATCTCCTATACTATTAGAGCTAGAGCGCTGAAATTTGCACACGGAATAATAAATATTTTTCACAAACTATATAACATATATGGATTCTACAGACACGCGTGTATTTCTAAATTCTTGTAGTGTAAGAAAAAGTCAAGTTTTTTATTTCCGGATGAGAAATCTGGCCCCCAGGAACCTTAAAATAAAAGCAGTGTTTTTTCGCATTTTGCAAGCTCTGACAATTATTAATTCAAACGGCTCTATCTCCTAAACTATTACAGCTACAGCGCTGAAATTTGCACACGTAATATTATATATATTGGCTTTTAATCTGAGTCTTAAACGAAGTTTCTCCGAAAATCAGAACGAGCATGAGATGGAAATATTCTTCAGTTCCTAGGAAGAAATTGACTCTAATGGCGATACTTTTGCGATTTTCTTAAAAACTAAGTTTCTATTCGAAAATGAATATCACTCGTGAATTTCACATAAAATTTCGAGCTTGGTCCGTGGTTTTCAAAAAAATCCGTGTCATGTCTTAAATCGGACAACTTCGTCGATCTTTAAATGGCTCTATCTCATAAACTATTAGAGCTACAGCGCTGAAATTTGCACACGGAATAATAAATATTTTTCACAAACTATATAACATATATGGATTCTACAGACACGCGTGTATTTCTAAATTCTTGTAGTGTAAGAAAAAGTCAAGTTTTTTATTTCCGGATGAGAAATCTGGCCTCCAGGAACCTTAAAATAAAAGCATTGTTTTTTCGCATTTTGCAAGCTCAGACAATTATTAATTCAAACGGCTCTATCTCCTAAACTATTACAGCTACAGCGCTGAAATTTGCACACGTAATATTATATATATTGGCCTTTAATCTGAGTCTTAAACGAAGTTTCTCCGAAATCAGAACGAGCATGAGATGGAAATATTCTACAGTTACTAGGAAGAAATTGACTCTAATGGCGATACTTTTGCGATTTTCTTAAAAACTAAGTTTCTAATCGAAAAATGAATATCACCCGTGAATTTCCCATAAAATTTCGAGCTTGGTCCGTGGTTTTCAAAAAAATCCGTGCCATGTCTTAAATCGGACAACTTCGTCGATCTTTAACTGGCTCTATCTCCTAAACTATTAGAGCTAGAGCGCTGAAATTTGCACACGGAATAATAAATATTTTTCACAAACTATATAACATATATGGATTCTACAGACACGCGTGTATTTCTAAATTCTTGTAGTGTAAGAAAAAGTCAAGTTTTTTATTTCCGGATGAGAAATCTGGCCCCCAGGAACCTTAAAATAAAAGCATTGTTTTTTCGCATTTTGCAAGCTCTGACAATTATTAATTCAAACGGCTCTATCTCCTAAACTATTACAGCTACAGCGCTGAAATTTGCACACGTAATATTATATATATTGGCTTTTAATCTGAGTCTTAAACGAAGTTTCTCCGAAAATCAGAACGAGCATGAGATGGAAATATTCTTCAGTTCCTAGGAAGAAATTGACTCTAATGGCGATACTTTTGCGATTTTCTTAAAAACTAAGTTTCTAATCAAAAAATGAATATCACTCGTGAATTTCACATAAAATTTCGAGCTTGGTCCGTGGTTTTCAAAAAATCCGTGTCATGTCTTAAATCGGACAACTTCGTCGATCTTTAAATGGATCTATCTCATAAACTATTAGAGCTACAGCGCTGAAATTTGCACACGGAATAATAAATATTTTTCACAAACTATATAACATATATGGATTCTACAGACACGCGTGTATTTCTAAATTCTTGTAGTGTAAGAAAAAGTCAAGTTTTTAATTTCCGGATGAGAAATCTGGCCTCCAGGAACCTTAAAATAAAAGCATTGTTTTTTCGCATTTTGCAAGCTCAGACAATTATTAATTCAAACGGCTCTATCTCCTAAACTATTACAGCTACAGCGCTGAAATTTGCACACGTAATATTATATATATTGGCCTTTAATCTGAGTCTTAAACGAAGTTTCTCCGAAAATCAGAACGAGCATGAGATGGAAATATTCTAGAGTTACTAGGAAGAAATTGACTGTAATGGCGATACTTTTGCGATTTTCTTAAAAACTAAGTTTCTAATCGAAAATGAATATCAACAGTGAATTTCCCATAAAATTTCGTGCTTGGTCCGTGGTTTTCAAAAAAATCCGTGCCATGTCTTAAATCGGACAACTTCGTCGATCTTTAAATGGCTCTATCTCCTAAACTATTAGAGCTAGAGCGCTGAAATTTGCACACGGAATAATAAATATTTTTCACAAACTATATAACATATATGGACTCTACAGACACGCGTGTATTTCTAAATTCTTGTAGTGTAAGAAAAAGTCAATTTTTTTTATTTCCGGATGAGAAATCTGGCCTCCAGGAACCTTAAAATAAAAGCATTGTTTTTTCGCATTTTGCAAGCTCAGACAATTATTAATTCAAACGGCTCTATCTCCTAAACTATTACAGCTACAGCGCTGAAATTTGCACACGTAATATTATATATATTGGCCTTTAATCTGAGTCTTAAACGAAGTTTCTCCGAAAATCAGAACGAGCATGAGATGGAAATATTCTAGAGTTACTAGGAAGAAATTGACTGTAATGGCGATACTTTTGCGATTTTCTTAAAAACTAAGTTTCTAATCGAAAAATGAATATCACCAGTGAATTTCCCATAAAATTTCGTGCTTGGTCCGTGGTTTTCAAAAAAATCCGTGCCATCTCTTAAATCGGACAACTTCATCGATCTTTAAATGGCTCTATCTCCTAAACAATTAGAGCTAGAGCGCTGAAATTTGCACACGGAATAATAAATATTTTTCACAAACTATATAACATATATGGATTCTACAGACACGCGTGTATTTCTAAATTCTTGTAGTGTAAGAAAAAGTCAAGTTTTTTATTTCCGGATGAGAAATCTGGCCCCCAGGAACCTTAAAATAAAAGCATTGTTTTTTCGCATTTTGCAAGCTCTGACAATTATTAATTCAAACGGCACTATCTCCTAAACTATTACAGCTACAGCGCTGAAATTTGCACACGTAATATTATGTATATTGGCCTTTAATCTGAGTCTTAAACGAAGTTTCTCCGAAAATCAGAACGAGCATGAGATGGAAATATTCTACAGTTACTAGGAAGAAATTGACTGTAATGGCGATACTTTTGCGATTTTCTTAAAAACTAAGTTTCTTATCGAAAAATGAATATCACCAGTGAATTTCCCATAAAATTTCGAGCTTGGTCCGTGGTTTTCAAAAAAATCCGTGCCATGTCTTAAATCGGACAACTTCGTCGATCTTTAAATGGCTCTATCTCCTATACTATTAGAGCTAGAGCGCTGAAATTTGCACACGGAATAATAAATATTTTTCACAAACTATATAACATATATGGATTCTACAGACACGCGTGTATTTCTAAATTCTTGTAGTGTAAGAAAAAGTCAAGTTTTTTATTTCCGGATGAGAAATCTGGCCCCCAGGAACCTTAAAATAAAAGCATTGTTTTTTCGCATTTTGCAAGCTCTGACAATTATTAATTCAAACGGCACTATCTCCTAAACTATTACAGCTACAGCGCTGAAATTTGCACACGTAATATTATATATATTGGCCTTTAATCTGAGTCTTAAACGAAGTTTCTCCGAAAATCAGAACGAGCATGAGATGGAATTATTCTACAGTTACTAGGAAGAAATTGACTGTAATGGCGATACTTTTGCGATTTTCTTAAAAACTAAGTTTCTAATCGAAAAATGAATATCACCCGTGAATTTCCCATAAAATTTCGAGCTTGGGTCCGTGGTTTTCAAAAAAATCCGTGCCATGTCTTAAATCGGACAACTTCGTCGATCTTTAAATGGCTCTATCTCCTAAACTATTAGAGCTAGAGCGCTGAAATTTGCACACGGAATAATAAATATTTTTCACAAACTATATAACATATATGGATTCTACAGACACGCGTGTATTTCTAAATTCTTGTAGTGTAAGAAAAAGTCAAGTTTTTTATTTCCGGATGAGAAATCTGGCCCCCAGGAACCTTAAAATAAAAGCAGTGTTTTTTCGCATTTTGCAAGCTCTGACAATTATTAATTCAAACGGCTCTATCTCCTAAACTATTACAGCTACAGCGCTGAAATTTGCACACGTAATATTATATATATTGGCTTTTAATCTGAGTCTTAAACGAAGTTTCTCCGAAAATCAGAACGAGCATGAGATGGAAATATTCTTCAGTTCCTAGGAAGAAATTGACTCTAATGGCGATACTTTTGCGATTTTCTTAAAAACTAAGTTTCTATTCGAAAAATGAATATCACTCGTGAATTTCACATAAAATTTCGAGCTTGGTCCGTGGTTTTCAAAAAAATCCGTGTCATGTCTTAAATCGGACAACTTCGTCGATCTTTAAATGGCTCTATCTCATAAACTATTAGAGCTACAGCGCTGAAATTTGCACACGGAATAATAAATATTTTTCACAAACTATATAACATATATGGATTCTACAGACACGCGTGTATTTCTAAATTCTTGTAGTGTAAGAAAAAGTCAAGTTTTTTATTTCCGGATGAGAAATCTGGCCTCCAGGAACCTTAAAATAAAAGCATTGTTTTTTCGCATTTTGCAAGCTCAGACAATTATTAATTCAAACGGCTCTATCTCCTAAACTATTACAGCTACAGCGCTGAAATTTGCACACGTAATATTATATATATTGGCCTTTAATCTGAGTCTTAAACGAAGTTTCTCCGAAAATCAGAACGAGCATGAGATGGAAATATTCTACAGTTACTAGGAAGAAATTGACTCTAATGGCGATACTTTTGCGATTTTCTTAAAAACTAAGTTTCTAATCGAAAAATGAATATCACCCGTGAATTTCTCATAAAATTTCGAGCTTGGTCCGTGGTTTTCAAAAAAATCCGTGCCATGTCTTAAATCGGACAACTTCGTCGATCTTTAACTGGCTCTATCTCCTAAACTATTAGAGCTAGAGCGCTGAAATTTGCACACGGAATAATAAATATTTTTCACAAACTATATAACATATATGGATTCTACAGACACGCGTGTATTTCTAAATTCTTGTAGTGTAAGAAAAAGTTAAGTTTTTTATTTCCGGATGAGAAATCTGGCCCCCAGGAACCTTAAAATAAAAGCATTGTTTTTTCGCATTTTGCAAGCTCTGACAATTATTAATTCAAACGGCTCTATCTCCTAAACTATTACAGCTACAGCGCTGAAATTTGCACACGTAATATTATATATATTGGCTTTTAATCTGAGTCTTAAACGAAGTTTCTCCGAAAATCAGAACGAGCATGAGATGGAAATATTCTTCAGTTCCTAGGAAGAAATTGACTCTAATGGCGATACTTTTGCGATTTTCTTAAAAACTAAGTTTCTAATCAAAAAATGAATATCACTCGTGAATTTCACATAAAATTTCGAGCTTGGTCCGTGGTTTTCAAAAAAATCCGTGTCATGTCTTAAATCGGATATCTTCGTCGATCTTTAAATGGCTCTATCTCATAAACTATTAGAGCTACAGCGCTGAAATTTGCACACGGAATAATAAATATTTTTCACAAACTATATAACATATATGGATTCTACAGACACGCGTGTATTTCTAAATTCTTGTAGTGTAAGAAAAAGTCAAGTTTTTTATTTCCGGATGAGAAATCTGGCCTCCAGGAACCTTAAAATAAAAGCATTGTTTTTTCGCATTTTGCAAGCTCAGACAATTATTAATTCAAACGGCTCTATCTCCTAAACTATTACAGCTACAGCGCTGAAATTTGCACACGTAATATTATATATATTGGCCTTTAATCTGAGTCTTAAACGAAGTTTCTCCGAAAATCAGAACGAGCATGAGATGGAAATATTCTAGAGTTACTAGGAAGAAATTGACTGTAATGGCGATACTTTTGCGATTTTCTTAAAAACTAAGTTTCTAATCGAAAAATGAATATCAACAGTGAATTTCCCATAAAATTTCGTGCTTGGTCCGTGGTTTTCAAAAAATCCGTGCCATGTCTTAAATCGGACAACTTCGTCGATCTTTAAATGGCTCTATCTCCTAAACTATTAGAGCTAGAGCGCTGAAATTTGCACACGGAATAATAAATATTTTTCACAAACTATATAACATATATGGACTCTACAGACACGCGTGTATTTCTAAATTCTTGTAGTGTAAGAAAAAGTCAATTTTTTTTATTTCCGGATGAGAAATCTGGCCTCCAGGAACCTTAAAATAAAAGCATTGTTTTTTCGCATTTTGCAAGCTCAGACAATTATTAATTCAAACGGCTCTATCTCCTAAACTATTACAGCTACAGCGCTGAAATTTGCACACGTAATATTATATATATTGGCCTTTAATCTGAGTCTTAAACGAAGTTTCTCCGAAAATCAGAACGAGCATGAGATGGAAATATTCTAGAGTTACTAGGAAGAAATTGACTGTAATGGCGATACTTTTGCGATTTTCTTAAAAACTAAGTTTCTAATCGAAAAATGAATATCACCAGTGAATTTCCCATAAAATTTCGTGCTTGGTCCGTGGTTTTCAAAAAATCCGTGCCATCTCTTAAATCGGACAACTTCATCGATCTTTAAATGGCTCTATCTCCTAAACAATTAGAGCTAGAGCGCTGAAATTTGCACACGGAATAATAAATATTTTTCACAAACTATATAACATATATGGATTCTACAGACACGCGTGTATTTCTAAATTCTTGTAGTGTAAGAAAAAGTCAAGTTTTTTATTTCCGGATGAGAAATCTGGCCCCCAGGAACCTTAAAATAAAAGCATTGTTTTTTTCGCATTTTGCAAGCTCTGACAATTATTAATTCAAACGGCACTATCTCCTAAACTATTACAGCTACAGCGCTGAAATTTGCACACGTAATATTATGTATATTGGCCTTTAATCTGAGTCTTAAACGAAGTTTCTCCGAAAATCAGAACGAGCATGAGATGGAAATATTCTACAGTTACTAGGAAGAAATTGACTGTAATGGCGATACTTTTGCGATTTTCTTAAAAACTAAGTTTCTTATCGAAAAATGAATATCACCAGTGAATTTCCCATAAAATTTCGAGCTTGGTCCGTGGTTTTCAAAAAAATCCGTGCCATGTCTTAAATCGGACAACTTCGTCGATCTTTAAATGGCTCTATCTCCTAAACTATTAGAGCTAGAGCGCTGAAATTTGCACACGGAATAATAAATATTTTTCACAAACTATATAACATATATGGATTCTACAGACACGCGTGTATTTCCAAATTCTTGTAGTGTAAGAAAAAGTCAATTTTTTTATTTCCGGATGAGAAATCTGGCCCCCAGGAACCTTAAAATAAAAGCATTGTTTTTTCGCATTTTGCAAGCTCTGACAATTATTAATTCAAACGGCTCTATCTCCTAATCTATTACAGCTACAGCGCTGAAATTTGCACACGTAATATTATATATATTGGCTTTTAATCTGAGTCTTAAACGAAGTTTCTCCGAAAATCAGAACGAGCATGAGATGGAAATATTCTTCAGTTCCTAGGAAGAAATTGACTCTAATGGCGATACTTTTGCGATTTTCTTAAAAACTAAGTTTCTAATCAAAAAATGAATATCACTCGTGAATTTCACATAAAATTTCGAGCTTGGTCCGTGGTTTTCAAAAAAATCCGTGTCATGTCTTAAATCGGACAACTTCGTCGATCTTTAAATGGCTCTATCTCATAAACTATTAGAGCTACAGCGCTGAAATTTGCACACGGAATAATAAATATTTTTCACAAACTATATAACATATATGGATTCTACAGACACGCGTGTATTTCTAAATTCTTGTAGTGTAAGAAAAAGTCAAGTTTTTAATTTCCGGATGAGAAATCTGGCCTCCAGGAACCTTAAAATAAAAGCATTGTTTTTTCGCATTTTGCAAGCTCAGACAATTATTAATTCAAACGGCTCTATCTCCTAAACTATTACAGCTACAGCGCTGAAATTTGCACACGTAATATTATATATATTGGCCTTTAATCTGAGTCTTAAACGAAGTTTCTCCGAAAATCAGAACGAGCATGAGATGGAAATATTCTAGAGTTACTAGGAAGAAATTGACTGTAATGGCGATACTTTTGCGATTTTCTTAAAAACTAAGTTTCTAATCGAAAAATGAATATCAACAGTGAATTTCCCATAAAATTTCGTGCTTGGTCCGTGGTTTTCAAAAAAATCCGTGCCATGTCTTAAATCGGACAACTTCGTCGATCTTTAAATGGCTCTATCTCCTAAACTATTAGAGCTAGAGCGCTGAAATTTGCACACGGAATAATAAATATTTTTCACAAACTATATAACATATATGGATTCTACAGACACGCGTGTATTTCTAAATTCTTGTAGTGTAAGAAAAAGTCAAGTTTTTTATTTCCGGATGAGAAATCTGGCCCCCAGGAACCTTAAAATAAAAGCATTGTTTTTTCGCATTTTGCAAGCTCTGACAATTATTAATTCAAACGGCTCTATCTCCTAAACTATTACAGCTACAGCGCTGAAATTTGCACACGTAATATTATATATATTGGCTTTTAATCTGAGTCTTAAACGAAGTTTCTCCGAAAATCAGAACGAGCATGAGATGGAAATATTCTTCAGTTCCTAGGAAGAAATTGACTCTAATGGCGATACTTTTGCGATTTTCTTAAAACTAAGTTTCTAATCAAAAAATGAATATCACTCGTGAATTTCACATAAAATTTCGAGCTTGGTCCGTGGTTTTCAAAAAAATCCGTGTCATGTCTTAAATCGGACAACTTCGTCGATCTTTAAATGGATCTATCTCATAAACTATTAGAGCTACAGCGCTGAAATTTGCACACGGAATAATAAATATTTTTCACAAACTATATAACATATATGGATTCTACAGACACGCGTGTATTTCTAAATTCTTGTAGTGTAAGAAAAAGTCAAGTTTTTAATTTCCGGATGAGAAATCTGGCCTCCAGGAACCTTAAAATAAAAGCATTGTTTTTTCGCATTTTGCAAGCTCAGACAATTATTAATTCAAACGGCTCTATCTCCTAAACTATTACAGCTACAGCGCTGAAATTTGCACACGTAATATTATATATATTGGCCTTTAATCTGAGTCTTAAACGAAGTTTCTCCGAAAATCAGAACGAGCATGAGATGGAAATATTCTAGAGTTACTAGGAAGAAATTGACTGTAATGGCGATACTTTTGCGATTTTCTTAAAAACTAAGTTTCTAATCGAAAAATGAATATCAACAGTGAATTTCCCATAAAATTTCGTGCTTGGTCCGTGGTTTTCAAAAAAATCCGTGCCATGTCTTAAATCGGACAACTTCGTCGATCTTTAAATGGCTCTATCTCCTAAACTATTAGAGCTAGAGCGCTGAAATTTGCACACGGAATAATAAATATTTTTCACAAACTATATAACATATATGGACTCTACAGACACGCGTGTATTTCTAAATTCTTGTAGTGTAAGAAAAAGTCAATTTTTTTTATTTCCGGATGAGAAATCTGGCCTCCAGGAACCTTAAAATAAAAGCATTGTTTTTTCGCATTTTGCAAGCTCAGACAATTATTAATTCAAACGGCTCTATCTCCTAAACTATTACAGCTACAGCGCTGAAATTTGCACACGTAATATTATATATATTGGCCTTTAATCTGAGTCTTAAACGAAGTTTCTCCGAAAATCAGAACGAGCATGAGATGGAAATATTCTAGAGTTACTAGGAAGAAATTGACTGTAATGGCGATACTTTTGCGATTTTCTTAAAAACTAAGTTTCTAATCGAAAAATGAATATCACCAGTGAATTTCCCATAAAATTTCGTGCTTGGTCCGTGGTTTTCAAAAAAATCCGTGCCATCTCTTAAATCGGACAACTTCATCGATCTTTAAATGGCTCTATCTCCTAAACAATTAGAGCTAGAGCGCTGAAATTTGCACACGGAATAATAAATATTTTTCACAAACTATATAACATATATGGATTCTACAGACACGCGTGTATTTCTAAATTCTTGTAGTGTAAGAAAAAGTCAAGTTTTTTATTTCCGGATGAGAAATCTGGCCCCCAGGAACCTTAAAATAAAAGCATTGTTTTTTCGCATTTTGCAAGCTCTGACAATTATTAATTCAAACGGCACTATCTCCTAAACTATTACAGCTACAGCGCTGAAATTTGCACACGTAATATTATGTATATTGGCCTTTAATCTGAGTCTTAAACGAAGTTTCTCCGAAAATCAGAACGAGCATGAGATGGAAATATTCTACAGTTACTAGGAAGAAATTGACTGTAATGGCGATACTTTTGCGATTTTCTTAAAAACTAAGTTTCTTATCGAAAAATGAATATCACCAGTGAATTTCCCATAAAATTTCGAGCTTGGTCCGTGGTTTTCAAAAAAATCCGTGCCATGTCTTAAATCGGACAACTTCGTCGATCTTTAAATGGCTCTATCTCCTATACTATTAGAGCTAGAGCGCTGAAATTTGCACACGGAATAATAAATATTTTTCACAAACTATATAACATATATGGATTCTACAGACACGCGTGTATTTCTAAATTCTTGTAGTGTAAGAAAAAGTCAAGTTTTTTATTTCCGGATGAGAAATCTGGCCCCCAGGAACCTTAAAATAAAAGCATTGTTTTTTCGCATTTTGCAAGCTCTGACAATTATTAATTCAAACGGCACTATCTCCTAAACTATTACAGCTACAGCGCTGAAATTTGCACACGTAATATTATATATATTGGCCTTTAATCTGAGTCTTAAACGAAGTTTCTCCGAAAATCAGAACGAGCATGAGATGGAATTATTCTACAGTTACTAGGAAGAAATTGACTGTAATGGCGATACTTTTGCGATTTTCTTAAAAACTAAGTTTCTAATCGAAAAATGAATATCACCCGTGAATTTCCCATAAAATTTCGAGCTTGGTCCGTGGTTTTCAAAAAAATCCGTGCCATGTCTTAAATCGGACAACTTCGTCGATCTTTAAATGGCTCTATCTCCTAAACTATTAGAGCTAGAGCGCTGAAATTTGCACACGGAATAATAAATATTTTTCACAAACTATATAACATATATGGATTCTACAGACACGCGTGTATTTCTAAATTCTTGTAGTGTAAGAAAAAGTCAAGTTTTTTATTTCCGGATGAGAAATCTGGCCCCCAGGAACCTTAAATAAAAGCAGTGTTTTTTCGCATTTTGCAAGCTCTGACAATTATTAATTCAAACGGCTCTATCTCCTAAACTATTACAGCTACAGCGCTGAAATTTGCACACGTAATATTATATATATTGGCTTTTAATCTGAGTCTTAAACGAAGTTTCTCCGAAAATCAGAACGAGCATGAGATGGAAATATTCTTCAGTTCCTAGGAAGAAATTGACTCTAATGGCGATACTTTTGCGATTTTCTTAAAAACTAAGTTTCTATTCGAAAAATGAATATCACTCGTGAATTTCACATAAAATTTCGAGCTTGGTCCGTGGTTTTCAAAAAAATCCGTGTCATGTCTTAAATCGGACAACTTCGTCGATCTTTAAATGGCTCTATCTCATAAACTATTAGAGCTACAGCGCTGAAATTTGCACACGGAATAATAAATATTTTTCACAAACTATATAACATATATGGATTCTACAGACACGCGTGTATTTCTAAATTCTTGTAGTGTAAGAAAAAGTCAAGTTTTTTATTTCCGGATGAGAAATCTGGCCTCCAGGAACCTTAAAATAAAAGCATTGTTTTTTCGCATTTTGCAAGCTCAGACAATTATTAATTCAAACGGCTCTATCTCCTAAACTATTACAGCTACAGCGCTGAAATTTGCACACGTAATATTATATATATTGGCCTTTAATCTGAGTCTTAAACGAAGTTTCTCCGAAAATCAGAACGAGCATGAGATGGAAATATTCTACAGTTACTAGGAAGAAATTGACTCTAATGGCGATACTTTTGCGATTTTCTTAAAAACTAAGTTTCTAATCGAAAAATGAATATCACCCGTGAATTTCTCATAAAATTTCGAGCTTGGTCCGTGGTTTTCAAAAAAATCCGTGCCATGTCTTAAATCGGACAACTTCGTCGATCTTTAACTGGCTCTATCTCCTAAACTATTAGAGCTAGAGCGCTGAAATTTGCACACGGAATAATAAATATTTTTCACAAACTATATAACATATATGGATTCTACAGACACGCGTGTATTTCTAAATTCTTGTAGTGTAAGAAAAAGTTAAGTTTTTTATTTCCGGATGAGAAATCTGGCCCCCAGGAACCTTAAAATAAAAGCATTGTTTTTTCGCATTTTGCAAGCTCTGACAATTATTAATTCAAACGGCTCTATCTCCTAAACTATTACAGCTACAGCGCTGAAATTTGCACACGTAATATTATATATATTGGCTTTTAATCTGAGTCTTAACGAAGTTTCTCCGAAAATCAGAACGAGCATGAGATGGAAATATTCTTCAGTTCCTAGGAAGAAATTGACTCTAATGGCGATACTTTTGCGATTTTCTTAAAAACTAAGTTTCTAATCAAAAAATGAATATCACTCGTGAATTTCACATAAAATTTCGAGCTTGGTCCGTGGTTTTCAAAAAAATCCGTGTCATGTCTTAAATCGGATATCTTCGTCGATCTTTAAATGGCTCTATCTCATAAACTATTAGAGCTACAGCGCTGAAATTTGCACACGGAATAATAAATATTTTTCACAAACTATATAACATATATGGATTCTACAGACACGCGTGTATTTCTAAATTCTTGTAGTGTAAGAAAAAGTCAAGTTTTTTATTTCCGGATGAGAAATCTGGCCTCCAGGAACCTTAAAATAAAAGCATTGTTTTTTCGCATTTTGCAAGCTCAGACAATTATTAATTCAAACGGCTCTATCTCCTAAACTATTACAGCTACAGCGCTGAAATTTGCACACGTAATATTATATATATTGGCCTTTAATCTGAGTCTTAAACGAAGTTTCTCCGAAAATCAGAACGAGCATGAGATGGAAATATTCTAGAGTTACTAGGAAGAAATTGACTGTAATGGCGATACTTTTGCGATTTTCTTAAAAACTAAGTTTCTAATCGAAAAATGAATATCAACAGTGAATTTCCCATAAAATTTCGTGCTTGGTCCGTGGTTTTCAAAAAAATCCGTGCCATGTCTTAAATCGGACAACTTCGTCGATCTTTAAATGGCTCTATCTCCTAAACTATTAGAGCTAGAGCGCTGAAATTTGCACACGGAATAATAAATATTTTTCACAAACTATATAACATATATGGACTCTACAGACACGCGTGTATTTCTAAATTCTTGTAGTGTAAGAAAAAGTCAATTTTTTTTATTTCCGGATGAGAAATCTGGCCTCCAGGAACCTTAAAATAAAAGCATTGTTTTTTCGCATTTTGCAAGCTCAGACAATTATTAATTCAAACGGCTCTATCTCCTAAACTATTACAGCTACAGCGCTGAAATTTGCACACGTAATATTATATATATTGGCCTTTAATCTGAGTCTTAAACGAAGTTTCTCCGAAAATCAGAACGAGCATGAGATGGAAATATTCTAGAGTTACTAGGAAGAAATTGACTGTAATGGCGATACTTTTGCGATTTTCTTAAAAACTAAGTTTCTAATCGAAAAATGAATATCACCAGTGAATTTCCCATAAAATTTCGTGCTTGGTCCGTGGTTTTCAAAAAAATCCGTGCCATCTCTTAAATCGGACAACTTCATCGATCTTTAAATGGCTCTATCTCCTAAACAATTAGAGCTAGAGCGCTGAAATTTGCACACGGAATAATAAATATTTTTCACAAACTATATAACATATATGGATTCTACAGACACGCGTGTATTTCTAAATTCTTGTAGTGTAAGAAAAAGTCAAGTTTTTTATTTCCGGATGAGAAATCTGGCCCCCAGGAACCTTAAAATAAAAGCATTGTTTTTTCGCATTTTGCAAGCTCTGACAATTATTAATTCAAACGGCACTATCTCCTAAACTATTACAGCTACAGCGCTGAAATTTGCACACGTAATATTATGTATATTGGCCTTTAATCTGAGTCTTAAACGAAGTTTCTCCGAAAATCAGAACGAGCATGAGATGGAAATATTCTACAGTTACTAGGAAGAAATTGACTGTAATGGCGATACTTTTGCGATTTTCTTAAAAACTAAGTTTCTTATCGAAAAATGAATATCACCAGTGAATTTCCCATAAAATTTCGAGCTTGGTCCGTGGTTTTCAAAAAAATCCGTGCCATGTCTTAAATCGGACAACTTCGTCGATCTTTAAATGGCTCTATCTCCTAAACTATTAGAGCTAGAGCGCTGAAATTTGCACACGGAATAATAAATATTTTTCACAAACTATATAACATATATGGATTCTACAGACACGCGTGTATTTCCAAATTCTTGTAGTGTAAGAAAAAGTCAATTTTTTTATTTCCGGATGAGAAATCTGGCCCCCAGGAACCTTAAAATAAAAGCATTGTTTTTTCGCATTT
>JAZDUA010001397.1:0-83168 GCA_038098605.1 Gryllus longicercus | reverse complement strand
GGCGGTCGGCGTCGGGGCGATCGCCGCTCGCTCCCATTAGACCGGTCCGGCTGTCACGGGGCCGGCGGAGAGCCGTATTGATCGCGATTTTCTTCTGTTGGGAATCCGCCGCGGGGAGCGACCCGCCCCGCCCAGCCGAGCGGCCGCCCGCCGGCGCGCATAAGCACGCGTGAGAACAAATGAGCGTCGCCTTCCGCACATGGAGCGGGTCGGCGCGCTGCCTGCGGCGGCGGCGGTGGCGGTGGCGCTTCGCATTTGTCTGCCGGCCGATCGCAGCGGCCGAACGACGCTGATTGGCTCCTTTTCATTTCCCTTTCACGACGAGTGGATACCTTCGTTCGTCATTCCGAGAGAGAGAGATGACGTCAATAGTCTGCTTTTCACATATTTTTCCCCTTTCGGTTTCTGCAGATTTTTAAACAGTTGGATATCAGTTCTAATTTATTACTCTGCTAAACATTTGTTGTATAACATACTTTTTTATTGCAATTTTTGCAACCATAACTGTTGAGCTGGTTATCACTGAACTAGAAACGATTTTGCTGAAAAGATTTTAACTTTCATTACTATGAATATTTTAAACAACAGAATTCATTAATGTAGTAAATTTTTGCTGCAAGCGAAAAAATGCAGTATCACTATATTCTATTTATTATTTCTAGTGGGGAAACCCTTCTCAATTCAACCGCTTCTCACTCCCAGTATCTTAATGGAACTACCAATATTTCGGCAATGGAATTACTTTTATCACGCAAATTTTACCACATGATGTGAATGAAATCAAAACATATTTGTGCTATGACAAATTGATTTATTTCAGTTTGTGATTTACGCGATCTTTGCAAATGACGTCATCCCTTTGTATGGATTACATGCCGCATCTAAAATACCTCCTGATTGCTTGGCATATTCATCATACGGTATAACACCTGTTAGTGCGAGCTCGCTTTCCAGCAGGACGGCCCGCAACCAATCTGCACTCACCCAACTTTCTCTCCATTCATTAGTCACGTCCCAATCAATTGTTCACGCCGTCAGCGTTCTGCCAATAGCCGCGCGTAACATACGCCCGTGTACACATCGTCCTTCACACGTTCTGCCACGTGTAAGGCTTTCGTTCGAACCCTCATCGCTTATCGCTTTTGGTTTCCGCCCGCTCCGTTTTCACGTCCGCGCCTTCCCGCTTCGCCCTTCGCCCTCGGAACCCTTTCCCCGAAGGACTACGTGTCACTCCGTGGCCCCGCACTCATCGCCGTCAATCACCTGCCTCTTGGCGTTGTCCGTTCCCTGTGCCCCCGAAGGCCACGCTCCGTCCACTTGCACAGCCGCCACCGCCGCGCTTGCGTTTTCATTTATCTGCGCCGTCGGGATTTGGAAGGCTCCGAGAAGCCCGGAGGATGGGCGAGGGGCGGGGTGCAGTGAAGAACGGCACCTTGGTGGTGGGGAGCGACAGCGGATGGGAAGCAGGAAGGTGGCTGTATAAAGGGTGGTGACAGAGGAAAAGAAGCGGTAACGGCAATATGGAATCATGGGGGCCACCAGCAAAGATGCGTGCATGGGTGCATGTCAACGGGGGAGTTTCCGGGCAGCCGGCGATATGCGACGGTATTGAGTACATTGGGACTTGCAATGCACAGTGACCGCTGGGCCAACAAGTAGAGCACATTTGTGCCAACGGCGGAAGAGGGTGGGGCCGGCTATGGGAGTGTACGGGAGGAAGTAAACAAGACGGTGTGTGTAGCAACGTAGGAGTTTTTGGAGCAAGCTGCAAACAAAATGTGAACGCCCGAGTGAGTGCATTAGAGGAAGTAATGTAATTGTCAGTTGCTACGAAATAGCAATGCAACGGCAATGTGACGATAGATAGCATACCCATAGAAGTGACGTGAAGACTTAAAGAGGGTAGCAGTATTGGCAGCAAAAGAAACAGGCATGAGAACGCGGCATCTTTCAGACCGGTTTTGGCAAAAAAAGGAAACAGGTGTTTGCAATGAGAGCTGATGTAATGACAGCAATGCAATGTAAGAACGATGCTTATGAACAAGAGCGCAATCAGACGTCAGTAGATGTGCAACTTCGCTTTCAACGTCAAATGCAGCTGCGATGGGTAACTAAGGCAACTTTTGAAGCAGGAATAGCGTTACGACAGACAGCGTGGGAGTATGTCTGTAGTCATATGAGGTGGAGAGGAAAGAAGTACGATCCCCAGCAAAGTTACCGTGGGGGCGAGCGCTTCGGTGATTGGAAAACAGCCGAAACGGATCCGATCGCCGAAGCGGCTACGTGTCGGCCTGAATAGAAGATGGAGAGGAGGTCGGTGTGAAGGACAGCGGGTGCGGCATCACGAGAGAGTCGGTGGCGACGGCAACCGTAGTGAGTATGGAAGTGAGGTCCGCCGAGGCAACGTGTCGAGGAAAGTAAGAGTGCAGGGCGGGTGAAGCCCGGGTTGCAGCAGCGAGTGCGCCAGCGAGTGCGCCAGCGAGAGGGTTTTGAGCGGGGGCGGAGCGGGGGCGGAGCGGGGTCGGAGCGGGGACGGAGCGGGGGGCGGAGCGGGGGCGGAGCGGGGGCGGAGCGGTGGCGGAGCGGGGGCGGAGCGGGGCGGAGCGCGGAAGCAGCGCCGAGGCCGCGGACGGGGGTGGGAGCGTCAAGGGTGGCTAGCTGCTGCTGAGCGAGGGGGGGGCTGGAGGGGGGAGGGGGACGGCGAACGAAGCGCATCGCACCCGTGAAGGCCGCCGCTTCCGGCGCTAAATAAAGGAACAGCAGCGCGCGCTCGGGGCAGATCCTCTGCCGCCCGTCGGTTCCCACCCCCGCCCCGCCACGCCCCGCTCCTCTCCGCTCCCCCGCGCCGCGAGACTGCACCTGTCTGCTGGCGCCGCCTCGGTCCAGCCCCCCCCCCGCTTCCCACTCCACCGGCCCTCTTCTTTCCGTTTCGACGGTTCGGTTTTCAAGGGTTTGGTTTTTGGAGGTTGTTTTCGCCTCTCTCTCTCTCTCTCTCCCAGTCTCTCTCACTGCCTGTCACACTGTCTCTCTCACTGTCTCTCTCACTCTCTTGCTGTCTTTCTCGCTGTCTCTCTCACTCTCTTGCTGTCTCTCTCGCTGTCTCTCTCCCTGTCTCACTGTCTCTCTCACTCTCTCTCGCTGTCTCTCTCGCTGTCTCTCTCGCTGACTCTCTCGCTGTCTCTCTCGCTGTCTCTCTCGCTGACTCTCTCGCTGTCTCTCTCGCTGTCTCTCTCGCTGTCTCTCTCGCTGTCTCTCTCGCTGTCTCTCTCGCTGTCTCTCTCGCTGTCTCTCTCGCTGTCTCTCTCGCTGTCTCTCTCGCTGTCTCTCTCGCTGTCTCTCTCGCTGTCTCTCTCGCTGTCTCTCTCGCTGTCTCTCTCGCTGTCTCTCTCGCTGTCTCTCTCGCTGTCTCTCTCGCTGTCTCTCTCGCTGTCTCTCTCGCTGTTTCTCTCGCTGTCTCTCTCTTTTTCTGTATCTCTTTTTCTCTCTTTTTCATGTCTCTCTTTATCCTCTCTCTCTTCTCTCTCTTCTCTCTCTTCTCTCTCTTCTCTCTTTTCTCTCTTCTCTCTTCTCTCTCTCTGATATTTACTGACCAGAGATTTAGGGTTAGTACAAATCCGGTCAATACAAATACAAATACCAAGTTCTCTGGCGATCTTTTCTGTCTTTCATTTAATATGCACTTTGCGTATTTTCATATAGAAAGGTTTATTTGACTTGTTGACCATCAGGGCCACCCCATCGTGATTTACTTTTTTTCCTTTTTGATTTAAAAACGCTGTTGGTACTAAACGTCAAAATATAAAACAACCTCAACTTTTGTTAATTTCCTGGAAGAGTTCTGCATTCATTTTGCCATTATCCCTCGTTTGGTATTCATAAACGTGTTTTACAAGTGGTTTCCTCTTCAAACAATATTACAAATTATCGCAATAACCCCTAAATGTGGTGGTAATCTACTTCCCAGTCCTTGCTTCGTACACTCCATTGCGAAGTTTCTGCCCTATCTCGTACGGTCCCCTTTTTCAGTCGATCTCTTCCTCTTGCCACATCGCAACACCGACGTCGCGAGCTCGTTGAAAAATGTAAAAACGCTCGCAAGCGGATTCCCGAAGTTCCTTCTTCCTCTCCCCCTTCCCCTCCCCCTCCCACCCGCTCGTTCCGCCCTAGTCATGTTCCCCCTATGCCTCGGCCTTCTCCTCCGCCCCACGTGAGGGGGGCCGTAAATTGAGTTCGGGAATTAAGTGGGTCATGTCCCCCTCTCTGGCGTCCCGAAGCTCCCCGAATAAATAATACAAACGACGGGGCCCTTCCAGGACGACGGGACCGCCGGACGACGTCGCCACCGCCGCCCACGTCGACGGCCAGCGCCCCAAGTGGCGGTCCCGGAAAGCGTCGATTCGGCTGCATATTAATTGCTGCGATCTGCCGTCCAGACTCGCGTCAGTAGCGTTGGCGCACGACCGTTGGAAACACGCAGAAAGTGGACAATGTTGATTCAAAAAAATAAATTTACCAATTTAAAGCATTCGCATACGTAAACCTAAATATTAATATTCCATATTAACTTCTTAAATTTGTATGCTTATTACTGTTTAGAAGAAATGCAAACATTGTTAATAAGATAACCTAAGGATAAATTTATTTGAACTGCAAATGGGTGTAATCTGGTGGCAGTTAATTACATAAATAAGGTAATACAAATCAATGAAAGGTTATAAGATGATAAAAATTTTATAAGAAACTGAATACTATTTCTATAGTATTCATCCAAAGTTTTCAGTTATTTTTGTTACAATATTTCTTCTTTTCTAGTTAATTATCTCTATTTTACTAAAGTACATATCACAAGAAACACTTATATTTTTATTTTCATTTTAAGAAATTCGTACCCGCGCAGTCCGTGGGCCCGTGGTCCAAAATACTTTTCCAACATTCTCATTGCTCGCACATCCGCTTCAAATTGATCTGCGAAAGTCATTTCAACGACCTATCATTGCAACTGGTTCTAGAATACTTACGAAGGCACTGATTGTCAGCATCGCACTTACTTTGCTGACGTCAAAAATCCGCTACATTCGGGACTCGAGTTTACGATCCTTCGATCTTGAGCTTCTCTTTTCCTGATTCGCAAGTACATACACAATCGAGCGCCTGTACTTTGAATACACAAGTGATTTCAAAGTTTTTACGTTTGTTTATATAAAGAAAGTGTCATTCCAAATAATTTTTGAATTTGAAAAATTAATTGGTTTCAGAAGTAATAAGACATTAAAATGTGCATTTTGTTGCAGAGAAATTTAGTGCATTTTGAGTTTAACACTGATGCGTTTTACAACAAACAAAGTTGAGAATAAATAAACCTCGGCCGATTCTAAAAGTTACTTTGATCATTTCGTTACATACGAAGGAATTTATGCCCTTTGTTATTTAATCTGACTGCACTTTGTACCACTAAAAAGCGAACCGTTTGAGGACGAGAAAGATGGAGATGTTGGCAAATTTGGGGATGGGAAGTAAATTTAATCGGTTCTTAACTTCAAGAATTTTTCTAAAAGACTGCCACTGCGCATGCGCGTCAATTTTTTTATTTCTTTTTCGACGTCACTGCCTATCGTGTCCCTGGCACTCAGGATTCGTTTGGTTTCGCGCGGAGAGCTGTCAATATTATCAGATTCCTGCTTCATGGCGTCGAAATGAAAAGATTGGCTGCGCGAGAGATTCGAAAATATGTTTGGTTTTGTGGATCAGTATGCAAATGGGATTGTAGGCGGCATGCTCATATAGATAAAACGTTATTTCTCTATTGTATGGTTCTTAATGAAGCAAAAAATGTTATTCAAATAAAAACATTTTATTACCAAACATTCATTTTCAACAGATTTAAGAGACACGGATTTCATTTTAAGTGTACTAACTAAACTTGATTTGTAGATGATGTTCATGCCAGGTGATGGATGCATCATCAAAAATTACTATGAATTATTTTCCCTATTCTATTTCAAGAGCAATTTTGGAGAAGAATTCCATCAAACAAACGTGTATTTTGTAAGTAACATTTTCGTAATCACGTAGCACATCAGGCAGTTTCATAAGAGCATTATCGTGACTACTCGTGGAACAAACAACCGGAACAAAAACACCACATTCACATTTGAATCCACTACCGACCACTCAAGCTGTGACATTTCTATTCCCACTCACGCAATACCACGAGCAATCACCGCCGCAATAAACGAAACAAGAGCAAGCGATTTAATCCTATTAGCGAGACAGCACACGCCACAAAGACAGCGGTTCGTAGCGCCCTCCCCCCCCCCCCCTCACGAAGCGGCCGCGGCTGCCTGCAGCGCCTTGCCTGGGGCGTGGGCGGCGTGGGCGGAGCCGGCCCGCTGCAGAGAGCGCTTCGGCTTCATTAGCCCTGAGTGGACAAGCGGGTGTGATCACGCGATCCCGCGCGCGCGCCGCGGCGTCTATGGGGACCGTCCTTCAGCCGCTTAGAAAGGGGATCATGCACGCGGGAGGTACGTGCCCGTTTTGCCCTTGCGGATTTGTGTGGGTGTTTAACTGTATCATGAAGGCGCTCTCAACTCTGATCATGTTTAATTGTATCCGGAAGGCGCTCACACGAGCAGTTTTACCCGGTATGGCTTGCTCTTCCATTGTTTTGTGATGTCCCCAGACGCCCTTACACACACAAATGTTCCCCTTTTGAATTTGTGCTACTTGTGTTTAGTCATATTATCAAGACACCTACGGACACTGTTTTATCCGTATGGGGTTTGCGTTACTCATGTTCAAACCGCAGACAGCACCATACTCCCAGTATATATTCGGAATTGCTCTTCTCATGGTTAATTGGGACACTGCCAAACACACATAAACGACCTGGTTGTTTTCGTGGCCAGTGATTAATGCAATAACTTTTACCTACACAAGTTTAACCAAAAACCACTTGATGAGGTTTAAGCATATTTATATTCAACGTACAAGTGTCGCGAAATCAAGAGCCGACGAGATGTTTTGTCAAGTCTTTTACCTCCGGAGTTCGAGTAACACTTTAAGAGTCAGTCCGGCGAGTAATACGGTAACATCCCGATCATGTACAGTCACCTTACTGCGACCCGGCATCGCCCGCCCATAACTCGCGCCTATTCACCCACTGCTGCGTCGCGTAAAACGCGTACCATTCTTACTAATATCCGACGCGCGAAATATATCGCGCGTTATTCGCTTGTTTAGCGCGCGACCGGCGCCGCCGCCAGCACCTCCTCCCCCTCCCCCTCCCCCTCCCCCGCCCCGCCGCGCCTCGCCGCGCAACCTCTGCGGCCGGCCGGACCCCGCACCCTAGCGCTCGTAGATCTTGGCAGGGGTGGCAGCCCTGCGCGCCCGGCCCGCGGCCCAGGGCTGCCATAACTCAAATCGGTTTATGTTGACGGGCGAGTATATCGGCGAACACAAAGGAAGTCCTGTGTCACCCCTCATTAATTCGGCAGTATATATCCGCAGCGCAGAATGTAGGGCCGCTGGCGTCGCGTCGCCTCCTCTGCCGCCGCCTGCGGGCCGCGGCGGGCGCTGCCTCCGTCTCCGCCTCAGCTGCTGCGATCTGGCTGAGCCCGCGCGCTGGGATCTGCCGCGATTCGCGCTCCTGTCGTCCGTCCAATTTTTAGTGCGGGATGTTACGAGCGCATTTACTCATTTCATTTGCGCACAGCGATGGTGTAACGGTTAGCGTATCGGACTAGTTGGCGGGTTCAAACCCGATCGAAGCCGTGGATTTTTAAGGGCGAAAAAATCCTTCGTACGCCTTCCTTCAGAGGGGAAGTAAAGCCAGCTGTCCCATGTTAGTAGATTTACTTGCATGTAAAAGATCCTCAAGCCTAATTGACACCTCTGAGCTAAATTTAAATCGCCTGTTTCTCGCCCAAGTAAGACCTCCTTCCTCTGCTAGTGAAAGGAGCGTAGCGAAATTTACGTGGTCAGACGGAAGAGCGGGCCTCATGGCCTGAGTCTCGCCACGTAAAATAAGGCATTAATTCAATTCAATTCCTTTTGCTGCCTGCTGCCTCTGCAGCGGCTGACACGTTTTCCTGATGCACACATTCGCTAAAGCTGCCGAAATCGTTCGTCAAAGAAGGCGTGTGAATCGGATATACGCTTGTTTATTTTACACTCGTTTTGTAGACGAGCTGTGATGTAGTGATCACGGCTCTTGACTTACCACCGCTGGAATCGTCTTTCAAATCCAGTTGGATCCATATATAATTTGTGGTAGACCAAAAGGTTTTTTCAGACGTTTTCCAAACAGCAAGTTTTCCTTTTGCGTTGCCTCTTATTGATCCTCTTCTCCCTTATCATTCATGTCATTTGTAATAATCACCTACCTATCAAATCATTTATATGAATGGCAATTGATTTGAATATTACTATTATAACGAAAATTTCTACTTTGACAATTTAATTTCTGATTCAAACTATATTTATTAACTTCATTTCCCATAACTGTTTATTTTTGTACAAGTTCTAAGTTTATTAGACTGTGCGACAGCATAAACCTTGATACATGTGACTATGCTCTCAATATGTTTGCGGAAATTACGTTTCCAGGTGGCTGTTCTGTGTTCGTTCGCACAAGTATCTCCCAGAAATATTGTGATTCTTTACGTTTTTGTGGACGTTCTGTTCCTCAACTTTATATACTACGTACAAATAACTAAAAGGAAGAATTTCACATTATTTGTAATGCTGCCTTCATAAGGAACTATAACATAATATTGCAATAAAGCTTAATATTATAAACTAATTTCATAAACTTCTAGTAATGATTGTCTTCTGGTTGATCGTTTATATTCCACAATGTCAGAAAAAATAAATTTTAAATCAGAAGCAATCATTATAGTTTGGATTTAATAGTATTTATTTGATCGTTTGTTCACTTTTGTTTCTCTTGGTGGGGTCGTCTTCCACCCGACCGATAAAGAGCTTCGTCGCTTGACGCCGCGCGGGACCGGCATTTGTCACGCATTGTCGGCAGGATTTGTGTCGACCGATAGAGGCGCCGCTGTCGCCGCAGCAGGGAAAAAGTAAACGCCGTGGCCCGCAACACGCCGCCAAGCAGCCGCCGTGTTGGATCGCGTTTCTTGGGAAGTGGAGGAGGAGGAGGAGTAGTAGGGGCGGCAGGGGAGGCACAATCGCTCGACGCAGATACGGCAACGAAGAGTAATGCAATGCTCCGGTGACAAAGGAAGAATCAGCGCCGCTGGATGGGGGCAATCTACGTAACACCGTGAACGATTCTCTATGGGTGGAAGGAACGGATTTGCGTGCATATCTGATGATACACGGGCTTCTGTTTGGAGATTCAAGAGACAATGCTGTTGATGTTTTCATTACTGAATGTTCTTTATACGGCGATGTTCAGTTGTTCCCACTTTTTCATCTGTGATTTCTTGAACATCTTAACATAATTTGTTTGCTGACGTTTTTAAATTTTATTACTTTTCCTATGTTTAAATATACGTATTTACTTAAAGTAGCTAACAATAGCTTCAGACACAACGTACACGTCACTGTTATAAACAAGAACTATTAGCTTAAATTCTTTTTTAATGAATTATTATTGCTTGATTGGATGGACGTTTCGTACATATCTAAATTCAAAGATATTATTTTTATATTTAATTACTTCTCATAATATGGAACATCTCGTGTAAAAGATTCATAATTCTAATAAAAATAATGGAAAAAAATCGAGTTTGATGTTTTAAAGACGCAACAGATTTTCGTGCCATGCTGAGTGATACACGGCTTTCGAATTAAGAGGAATGATGGAATTCTTTACTGAATGTTTGCAGTCGTGATCTTTAAGAAGATGCTGAATTGCTCCCATTGGTTTTTCAGTTCTCCTTTGGTGTCAAACTTTTATATCAGTTACTTCTTTCCTTCGCTCATTATTTTTTTCGTCTACAAGCTGAAATGAACCTAGAAACAATAAATAATATTTTCGACAGTAACATATTCCTAATAATTAAACTGCACAATAGAATTAATATGCACTTTCCTTTCGAAGTTAAATGTTTTTGTTGTATGAGTATATTGTGTTAGCATTGTAATAAATAAAAGTGGTCTGACAATGTCTTCTAAAAAATAAGTCCCGAATTATTCGCAGCTCCGATTTGATATTAATTTATGCATATTAATCGCAATCAGTATTATCAGCGGAAGTAGCAGTACAGCAAAAGTATTATTTTCGTGTTTATTTTATACCATTATCATCTTTTCACTGAGGAATATTTTCTCGGTTTTCCGAGATCAAGTTGAGTTTCATATTTTCTGTTGTAGAAAGAGTATCATGAAACGTGCTTCTATTCACATCTCCTCTAGTTTTACAAAATATCATACAGTTATAATTTAATTACATTTCTCTTTATTCCTTTTTGGCCTGAAAACAAAAGATCGTCCATGTGTTGAACATTTTATATGACTTCATGAATTGTAACTTCTCCTGAAGCTTGCAGGTGCCCTCACACAAGAGTTTTCCTGGTCTGAATTTGAAAGCGCAGGTTCGTGCCCGACCTCGGCCGCAAGGTGCACACGAGTAGGCTTTGGCAAAAACTCGTCGCCGGTCTGCGGCACCGGCGGGCTGGGTGGTGGAAGGACGAGAGGGAGGGAGGGGGGTACGGCAATTGTGCTTTCTGTCGGCCGCGGCAGCAGGACGCACGAAAGAGAATAATTGCTCCGGTTGGCACGAGAGCGCGCGCAGCGGGCGCCCGTGGCTCGAATCCTTGCCCCGGGCGCGGCTCGTTTGATGTCTTAATTACGCGATGCCCGTTCGCCCCCGCCCCCGCCCCCGCCGCTGGACCCTCGCCTCGCCGCCACACCCGCTTCGGTCGGCGCCGCCCCTCCTCGTGTCATCTCTTGGGGGATCACCTCCAATTTTGCCGCCACGCCCCCGCCGCCGGGTACCGCTCCTCCTCGCCCCGCCTCGCCCCGCCTCGCCCCGCCTCGCCCCGCCTCGCCCCGCCTCGCCCCGCCTCGCCCCCCGCGTGAGGACCGGCCGCCGTTTGTGTTAAAGCCGCCGACACAACCCTCCACGACTCACCATGCCCGCACCGCCTTCATTACATTGTCGCTATCTCGTTGAACAGTATCACAGCGACTACCGCCAGGCTACTACACTGCCCTACCCCCTCTCTCTCTCTCCCTCTTTCTATTTGCCACCAGAATCTCATCACCCCCGTTATGAAAGCCTTCACATTACAATACAATCGCCAACCCTGCCACTACTTATAACTCTAACTACTTCGAGTTTGTCAACGCGAACACCGTTTCCACAGTATCGTCAACCACTTTCCCTAACACCTCGAACACTCGCCCCGAGGACATCTACGTCCCCCTGCCCTCGGCCGGACCGTTTCATCATCGTCGCTTCCCGGCCTCTCTCATATCGCCGCCGTAGCTATCGCCCCAGACACCCAACTCCACCCACTATATCACCACCCGCTCTACCCCTCCTCCTGCTCTCATCTTCCGGGCCACCCACACCGTTCTGCTGTCGCCGTCTCCACAGCCGATCGCGCCAAATCTACAGCCAGCGCCATCTCGACCGTCACGTTTTTAGCATCTCCATCTACTGCCGCCGCCATCTCGACCGTCCCGTGTTTAGCATCTCCATCTACTGCCGCCGCCATCTCGACCGTCCCGTTTTTAGCATCTCCATCTACTGCCGCCGCCATCTCGACCGTCCCGTTTTTAGCATCTCCATCTACTGACGCCGCCATCTCGACCGTCCCGTGTTTAGCATCTCCTTCTACTGCCGCCGCCATCTCGACCGTCCCGTTTTTAGCATCTCCATCTACTGCCGCCGCCATCTCGACCGTCCCGTTTTTAGCATCTCCATCTACTGCCGCCGCCATCTCGACCGTCCCGTTTTTAGCATCTCCATCTACTGACGCCGCCATCTCGACCGTCCCGTGTTTAGCATCTTCATCTACTGCCGCCGCCATCTCGACCGGCCCGTTTTTAGCATCTTCATCTACTGCCGCCGCCATCTCGACCGGCCCGTTTTTAGCATCTCCATCTACTGCCGCCGCCATCTCGACCGTCCCGTGTTTAGCATCTCCATCTACTGCCGCCGCCATCTCGACCGTCCCGTTTTTAGCATCACCATCTACTGCCGCCGACATCCCGACCGTCCCGTTTTTAGCATCTCCATCTACTGCCGCCGACATCTCGACCGTCCCGTGTTTAGCATCTCCATCTACTGCCGCCGCCATCTCGACCGTCCCAGCTCTACGGTGTCCATATACGGACGCCGCCATGTAGACCGTCCCATCTCTACCTACTCCACGTCGTGTACGGTGCTTTCTGATGCTTTCGTGTCTGCCAACACTACATATTCTACCGAAACCTCTGGCACTACACACGCCCTGTCTTGTACTACTGTCGCAGACTGCCGTCGCTGTATTCTCTCCTGTCACGGTCACCTCTACCGCCAGCGCCAACTCCACCGTTACCTTTAGAATATAGGTGTTGTGGTGCGTTATCGTTGGCATTTTTCATGAAATAATTGTAAACGTTGTCATTGCCAACAAAAGTATTTAATATAAGAGCAGCTTTCGATGGCTTAGCCATCATCATCAGTTGTCTGCTGGATGGAAGCCACAAAACGACGGGGTAGTCGTAGGTAGTCGTTTTGTGGCTTCCATCCAGCAGACAACTGATGATGATGGCTAAGCCATCGATAGCTGTTCTTATATTAAATACTTTTGTTGGCAATGACAACGTTTACAATTATTTCCACCGTTACCGCCTTCTCATCATCAGCGTTTAACAGTCACCGACACATCCATCACTCATTTTCTGGCCTCCGTTGCCACCCCTCTTTCTGTCCCTCACTTCTACCACTACCTTCGCCACCTTTTACGCCACAGCAGCCTCTGTCTGCTCCGCTTCTCCACCCCTTCTCTGCACCGCGCCCTCTACCGCAACTGCCTCCAATCCCGCCTCCGGGTCATTTCCAACGCTCTGTTGTCTCCTTCCCGCTAAATCGGGGTTGCCGCGCGCCTAGGCGGCTTTGCCGCCGCCGCCGCCGCCGCCGCCGCCGCCGCCGCCGCCGCCGTCGCTTTCCGTCACCTCGCAAAGCCACTGAAGGCATTTGAACGAGAGCTTTGCCGCCCCCCCCCCTTCGCCATTGAGAGCCGGCTCGCCAAACGTGCTAATGATATTTTCTCGGAACGCCAGCGCCGCTCAAGGTGCGTGGCGTTTCTCCGTCTGCCGTCGCGCGCCGACAACATTCGAATGTTTTTGATGTGTCTGGGAGGCATTGAAACTCTCCAGAGGTTCACACAACTCCCGCGTACCGCGGTTTGCGTGTTTCTCTCGGCAGTTTATTTTGACGCGTAAACAGAAGGAAGTTTAGAAGGTCAAATAAAAGGGACCATAAAATTTAAGTGGATTGCATTTGCAATGTAACAGTTGCTAGTTTCTTTATTTACTAGATATCTAAAAAGAAAATTTCGAATAATGTGAAAGTACTTGTAATTAATTCAAGAGATATCCGAAATACTTTGCTATGCCACATACATTTATAATAAGCGTATTGTGTCGCAATTCTATTTTTTGTTTGAGCTGTTATACCCAGTTAACACCCTAATTAATGCTTGCTATTAAATGGTTATCATCTGAATGACAAAGATATTTTGATGACATTGTTATTTTAAAATTTGTATTATGAAACCAGAAAGCTCATTTCAGAATTATAAATGACCAGTTAGTTTAGGACATTATTTCACTTAGAAGGTTTACTTTTCACAATAGATGTTTGTTAATCACAATTATTAGATGTGTTCATTCTTTGAGAATGTATACTTTAAGAGTATTTAGAGAAGTTTATATGAAGTAAATATAAGTTTTTAATGCACTCTCAGATTTTTCACCTTTCACCTTTCCATTATTACAAGATTCCTATTATGCACTGTACCTTATTATTGTTTATTTCGCTTGAAATTCTCGATACTGAACCTGACTTTCCTTTACCGTCACACGACGTAATTCACTGTCACGCATATTGTTCAGAAGCGTGTCTCTTCATAGCATAGGTACGTGAATTCGCCGAAACATGTCACGTGACGTGATGCAAACAAGCACGTCTTCCTCGCAAAAAAATTCCTCTCCAAAGACCAAATCTCTCGAGTTTATTGGCCTATGGCTCTATAAGTGGCTCGAGATCCTGCTGCACGCGAGAAAGACGTTGAATTGTTTCATAAGTCTCCCGACCTGAATCACATCTCCTATGCAGTAAATCGTTCCTCTTTCACGTGAGGCAAAAGAACGTTTACACGCCCTGTGGGACGTCGAGCGAGTTTTGCCAGATATTGATATATTTTCAGCATAAATGAAGTCATTATGTTAACATGAGTTAGAGGCGGTTACAATATGCAAATGTGCACGCAAGCCGGAGATAGCAAGACCTACATACGGTATTATGAATAATTTCTACCTACTGGTGATAGATTAGTTCGAAACTTCCCCACGCTCATATGCAGCGCTTGGGAGAATACTGCTGAAAGGGGCGATAAGATAAAGTGCTTGTTCTACATTTACGTCGTACTCGAGAAGTTCGTGAAATATTTGCATAGTCTACATTATTTATTGACGTTACGCTTACAATTTAACGTATGTTTCCAAATTCATGATAAAATGTTTATTATTTCAATATTTCTTGTGAGAGGCATTGTTTTTTGGAAACAAATACTGAAATGAATAACGCGTACAGCAATAAAATATTTTTGTTGGTACGTTTCTTTTGTTGATGTGTTGATAATGTTGCTGCGTAATGACAAAATCCAAAATAGATTTGTTTTAGATAGATTTTTGTTGTGATGTAGTGACATAAAAGCTCGATATGTATGATTTCACTTCAGGGATTACAGAGATCATCATAGTAGTTCAAATGTGTAGGATATACGAAACTAATTTTTGTTGTATGTATAAAATTAGGATACTGAAAAGAATTAGAATTAATCAATTGATAGTTTAAACTGCGACTTTTATCTTCAGCGTTTATATTTGTGCAGGTATAATTACTGAAAAGCTAGTACTAGTAGAATATTGCAATACGGTACAGTTAGTAACGCTATGTAGAGTCCTTGTTATGAATAAGAACACAAATCATGTGACAAATTGCTTTGGGGACATTTATTTACTCTGTAAGTTATTTTATTACAGTTTCTGAAGGTATATTTTCCCCAATAAGGAAACTTAATCATTTTATTATTTGTTAAAAAGAAAGGAACAGTTACGTGACCACTGTTAGAATAAAATAAGCTTATGGGGGAGTAAAATAATGGACCTGAACACAGAAGAACTTTTGTCTTTCTCCAAAAGTAATTTGGCGCGTTGTAAACGTATCTCGCCACGAGAAACCTTTCCTTTTCATTTTAAAATACCACCTCTTTCTGGGTTAAATTTAATCAGCGTGGCGTTTATTGTCTGGTAGCAGAAAGACGTATTCTTAGCGGTCCATGGGCTCAAACTTATTATAGAATCAATTGCGCGGTATTTATAACTGTTTTGCGTAGGAAACAATTTGGCCGGATGGACGTACCGGAGGGAGGGGTGATTGTTCCCAAACAGAGCGAGGGGGAAAGCAGTATGAACGGTATACAAATGTGCAAATTGTGTTAAGGGGTTACGCTTCCAAATTGTGCCTGCGCGCGGGTTTGCAATTGTTTTTAAAATTTATGCTTCGGTATTAAAGGTTTAGAGAGAGAGCCGGGCGACGCACCCGGGCGGGTCGCGCGGGGCGAGAGGGGGAGGCTGGGTGGAGGGGGAACACTGTGCGGGGTAAAAGGTTTGGGAGCGGGTGGGCGGGCGGTCAGAGGCACGAGAGAGTTGAAGGGAAAGAGCGGCATAGTGTGGGAGTAGGTGAGGGGCAGGGGGCAGCCGTCGGGGGGGGGGGGGCGGCGCGAATGAATTGAGGGGAGGGGCAGGCGCAGGTGGGGGAGGTGGCGGTGAGGGGCGCTGTCTGCGTTGCGGGTTGCAGGGGCTGATGGACGGTTCGCAACGCTCGCCGGCCGCCGCCGCATTCATCAGCGTGAAAAACGAGCGACGTCTCGGCAACCTCCGCGTGGCACCGCACCCCAAGATAACCCCCCTCACTCCCCCCACCACTCCCCTGCCCCCCCCAGGCACACTGACCCAGAGCGTTATCGGTGCCCCGATTGGCTGCCGGCTCATCGACTGTAAATTTTCATCTGATTGGTGGAAATATCACTAAAGCGGTCGCGGGTTGGTGCCACTTTGCCCCCGGTATCGTTTTGCGAAATTATCCGCCCGCCGATGGGGGGGGAAGCGGTGAGGGTATTTATCGTTTATTTGCCACAACAATGCGCGCGCCGACCCGCAACTTTGCAGGAAAATTAAGGGCTCTTTGGTGGCGGTAGCACGTGCCATATTTTAATCAGTGTAGACCAACGGATTTGAAATGCGCAACTTTGGCATGTGGTAGGAACATTTCTCAATAGGATTTGACACTTTCCACTGTTTACGTTGTTTCTAATCGTAAAATTAATTTTGCTGTGATGGAAAGAACCAGTTTTATCCGTTTTACCAGTTATATCCGTTTTGATACTGGGTTTGTGTATTAGCATTTGCCTTTTCCAATTGTTACCTTTAATCGGATTATGTTGCTCTGTATTTCTCTCCTGTTGACCTTTTACTATTCTAAATCGGAAAACTCGTAATTACTTTCTTAACATAAAGAAACTTCTTGTTTAGACTATACATTTTCTTCAGTAATCTGCTATTCCAACAAAATTCTAGGAAATTTCACGTATTTAGAGAATAATTTTTTTGTATTTGATTTCTCAAATTAGCTTTCTAATTTATAGTAACTTATTTTAACAATAATTGTATAATACAATAATATAATAACACTCGCAACTTAGTAGTTGCAATAACAAACATTGGTACACTTATGTTATTTACAGTTAGAGTAATTAATTATTTAGAAAAAAGGATGAAATCTCTTCAAATTTTCGAAGAGATTCACATTCTACTCGCAGTTTTAAATCATGGTAACATTCTTATAATTATGATCTTAAAATGTAAACACAGATAAGGACTCGAGATATGTATAGTTCAATTTTGACCCTTATTTAGAAAACTAAAAGTCAACTGTTACTTTGCAAAATGGTTACAGAAATGGCAGTTACCAATTAAAGACCACGAAGTTGTTAATGCCTATTTTAGTGAGGAAATTTTCACCTAAGTGAGGACACTTTTTTCAAAAATGTATAGAGTCGACGCATGTTTCACATACAGCATTTACTTTCATTAGAACAAATGAAATCAATTTCAATTCCGTGCCTTTGGAGAAAGCTAAATTAGAATTTATTGTTTTATCCAAAACGAAATGTCATAAACAAAACTACTGGGCCTTTGACAATCATTTTATTAAGATATAGGACAATTTTAAAATGTAAATTGTATATTATATTTAAAGCGCTCTGAACAGAAACCAGATAAATGACAATTTCAAGAAATGTATAAAAAGCCTCTCAAACTTAAAATGTGAATAATAAATTAGGATCGTTTCCCCTGACAATGACATTTAGAGTAGTTATTGAGATATGCCTACATAGTAACATTATAGAAGCAATTACTTACAAAACCAAAACACTGTACTAATATTGATTTTCAAAAACAAATACGTCAAATTAAACGAAAAAAATTTCTTGGAAAACACCGGTTAGTCCAGTCATTGTGGATTAATTGAAAATAAAAGTTATTTCAACTCAAAATATTTTATATCATTTATGTCAGGTATCAGTGTGTGGGTGACGGAAGGTTAAATGATCGTAATGTGTGTTAAATACACTCTTTCTCGGATGCGTATCCTTCTTCTTTACACAATTTACAATAGAATGAGTTGATTTTGGTTACAATCAATTCTTGGATAGGTACAGTCTTGTGGAATTGTGAAGGCTATGGTAATGACTTCCGTATTGTGGAAAATAATCAACGCTTCCGAACTTGATTAAGTTTCAAAATACTTTTTGTACTAGGATCTAGAGCCTTTTATTTGTTATCTTTGGAAGAAAATACACTGTAACTTTTTGGTTGCTGGCCAAACTTAATGGACGAAATTGACTTAATGGATTAAATTTGAAGAACGCCAAGTGAATACCGAGAAAACCAGAACTGTGAGTTATGTTAGAGAACGAAAACACGGCGTATTCGAATGTGCATATTTACGTTCTCAAGGGCGCGAAAACGTGGGAAGAATCAAATGTAATTGTAGAAGATTTTGTGACAGATTTTTCGAAACTCATTGAGAATTATATCAGAATCAGAGAATAACGCTGAAGAACACTTTACAGGTGATCTTTTATGTGCATTTTTGTGCGTATTAGCAAACAAGTGCATAAAATGTAGCTATACTGAATTCTAGCTATTGTTATCATCCGTACATACAAGTACTTAATACGACGAAAACAATTTTGGAATTGCAATATAACCAGTTCTTATCCCGTACGGAGGTAACATGCAAGGTCGATGTTGGGAATTTTTGAACGGGAGTATAACATTATCAGCCACTACAATTCATTGTTATGTCTAATGCCTGAGACTGCCAGATGTTAGTGCCAGATGCCAGTCATATCTAAAGTAAGAACTTATTTGAACATAGATATGCATGATATTTGCATCACGTTAAAACATTTTCAACCATTTTACAGCATCAGCGACGCTACATTCACCTAGTTATTTTGTAATTTCTGTTCTCATAGCCTTCCTTTTCTTTTCAAAAACATTATGTTCCAGAAATTCGTTACGTCGTTTCCACGATTCTTCTAGATATCGCCTATCTATTTTGAGGGTCCGATTGACAGCCTACGCGATACCGGGAAATGAAACAGCGGTTTCTCCGCTGCCCGCCGCGAAGCATCTGTCCAGGCGCGTCGGGCAGGGCGGTGGTGGAGGGGGGAGGGAGGGCGCGTCACTCTCCGGTGACAAACGGAGGCGACGCGGCGCCCGGACGCGGCGCCGGAAGCGCGGCGCGGGGGCGCTTCCGGCTCGCGTTCCGGCCGCAGTTCCGCCCGCCGCCGATCCGGTTCTTGCCCGCGGCGACGAGGGGGAGCTGCGCGCGAAGTTGGTCGCGAGTTGAACGGGCGCCGTGGAGGCGGTTCTGGAAACGGGGGTGGGGGTGGGGGCGGGGGTGGGGGTGCCCGGGACTGATGTGCGGGCTACCGAGACTCGGCTGGCTGCCCCCCGAGTTCCGAACAAGTTTCCCGCCTTCAGTCGGCACCGTGCGCCGCGCGGCACCCGATTTCGTCCCCTTCTCGCTTCTTTTCCCGCGGCACACGCCCCCTTTTCGACCCCCGCTGTGCCTGCCTGGCCTGCCCTCTTCTTTTCCCAAGGCGATTCTGACTTTATTTCTTCTTTTTTCTCTGCAACATCTTCGCCAATGTTTATTCCTTACTTTCGCTCATATTCCTTTCCTGCTCATAAATCATCCATGTCCTCGTCCGGTTCCTTTTCTCCGTTTCTCTTTGTCTCTTTTCCTGTTTCTCTTTCTTTGAACAGATTTTATGATCATTTTTGCTCCGACTTCCTTACTTTCTCGATATTATTTCCTAGACACTCCTTTTCCCCCCTACACTTCTTTTCCATGAAATCATCGAATGAAAATTTCTCCCGACACTCTTTCATCCACAAGCCTTTCCCTGAATCGTATTTCCCCATACTTTTTCCGAACATTCTTTTCCTGTATCGCTTGTTTCGTCCGTCGCGATTCTACCGCCACTCTTTTATAAAGTCTATTTTCCTCCAAGACTACGTTTTGGGTTACTAAGTTTGTAATTTTCTGATTTCCTTCATCACTTTCCTCCGTTCCCGTCCTTTTCTTCTTCGCTTCTTTCAACACTACTCGTTTCCTTCGGAATTCGTCCTTTTTGGGCACTCCGCTTCTCCTCTCACGCCCCGTCCCTCACCACCGCCCCCAGTGCCGGCTCCCCCCTCCACTCCCCCGCGGTGGCCTCGCACCCGCTCGCTCGCCCGCCCGCCCGCTCCTTCTCCAACTCCCCGCTCCCCCACCACTCGCCCCGCGGTGGCAGCGCACTCGCACTCGCACCCGCTCTCGCCCGCCCGCCCGCCCGCCCGCCCGCCCGCCCGCCCGCCCGCCCGCCCGCCCGCCCGCCCGCCCGCCCGCCCGCCCGCCCGCTCCTTCCGCCCGCCCGCCCGCTCCTTCCGCCCGCCCGCCCGCTCCTTCCGCCCGCCCGCCCGCTCCTTCCCCAACTCCCCGCTCCCCCACCACTCGCCCCGCGGTGGCAGTGCACTCGCACTCGCTCGCCCGCTCGCTCGCCGGTTCGCTTCCGTGCCCTCCAACTTGCCCCGGGCGGAGAGTAATATCTTAACGCGCAAAAACCCGATAGGATTTAGTGCTGACAATCCGCAGCCGCCGTCGATCGCGCAGGCGAGAACATCGCTCGCAGATAACGCGGGGGCGGCGAGGGAGGCGGAGGGCGGCGGAAGTAGATGGCGGACGGCCGGGTCGGGCCGGGTCGAGTCGGGCGGCGACGAACGCCGGATTGGAGCGGGGTGGCGGTGGGGGGGGGCGGAATGGAAACGAAGGTGCTGAATTCGGCGTTTCTGTGGAAATGGAACGCGAGGTGGCGGGAAAAAAAGGCTGAAAATCGGCGCTTTGCGAGTGGAGACGGTGACGGTGATCTTCGTGGTGATGGCAAAGGCGGCGATGACGGGTTTCTTCATCAAAGAATCAGGGTTTGTGGAAGCGGGAAGAATCTGGAGGCATTGTGAAAAGATGATTCTGGGGGAAATCTTCATAGGGCAACAGGAATGACCTTAGAGAACGAGATAGCTATGTGAAAGACCGCTTTAGAGCTTAGCAAGTTTAAACTATAGTTATTATATTGAACTAAATTATCATTGCAGTCAGAAGACATTATATAAGGTAAATCAGAAAAAATAGAGATGCAATAAGAAATTTCTATATATAATCCACAAATTTAAAATAATTAAATTTAACAAAGTTTAATTAACGGAGTCATAAACTTTCCGGAAAAGCAATTGCTGTTTTTTATCAAGAAGTAAACAAATATAAAAAATAACGGTAGCGTTAATAAAGGCTAAGTCATTGCTCGTGAGTTATGACCGGACAACAGTTTCGAAGTTTTGGAATTATACGTGAATGCGAAAATAGAAATATTGCCAAGCAATGTTTATCGTCACATGACACATACACCCCGCTAAAACTTACAATCAATAGTGAATTGCTCTTTGTCGTCTGTTATGTGCTGCAACTCAACTGTAAGAAGTAGCTGCTGCATTTGTACTTATTAGATGGAAGAATTATAAACAAAGAATATTGTTAGCGAGCTGGAAATGAGTCGAACCTTGGTGACGAAGAACGACATGGCGAAGCTAGCGTGTAACAAACGGTCGAAAGAACGGAGCAACGCGAGGGAAGGTACGCCATGGCGGGAAATGCAGGGCAATGGAGGGGCGAACGGGGCGGCGCGGAGCGGCGAGTGCAGGAAGCGAGGCCGCCTGGCGGAAGTGCCGAGCGGAGCGGGGGCAAGAGGGGCGGGGTGGGGCGGAGAAATTTCTCAACGCCGCGCCCACTCCCTTGAAGGAGCGAGCGACCGCTCACAGCACCACCACGCGAGAGGATGGCGCGCCTGTAGGATGAAGTGCAGCGGGGCAGGGCAGGGCAGGGCAGGGAGGAGCGGGCTCGGTGAGGAGCAGGATATGGCGGAGCGGGGAGGGCGGAGCGGGGAGGGCGGAGCGGGGAGGGCGGAGCGGGGAGGGCGGAGCGGGGAGAGCGGAGCGGAGAGGGCGGAGCGGAGAGGGCGGAGCGGAGAGGGCGGAGCGGAGAGGGCGGAGCGGAGAGGGCGGAGCGGAGAGGGCGGAGCGGAGAGGGCGGAGCGGAGAGGGCGGAGCGGAGAGGGCGGAGCGGAGAGGGCGGAGCGGAGAGGGCGGAGCGGAGAGGGCGGAGCGGAGAGGGCGGAGCGGAGAGGGCGGAGCGGAGAGGGCGGAGCGGAGAGGGCGGAGCGGAGAGGGCGGAGCGGAGAGGGCGGAGCGGAGAGGGCGGAGCGGAGAGGGCGGAGCGGAGAGGGCCGAGCGGAGAGGGCGGAGCGGAGAGGGCCGAGCGGAGAGGGCCGAGCGGAGAGGGCCGAGCGGAGAGGGCCGAGCGGAGAGGGCCGAGCGGAGAGGGCCGAGCGGAGAGGGCCGAGCGGAGAGGGCCGAGCGGAGAGGGCCGAGCGGAGAGGGCGGAGCGGAGAGGGCGGAGCGGAGAGGGCGGAGCGGAGAGGGCGGAGCGGAGAGGGCGGAGCGGAGAGGGCGGAGCGGAGAGGGCGGAGCGGAGAGGGCGGAGCGGAGAGGGCGGAGCGGAGAGGGCGGAGCGGAGAGGGCGGAGCGGAGAGGGCGGAGCGGAGAGGGCGGAGCGGAGAGGGCGGAGCGGAGAGGGCGGAGCGGAGAGGGCGGAGCGGAGAGGGCGGAGCGGAGAGGGCGGAGCGGAGAGGGCGGAGCGGAGAGGGCGGAGCGGAGAGGGCGGAGCGGAGAGGGCGGAGCGGAGAGGGCGGAGCGGAGAGGGCGGAGCGGAGAGGGCGGAGCGGAGAGGGCGGAGCGGAGAGGGCGGAGCGGAGAGGGCGGAGCGGAGAGGGCGGAGCGGAGAGGGCGGAGCGGAGAGGGCGGAGCGGAGAGGGCGGAGCGGAGAGGGCGGAGCGGAGAGGGCGGAGCGGAGAGGGCGGAGCGGAGAGGGCGGAGCGGAGAGGGCGGAGCGGAGAGGGCGGAGCGGAGAGGGCGGAGCGGAGAGGGCGGAGCGGAGAGGGCGGAGCGGAGAGGGCGGAGCGGAGAGGGCGGAGCGGAGAGGGCGGAGCGGAGAGGGCGGAGCGGAGAGGGCGGAGCGGAGAGGGCGGAGCGGAGAGGGCGGAGCGGAGAGGGCGGAGCGGAGAGGGCGGAGCGGAGAGGGCGGAGCGGAGAGGGCGGAGCGGAGAGGGCGGAGCGGAGAGGGCGGAGCGGAGAGGGCGGAGCGGAGAGGGCGGAGCGGAGAGGGCGGAGCGGAGAGGGCGGAGCGGAGAGGGCGGAGCGGAGAGGGCGGAGCGGAGAGGGCGGAGCGGAGAGGGCGGAGCGGAGAGGGCGGAGCGGAGAGGGCGGAGCGGAGAGGGCGGAGCGGAGAGGGCGGAGCGGAGAGGGCGGAGCGGAGAGGGCGGAGCGGAGAGGGCGGAGCGGAGAGGGCGGAGCGGAGAGGGCGGAGCGGAGAGGGCGGAGCGGAGAGGGCGGAGCGGAGAGGGCGGAGCGGAGAGGGCGGAGCGGAGAGGGCGGAGCGGAGAGGGCGGAGCGGAGAGGGCGGAGCGGAGAGGGCGGAGCGGAGAGGGCGGAGCGGAGAGGGCGGAGCGGAGAGGGCGGAGCGGAGAGGGCGGAGCGGAGAGGGCGGAGCGGAGAGGGCGGAGCGGAGAGGGCGGAGCGGAGAGGGCGGAGCGGAGAGGGCGGAGCGGAGAGGGCGGAGCGGAGAGGGCGGAGCGGAGAGGGCGGAGCGGAGAGGGCGGAGCGGAGAGGGCGGAGCGGAGAGGGCGGAGCGGAGAGGGCGGAGCGGAGAGGGCGGAGCGGAGAGGGCGGAGCGGAGAGGGCGGAGCGGAGAGGGCGGAGCGGAGAGGGCGGAGCGGAGAGGGCGGAGCGGAGAGGGCGGAGCGGAGAGGGCGGAGCGGAGAGGGCGGAGCGGAGAGGGCGGAGCGGAGAGGGCGGAGCGGAGAGGGCGGAGCGGAGAGGGCGGAGCGGAGAGGGCGGAGCGGAGAGGGCGGAGCGGAGAGGGCGGAGCGGAGAGGGCCGGAGCGGAGAGGGCCGAGCGGAGAGGGCCGAGCGGAGAGGGCCGAGCGGAGAGGGCCGAGCGGAGAGGGCCGAGCGGAGAGGGCCGAGCGGAGAGGGCCGAGCGGAGAGGGCCGAGCGGAGAGGGCCGAGCGGAGAGGGCCGAGCGGAGAGGGCCGAGCGGAGAGGGCCGAGCGGAGAGGGCCGAGCGGAGAGGGCCGAGCGGAGAGGGCCGAGCGGAGAGGGCCGAGCGGAGAGGGCCGAGCGGAGAGGGCCGAGCGGAGAGGGCCGAGCGGAGAGGGCCGAGCGGAGAGGGCCGAGCGGAGAGGGCCGAGCGGAGAGGGCCGAGCGGAGAGGGCCGAGCGGAGAGGGCCGAGCGGAGAGGGCCGAGCGGAGAGGGCCGAGCGGAGAGGGCCGAGCGGAGAGGGCCGAGCGGAGAGGGCCGAGCGGAGAGGGCCGAGCGGAGAGGGCCGAGCGGAGAGGGCCGAGCGGAGAGGGCCGAGCGGAGAGGGCCGAGCGGAGAGGGCCGAGCGGAGAGGGCCGAGCGGAGAGGGCCGAGCGGAGAGGGCCGAGCGGAGAGGGCCGAGCGGAGAGGGCCGAGCGGAGAGGGCCGAGCGGAGAGGGCCGAGCGGAGAGGGCCGAGCGGAGAGGGCCGAGCGGAGAGGGCCGAGCGGAGAGGGCCGAGCGGAGAGGGCCGAGCGGAGAGGGCCGAGCGGAGAGGGCCGAGCGGAGAGGGCCGAGCGGAGAGGGCCGAGCGGAGAGGGCCGAGCGGAGAGGGCCGAGCGGAGAGGGCCGAGCGGAGAGGGCGGGGTGGAGAGGGAAGAACGAAGAGGATGGAGTGGAGAGGGTGGAGCGGTGAAGGGTGGGGCAGGGCGGGGCGGTGGGGAGCAGTGCGGGACACGGCAAGGCAGGGTGCAGGGGGTTGGAGGTGGAGCGGGGTCAGGCCGAACGGAGAGTGCGGGGCGAGGCGGGGATGGGCCGGGCAGAGCCGTTGAGGGCGCAGCGGGGGGGCGGGACGAAGCGAAACGATGCGAAGCTCGGCGTGCTGCAACTGCGAGGAGATGAGGATGAGAGATAGGTTGGGTGAGTGGTTTCAACTTCGGGACTACTGAGACGAGCTTTGTGTGATGTGGTCGGGTGGGTTGGAAAAGGTGAGGACGACACGGGAGAGTGAGTGGTGAAGTGAGGCAGGGTGAGCGCGGTGTGGTGAAGCGAGGCGTCTCTGAAGTGATAAATGAGAGACGGTGTACTGCGGAGAGAGGTGGCGGCTGTAGTGGTGTGGTGAGGCAGACTATGAGTGAGAAGGTGGAGAGTCTGCGCGGATGTGGTGAAGTGAAATGTGTGATGAGGCGGTACGGAAGTCATGGAATGAGACGGGAATGGGTAGTCATGTCTAGCCGTATGTAATGAGATGAGACGGGTGTTGGGGTGTGTATTGTGAGAGGGCGGAGGTTAGAGATGGGACGATGTAAGGAAGGTGGGATGAGTCGAGGTGAAGCGGTCCTGTCGTCAGCGAGAACTGTGCGCTCTGCGGCGGCTCGCTTCCGCTCTCTCGTCTTTGCCTTTCACATTCAATTTCATCTGGCATATGGTGCCAGACGTTTTTGTCTTCTACCCCGGTAAGTAGTGAGAGCTAAAATCGAACCCTCGGGGAAGCTGGGAGTATTGGAAAGTGGTGAAATGCTTTAAAAACTTTCATTGGAGTTTTTTCTGCAGTAATAACATGCATTATTAGATCACAGTCACTTCTTATAACTTTTGGCAGAAAAATGTCGCTTTAGCGCAAGCATTCATAAATTCTTGGAAGGTCAATAGGAAAGTATAATGCAGATGTAAATAAAGAAGTTTTCTTGTTGTTGTTTTAAAAAAATAATTAGCAAAATAGTCTAAATTTTAAATAAATATGTAAATAGAAATTTTGAAATAATGCATATACAACAATATTAATTGGAATTGTTGCTTCTATAAATAACTAAAATACTGATAAGTAAGTAAGTATCAAAAGATACCTTTACATTCGCGATAAGAGAAACATTCTAGAAGTTAGATTCTATCATTCTTTTAAGAAGCAGGGAACTTACGTGTTGTGATTTATAGACTTTTTTGGGAAACTATCATTTTTGGAGAATAAAAATAGTTTTAACAATCGACAATAATACGACTACGTTATGGACATAATATGCAAAAAACCGGTTATTTCACAGAATTCTGGTAAAAACAAGTGCAAAATTGTTTATCACAAATTCTTTGAGATTTAATGCATTCCTGTACTGCAGCACGTTTTTCTGATCGAATGGTATATATTTGTATGATCGAATAGCATTTGAACGCATCATTTTATTGTATGAGAACAATTGAAACCTATGTAGCAAAAGTTTCGATGTTTTTGATATTTCTGACTCACTGATGAAAGATTAAAATGAGAATTTAAGAAAATATATAAAAATAGCATGTCGAGTAGGCCGTTTGCAGTACATGCTCTGGAGAATGCCTGTCATATCTCGGGGGCCATTTAAGTAAAGAGGTAAGACGTGAGAGTGGAGACGTTTCCAAGACGCGAGACTTCGCTGGGCCGCGGAGATCTCCCGCTCTTAGTGAGCCGACTTAGTAGGAAGTGGAAAATAAAGTGGCGACGTTAGTCTCCATTCCGCTGTAGCGCGCGACCACAAGTGTTACTCGAGCGCGGAGCCGCGCCCACACTTTGTCGTGAGGGTAAGTCGACCGCTGGGCTATGACTCACGACTCTGCTCGCGGTTTCTGCCGTTTTGTTGCTTCTTTACTATGTAAATCCTGTCAATGAAATTCGGAGATCTTTGAAATATTTACAATGCTAAATTACAAACCAACTGTATCTAATAAGGCGATATCTATTACAAAATGCAAATAATAATAATAATAATAATAATAATAATAGGAATAATAATATAATACATTATGTATATTACTACCAATTTCTGACTGTATCTATTTACTTTGACGCACAGTTTTTGACAAAAGAAACAAATCATTCAATGAAAATGTATTGATTATTTTAAATTTAATCATATTTATAGACAGTCAAATTGTTAACTATTGTGGGAAAATGTTAATTGGTAAATCAATTATGTTATCTTTTTAATATTTTTGAGTAATTTAATGTATTTAACTATCCATTATCCAATTATCAAGATACGTTCCCGAGACATTATATACAATACAAGAATAAGAAAATATTTTAATATAATTTTTTTAACCAATTCACATTTTGCCCACAATAATTAATAATTTGACTGTCTATTAAAATATATAGGATCATTTTAAAAATATATATTTTCAATATTAATAAGACAGCCATAACACAGGAAATTGCACAGGAAAGTGCATTGACTGGGAAAATTAATTTAAAAACACATACTAGTCAACAAGTATAGTTTAATATTAGTTTAAAAATATCCATAACATAAATTTATTAACAGCATTCATAACCCCAGACAACTCTTCTTTTGAAATCTCCAGTTCATTTTATTTACATTGTGTACTGAAATATTTAATATATAAACTTCACTTCACACATGTTTTGAAGTAACATACTGTATACTTCACTGACTAGGCAAAACCTTTCTTTATGAAATGCCTCATTAACTTCTCGCGCATTTTCGGGATCGTTCGTAATTTCAAAAATCTCTTTAATTTCATAATATAAGAACTGTTTTCCTATCAAATATTTCTCATTGTGAACTTTATAATGTAAAGTAATTTTCAAACACACATCTTAGAAAACCATTTGCCAATAGCTTGCCTTTTAATATCTGGCTCACTAACGTCTTGTGCTTTGCTCGCATGCCATTTTGCAGTCTATATACCAATTACCGTCATCATAGAGACTCTACTCCACATTTGGTTCAATTTTAAAACTTGTATGTACAGTTCTTCATCGTTATTGGTTATGTAAATAATTATGTCGTGTAAATAATATAACGATTCGTATTCTGTACTCCGTTTATTTCATGACCCACTTCGGAACGAAAGCCTGGCAGTCAATGGCGCTCTGAGCGCTGTGTGGTGTGACCGCCCTCCACCCCAGCGTTCCACGTCGGCCGCTTCCGCTGCCAGCGCGGATCGCACACGTCATCGCCCACGCACGTCGCCCACGCCCACGCCCACGTCCAGAGGGTGGGAGGTGGGAGGGACGGGGAATGGAGGGTGGGAGGGGAGAGATGGATGGACGAGGGAGGAGTGGGATGGAAGAGGTGGAGTGGCAAGAACGGGAAGAAGTGGAGTGGCAAGAACGGGAAGAAGTGGAGTGGCAAGAACGGGAAGAAGTGGAGTGGCAAGAACGGGAAGAAGTGGAGTGGCAAGAACGGGAAGAAGTGGAGTGGCAAGAACGGGAAGAAGTGGAGTGGCAAGAACGGGAAGAAGTGGAGTGGCAAGAACGGGAAGAAGTGGAGTGGCAAGAACGGGAAGAAGTGGAGTGGCAAGGTAGGAGAAAGATGGAGTGACAAGGGAGGGGCTGAAGGCGAGACGTGGATTGGCAAGGGTGGGACGGAAAGGGGAGATGCATTGGTAGGGAAGGAACAAGAGAGGCTGGACAAGAAGGAAATGCTAGGCAAGGTGGGAGGTACGCAACGTAGCGGGGAAGTAGGGGTGCGAGTGGGCCGAGGGACAGTGGCGGGGGTGGAGTGTGGGCTGCGACTGCCCGCCCGCCCGCGCGTACGCGTCGCCAAGCAACGGCGCTCACCACGCCCCCTCCAGGGAACGCCCGCCGCATCTCTCGTCCCCCCCCCGGCGACGGCAGCGGCGGGGGTAGGGGGCTCTCTGATTGAGCTCAGATACAAGATTGCTTGTCCAATCTCGCGGTCAGATGCTCCGCCACCGCGGCTGCCGTCACCGCCACCCACTTCCCAACCACCCTCTTGTCGTCCCCACAGCCGTCTCCACCCGCCTCCGCTTATGTCTTCCATTCACGACACCAAACACATCTACCGCCACCGTTCTTAACTATTCCTGCTCCCGCTGCCTCCTTTGAAGTCGTCCACAACAATTCCCTTGTTCACTTCCCCGCTGTGCCGTCTGTGGCCGCCGCCGTCCGTCATCGGCGTTGCCTCTTCCGTGACGGGCGCGCCTGTCCGTCCATCCGTCGTCCTCCGACGGCCCGTCCAGACGGACGCGCGCGCCCCTGGCGGAATTAGTTCTGACCTTGCTTTTCTGCGGACTCGCGAACCCAATTATTTCGCTCGAGTGGTTATGGGACGCTGCTCCTCGAGAGATCACGTTCGCTTCGACCACCCAACCACCCGTCTCGTGGTCCACTCGCCCACCCACATCGTCCACCGCGAGCTGTTTTTCCTTCAGCCGTTCTTTTTTTTTATTCGAAAATAAGTATTGGAAGGCTGCTACTGCGATCGAGGAGTTCTCGGACGGAAGACAAACAAGTGGCAATATAATGATATGGCCTGTAAATCGGGGCGGAATTGAAAACGCGTTTCCATGGAAACGGCTTCCTCATTTCCACGAGATGCGTCTTCCGCGGCAGATGTGTAGTTTCGGTGACTCGTGGGCGACCCTCGCGACTGGTTTTTTTATTTCCTTTTTTTGGTCACGCGTAAAATGTCGTTTCCGTCTTTCTTTGTGGAGGCGTTCGATTAGCTTACACACGTTTTGTTGAGTCTTTTCTGGGTATTCGCAAATAAAAATATTTTGTTGGCTGTAATTTCTTTTACAGGAATATTCCACTTACTATTAGATGTATATACGTAGCCGAGTAATCAATAATGTTTTTTATTTCAACTTTTAATAAAATCCTATCCATCACTTTTTCCTTTTAATACATAATTTTTATCATTTGCAGTAATATGTACAAGAATACAGCATCAATAAAATAATTCTGATTTTCAAATGAAATAGGGTCAATGGATATCTAGTTCCATGGCATTAATGATTCGTTGTAATATTTCGTCATGTCTTTTGCTATATTTTTTGAATTTCATTAGTATTGTAATGCTAGTTTTGAGTCTCCTAAGTTCATATTTGTTAACCATTTGCCTCAGGAAGATCTCTTAAAGAAGTTATACAATTAATTGTATTTATTTTCATATTGAGTGTTGGTGAGAGTTAGTAATAACATAGCAAATACGTAGGAAGTATGTATTACATGTATAGGTGTATAGGTGAAACCTACCTATTACAAGTGTATAATGATTGCATATATTTGTAATGCCATTATGCAAAAATGCATTTAATTTATAGTCATATTCAGAATGTACGATTCTATCTTTAGCAAAACGTATACGTGATTGTTTTAGCTGATCATCAATGCCATTTTGTTTCTCATCGAAGTCACATTAAAGTTATAGTGTCACGACTTAGTAATACACGAAATTCACATTTGAATCGGAGTTGTGTCGACGACCTTTCACAGGACAAACAGCAGACTATGCACAGTAGGTCACCACCGGTCGCCGGATGCGCTCTTCACGGGAAGCCATTTAGACCGGCGGCGGGGGCGGGGGCGGGGGCGGCACGATGGCAGTGGAAGGGGTGGGAGGGCGCGGATGATGGGAAAAGAGGTGGGTACGGCAGGAGAGAGAGTGCGGCGGTGGCCGCGGCGGCGGCGGCGGGACGGCGGGGTGGCGAAGACGACAGGGACAGCAGGGGTGGAGGGGCGGCGGGGGCGGCGGATGCGGTGGGAGCGGCGTGGCGGTGGGGCGGTGAGAGCGGCGGGGCGGCGGGGCGGCGGGGCGGCGGGGCGGCGGGGCGGTGAGGGCGGCGGGCGGCTGGGGCGGCGGATGCGGCTGGGGCGGGGGGAATGTCGTAGGTGGCGGAGGCGGCGGGGGCGGCTGGTGGCAATGACGGGAGAGGTGCGGGGGCGTGGGCGGCTTGGGCGGGGGCGGACGGAAGCGGAGACGGGAGCGTTTCCTTCCGCGCGCCGGCTGCCCGCCTCCTATCAGCTAATCAGTTTGCTTGCGGGGCGCGGCGAGCCGTTCTAATGAGCGCCGTTTAGAGTGCGGCCTACAGCGCAGCGCATACACCGCGCGCCCCTCGCCTCTCCGCGCAGACGGCTCAGATGCATGAGGCTGCGCCATGGAAGCTACTCTGGCACAAATGGTCTTCTTTGCTTCGAACCAACGCGAATATTTTTAAATCGCGCTCATTTGGTATAAATGATTGAAGTAATATTATTAAATTGATGTCTTATTTTATGTGACGAGACCCAGGCCATGAGGACATGCTCTTCCGTCTGACCATGTAAATTTCGCCTCGCTCCTTTCACCAGCAAGGGGAGGAAGGAGGTATTTCTTGAGTGACGAAACAGGTGATTTGAATTGAGCTCAGAGGATTCATTTAGGATTGAGGATCTTTTACTTGCAGTAAATCTACTAACATGGGACATCCGGCTTTACTTCCTCTCCGGAGAAAGGCGTATGAAGAAATTTTTCACCGTTAAAAATCCACGGCCTCGATCGGGCGAACGTCGGTATAACAGTCCGATACGCTAACCGTTACACCATCGCCGCCGCGATTGTGACTGACGAAGATTATGACTGGCGGTGGTAATTTGTCTAGTTGTTTTCCAAAATGCCAATTAACATCGCAGAGATCACAATGACAGAGCCAAGTCTTCAAATGATCCGATTTGTTGTTTTATTAGATTTCTTATTTCAATTTGACCACAATTTTCAGTTTGTCATTGGTCGATTTAGGGGTTACCGATATGTTTGTCAAACTAAAGTAAATCATCGGAAACAACAAATAACGGAGGACAGAATTAATTTTATATGAAAGTTGTTGTTTAAAGTTATTTTTGGTAGCATTCGCAGAATATTAAGAAAATTGATCTCTCCTGTGTTACATAAAACTTCAAACGGTTGCAATTATCGAAACAATGATCCTAGTAATAATAATAATGAACTTGTATAACGGTATTTTAAAGTACATTGTGACTCTGAAATAACTTGAAAAAAATGCTGAAAATTTAAAGTAAACATATATAAGTAAAGTAAACATATGAACAATCGTTCAGTGATGAAAAATTCAGCCACTGAAATGTGAAATATATTTAGGCACTGTGTAAGGATGTCTGTCCACGTATCTTACAAAGGAAGGAAAACGCATATTTCCTAAATTTAAATTCTTCCTAAATTTAATTAGGGAAGAATTGAGAATGGACAACGAAATTTATTCTGCGCCATACACGATGTTACCAATACCAACACAGACAAATAGCAATGCACCGAACCAAATATTTTTCCGTAGCATAACATTTACACCATTATTACGCATTTGGTCTCTTGGCTACCTTAGTAAACTGTCTAATCATACACCAGGAGACAAAGAGAATTAATACCCGGTCGGCCACTTACACTTCAAACTATTTGAATTATAAACGATACCTTACCCCAAGACCAGGTTGTCTACCAGAGCAACACAATCACTGGCGGGAACCGGTGTTTCCGGCTCAGAACAAAGAGATCATCAGTTGATATTGACCAATCGGGAAGCGACTGTCGCCCCGGCCATGGGCACAATGACGTCACTCAGCGTCACCACAAACTCTCCGCCAGCACCGCCCCGCCAACTCTCTCCCCCTGCGGCACCGCGGCGTGCGGCCGGCTCGGAAGTCAATTTGTTCCCGTCACTCTCCTCGCATTCTCCATTCTCCCCTCGCTCTTCTTCTCCGTCGTCCTCTCTCTCTCTCTCTTCTGATCTCCTCCGCCCACGTGCCGTCTCACCACGGCCTTTCGCGTTTTCAATGCCGCAACATTCAATAGGCCGGTGCGTCCGGCGCCGCCCTGCCGGTGCTGTCACCGCGAATCGGTTTGTCTTGTCGATCGCGTCCGCGCCATGTATTCATGTCGGCGGAGCCGTCGACGGCGGCCGTCCAGAGGGACGGCAAAGCCACCGTGGACACGCACAGCGCAGTCTTGCGGCGCCTTCGCCCCCGACCGGCGTCTGGGGCGGCGTTGCCAGATCCGCACCGGGAAAGTCCACCCTCCTGGAAATAAAAATCCGCCCAATTATGCCAAATGCCTTGGGGGTGATAAAAGATGTGCGGTGAAAAAAGCGGACTCTATATTTCTAAATAGCAGCGCATTTACAAGTTGTTTCAACGAAATACTCTTGTGAGTATCATAAGCCATCAATACTTGTACAATTTGTAGAAAAACGTAGGCACGATTGCATGCCTGTTTCAGTAAAGATACAAAACGTGGGACATCTTTTCATAGTAGCTGCACTTTTGCAGATTTTTGAAACCAGAACACTTGTGAGTGGGACATATGTTTCAGAAGCCATCGATGTTTGTATTTTTTAGGAAAGAGTGCGTACTGTTGATGATTTAAGAAAAAAAAAACACATAGCTTAAAATCCTCCCAGGGAACAATTGATTTCACCTATTGACGGATTTTCGTAAAATGCATTATCTTTCCACAATTCGGCGTTTCTTTCCAGTAATTGATGGAAATCTTCCCGATTTGCCATCCTTAAGGCCCATTCACAATGCAAACATAAGCATAGCATGGCGTTCACATAAAAGTTAGGACTACGTCCGTAAGCGGACTCATTCACAGTGCGTTCGCATAAGCATAACACGTAAGACGTTAACTTAAAAGCTTGCAAGCTTCAAACTTCTGTGCTTATGCGTAAGAGAGACATAATAAATGAACCAATCGCAGTACATTAACTCAAAATCGAGAATCGAAGTCGATACACGAACTAATCCCATATGGGCCATGAACACAGTCGATATCTGAAAATGGATTCTCACATCCAACAAATAGTAAACTTGAATGTCTCTCAGTCAATAGAAATTCTTTATTTTGCTTACCTTTATGTTAAACATTGTGAATACATATCACTTATGTTAATGTTTACGTCAGTGCGTTATGCTCATGTTTACGTTTGCATTGTGAATGGGCCTTCAGTCTGGAGTAGGGAGAACGGTACGAGCTGTTCTAGTGGGGTTCTTCGTAGTCAGAGAAAAATGGCGTCGTGCTCTATCTCCGAGTGACGACTGCGAATTTGGAATAAGGTCGTTTTTCATCGTCTACCCTACTCCTTTTCTTACTCTTCCTTAATAGTTTTTTTCGCCTAATATTTTTTATTGTTTTTATTTGAAAAATAATTATGTTTACTATTAATGATGAAATGTAAATTCTTGCGTTTAATTTGAATCGCATACTTATTGATCCTCGTAACGTTCAGATGTTTGCTACTGACGGTCAGTCGTTACTGAAAAGCTTGTAAAACTGTTTACTTTTTGGTTTGTATTTGCAGAAAACGCCGTTTAAGCACAGGCCTAGACGGTGATTTAAGTCCCGTCTTAAGTTAGAGCGCTCCAATTACTTTTATATACGAGAAAATTACGACATTTTGACTACAAGAACAAAGTTCAATTTTAAAACAATACGATATTTCATCGTATCATAATAATCAATATATTAACATAGGGTATTATATTTACTGCGCCTTGAACACTTTTTATAACCCAAAACATTCTATCACCTTGAAACTGTTCCTGTAGTAACACACTGCTTCCTCACGTCATTCATTCTTGCATGGTTTCCAGTAGGTGTACTCACAAATGAAATATCGCGTAACGTTTTATTTGACGTAACCATGGAGTACATTAACAATGCATTAAAAACTAATTTTATCATTGTTCGCGGCTCCATGAGTTACATTATTCATCTGATGCATCCTTCTACCACCATAAAAGCGTATGGCTCAGAAACCGGAGCTTGTGAGAAAGAGTCGTGTTCACTACTAGTTGGAAAATTGAGCTACGAGCTAGAGGGTCGAGACGTACAAAGAAGAGGTCAAAGGTCTGTGTACCGAGACTGAAGGTCAAAGGCGAGAAATGAATGGCTTTGGGCAATGGTTGCACTAGAAAAGGCCATAGACAGAAGAACAATTGCAAAGAAGCGCATTCGCGAAAGGGTGAATGTGATGGGATTCTTTTTCGGGTGCATAGTTCGTAGGAGAATGAAACCGAGTGCTAAAAGGAAAAGTGCGAAAAGAACATTGCGCCAGAAGTATTATTTATATGTAAATGTCTGTTGTCTTTGTATTTCATTTGTCTACAAAAGGTAGAGGCAATTGCAGTAGAAGTTCTAGTCGAAATGAGATTCTTCAAAGAAATTAATACATTTCTTAACAAGGAGAAGCAACAAAGGCAATGTTTGTCTTTTTATGTTTTTCTGCCTTTAATTTTCTTCCCTACATTCCCTATGACTTTTCGTTCTTTGCACCCTTTACATTCTTTATTTGGTTCATTGTTTTTCTGCACCTGTTTCGTAACAGATATGTATCTATTATTAATGAAATCTTACAAAATACAATTTATACGAAAGAATTTATGATAGGAAATGTTGAGTTACCAAGTAATGTGGCAGCGTAGAAGATACGTGTTAGGAAGATAAAGGTATCCAATGGGCAAACGTCGTCTCAGCGAAGCTAAATGTATGAGAAAGGAAAGAACAGGTCCAGAACAAATTGTAAGCGCCCGTGAGTGAGAAGAGAAGTCAAGGGAGTAGGATGAAGGTAGTTTGAAAGCCATTAGGCGAGGGTAATGGCAAGAACGGAGAGTGAGCAAAAGTAGGGGCGCGAATAGAAGGGAAGACGGAGGACGGGGGCGGAGGACGGGGGCGGAGGACGGGGGCGGAGGACGGGGGCGGAGGACGGGGGCGGAGGACAAGTATGGATGACTGGGGCCGAGAACGAGGGTGGAGGACGTAAGCGGATGTCAGAAGCGCGAGTAGAAGACAAAACATGTGTGAAAGCGAGAACGAGAGTGACGTGAGACGAAGGCACTAGTAGAAGGAAGCTGTGGCGAGAGAGGTGAAAGCGGCGAATGGTGTGGGAGAATGATACCGTAGGTGGAGGGAGGCGGTAGCGTAGGCGCGCGTGAGGGAGGGAGGCGTGTGAGGCGGCGGCGTGAGGCACGGGCAGAAGCAAAAACGCGGGAAGAGTGACGCGGGCGGAGGAGAGCGGTGGCGGACGGCGGGGGGGGGGGGCGAGGGAGGCGTGGGCGGGGCGGGGCGGGGCGGGCTGCGTGTCGGGAGGCTGTTTTCCGAGCTCTCGTGCAGGCGCCGCGGGGGAGGAAGCCCCACGGAGGGCGGCACGCGGCCCGGCGCAGGGCTTTGCATCTGGCGCGTGATATCGTGCTCCGCGCTGCGCTGACCCCGGGGCCTTCGGGCATTCTTCCAGCGCGAGCCCTGCTACTTGACCTACATTACTTGTGACAGGAAATCATCGCTCCGTATCCCACGCAAATAGGGACAAATATTTTATCTTATTCTTAGGCACTTTTCGTGCTTGAAAAAAGATCGTGGGACGTTTCCTTAAGTTATTTTATTCAGACAAATGTAGGGGGCACAGGAATGTACTTGTATTACGAGAATTTGAGTATCAGATTGCTAGTACTCGCAGATTTTTGCAAGCACTCAAGCTTGGCGTGAGAATTTCATTAGGTGGACGTTCCCGTATGATAAAATAATGTGGCTGTCTTTTCCAGTCTCTAAATTCCTCTTCAATAATCCTGGGGTTCTATGGCTGGCATGTTGCCAAAGTCCGTTCTATCCTCGGGGAAAGAATATCTGGCGTTCCATTCGTGTGTAAATCGTTCTATAATGATTATGTTGGTTCTCGGGGACCCGACTCTCCTACTTTAAATATTCTTCTAGAAATGCTGTGCTAGAAGTGCATTCAAAATGTGAAAAGTTTTCCTCGAATTTCAAGTATCAGATAAAAATAGCGTCGACACGAATTCAAAGTAAACGTAAAGAAGTTGAATATGATAATGGACAGTAAGACAACCAGAAAGGATTAGGTAGCACGGACAGAACTCATAATACAAGTGGATAAGACAGTTAAACATAGTAAATAAGAAGAATGATTCGAAAAGCATTGTAGATAAGATAAAATATACGGTTGAAAAGAAAACTAAAGCCGTGGAGATAAAGGCGTCACAGATGTCACAAAAAATTCAAGATGAGATTATGTTATTATTATCTATGTTAAATGTAGTTCCTGAAAATGTATTTATCTATTTATTTGTAGATTTATTTTTATTATCTATTTAAATGTGGTTGTTGAAAACATCAGAGTAGTATTTCTGAGAAGAACTTCAGGGATATTAATAAGAGAACAAGAGAGGTTGCGAAAGAAGTAAACAGAGAAAGGAGAAGTGAAGAAGGGAGAAAACCTAGCCGACGCCTGCGCTCGTGGACAAATGAAGAGCGTGGAGTGCGCGCGGACTGTTGGTTGGGGAGTTGGAGGCGGAGGAAGGGGGGGCGAGGGAGGGGCGAGGGAGGGGCGGCGCCCGGGGCCGGAGCTCACACATCGGCACGCCGATATCCACGCCCCCGCGATGGAATCAGGTGCCGAAGTGGGGCGATCAATACAGCCCACTGGTCCTGCCCACACCCCCACCCCCACCGCCCCGACCGCCCTCGCTTTCGGGAAGGATGCAGCCTCGGCCAACCTCGAACCCTCCAAGCAGACTCCGAAGTTCGCTTTGGTCTCCGAACGCAGTACCTTCCCAATCAGACAGCGAGTGCGGGGCTCGTGCTCGGTACCTCGAAGGGGCCTAATGGCTTGCTGCGTTAACTTTCCTTGCTTCCTGCCGTGTTCCGATCGGGAAGAGTGGCGGTGAGAATTTCCTCCCCGAGTTTGAAAACTACACTGAAGAGAGGAGAGTGTAGAAATGACCCTACTCCCTACATGACATAACTGCATTAGAAAACATTTTAATTTTTTAAATTTCATCCTTAGCATCGAAGAAAAGATGCATGCCCAAATGCGACACATTCTTTCAAACTGCTGCAAAAAGTGAAAAAAAAAGATTTACTGGAAATTTGAAAAATTAAGTTTGTAATACTCCTCTTAGTGTGACACTATCGCCTACAACATATTCGAAGTTTACTGGTGATTCAAATGCCGGAAAAGCATTAGTTTTTTAAAATATAGATGATTACTAATGTAGTGTTATCGTACATTGTTGCTTGAAAACAAGTATGTCTCCTTCATAATTTTGAAGTCATGACAAACACATCTAATAAATGGAAGTAGTTTTGCTATGTAAGTATCTCCTTTCTCCTATTTGCAGATAAATATTTATTCATTATTTTGTGTTATAAATCACTAGTTTAACTACAAACTTTACAAAAGGTGATTTGTTGCCAGTGCTATTAGATTTCATAAGGTTAATAAGTCTTGAAATGAAATTCTCTGAATTCTTTAGTCAAAGCGATTTTACGATACCGTGAAAATTATAGTTCACTATGGAAAATACTCGCTCTAAATGTTCCACGGATATTGACGAATACCCATCTCATCCCCCATCTCTTCCGTTTTCCTCGATTCCCCGAACTCTCAAGCCTGCTGTCAGCGCCTGGGAATCGAATAACCGAGCTTTAGCGAACTTCGCGATATTCCAGGCCCTACTACCTTCGCTGCAAATTCCTGACGAGAACTTGTAACCCCTCCCCGTATTCGGAGTCTTTACTCAGAACTCGGGCATAAACTACGGCTTAATAGTTATCTAGAGGAGAAGAACCAGTGAGCCTCGAGGAAAGCGAGTTTTCTTTCGGAAACATATCTACACAATTACTTCTTTTTAAAACCACTGAGATAGATTTCATTACTAAATATAGCGTCAAAGTGCAAAGAAATTGCTTCATAAATGTTCTAAAGTCGTTCCGAAGATCAATGGCTTAGGGTATTATATCTTTAATGAATACTTTGCAATACCTTTCATGGTTGCTAAATGAATATTCTTCATTTTTCCATCGTTTGAGAGGTGCCATTTACCACTGAGTTCCGGAAGAAATTAATGTTTAACTATTGTTATATGCAACAAAGACTTTTATTTGTTGTTTTCCTACATATAAAGCAATTATTAGACAGATGTATAATTTTGCCTAAATATGGAGGTATGAAATGGTTTGGAATGTCAACGATTTAATTTCTTGCAAATCTTAGTGAAAAGGGAATAAACAGATGTAATAATTTGCACGTCGTACCTGATAACCTATGTTTTTACTCATGTGTAATCGATGTTAATGACTGCAAAGTTGTAAGCAGTAAACGTGTTTTACTCCTTTACAATCAAATTACTTACCTTACATACGTTTACATACATGTATAATTAAACGTCTTGGCAATGGAACTAAATGATTGAGGACTTGTGAGTTATTGGTGTGTTTTCCCCTGCTGCATTTTAACCTAAGTTAAACCTTGTTTATATGTACATTGCTAGCTTTTGTACCTTCTACATCTTCACTAACAAATCTCCTTTTTAAGTGATTATCTGTACGTAATACATGTATACAATTGCATTCATTAGTATTCATGGCAGTGTGCTCAGCAGTGAACTATTTAATGATGGATGCGGGTAATGCATGTATTACCATCTTGTTACATGTCCGAAGTTTTTGAAGACATACAAGTGAAGTCTACAGAAGTCAAATGTAATCGCATAACTAAACTGGAATTTAACATGTTTCTCTTAATGCCTAGAGAGCGATTTTTGAATTTTCTTTGGTAAGCGACAGTTTTATAGCATTTTGGCACGCTAAATAGAATAGATAGCGTTTGAATTTTCGTTATTGAGTGGATTTGGTTAAGAACAGATATTTCTGACCATGTATTTAGGCTACTAAAATGCTTCTGTAAACACAACAAAAATACAGAAGAAATTATTAACATAAAGTGTTATTTCAAAGCCCCATATTCTCCAGAGAGAACGGTGTATACAAACATAACTAAAACGTAGCACGATAAGAAAAAGCACTATTCCAATGGATTTTTCCTCCCCCAATGTTTTGTAAGGGCTTTATCACATATTGTATTCGAAGGTCGTAGCTTAAATCTGCGGATGTCTCTCCGGAGGCCAAGCCGAGGGAGCAGAGAAAATCCCAAGGCGCTTTCCGCGCGCATACAACTTTTCGATTCAGCAATCAGCTCCCCCAGCGGTGGCACATAGCACCACCGCTCCCTTGAGGGCAACCCATTTTCCTTCCAAGGCCCTCTGCAGACGCCATCGAGGGGACACGCGTCCTCAAGCACGTCACGGAACTCCACGCTCTCGGATTGACTCTGATTGCTTCGCACCCCCCCCCCTGCGGCACGGCGCTGCACTCCACCTCTCTCTATTCATCCCTTCACACCGCTCGCGGCTGTGGGGCGGCGGGGAGTCTCAGGACAACACTTGTGTCGTCAGAATGGATAAAAATAGCAGTACTATAATATTAATGTCTTAAAGTTCACAAGCACTATACAAAAACACTCAGTACTTTAAGACTTAAAATCTATATTAAAGGGCGAGTGGTGTTTCAAACTGACGAAAAAAAATATAGGTCTTTAAAAAAAAAAAGGTTATTGTATTCTCATTTGCTGACAGAAAATTCTTTCAAATTTCTTAGTTCTACGTTAAAATTTCTATGCTGGATAATTCGATGGTGCGCTTTTAACATCTATGTATTTCTTTCTCATGTACTTAAATTAGAAATGAGCACAAATAATACATTCGGTTTTCGTTTTTTTAAATTTATTTATTTTTTATATACTGTCTATTTGCTACGCACTTTACAGGTTTACGAAAATAGTGAAGTCTGGACAAAATACTCGTAAATTATATTCTGTTGGTATAAGTACTGTTTTTATGAAGTTAAATTAAATTCAAGAACATATAGTAAATTCGAAGGAAAACTAGTTAACGTAGCAGAATAAGCCAGTGTTAGAGAAAATAGAGCTAGAGGTAAAGTAGAGGACGACGCGTGATCGTGCGTAATCGATTCTGCCAATTGCCAATTCCACCTCCCGCTTTCCAAGCCCCCTGTATGCGCGAGGCGTGTCCCGCCCGCAGGGGGCTCTGAGAAATCGCCGCCGGGGCCGCGCGGTGGGGCGCGGCGGCGGATGAGGCGTGCGGCACTTGTCGCCAGGCGGACGTCCATAACGGCCGCCGCCCCCTCCCGAGGCGCCGCATGTCGATTGGCCCCGCGAGGGGGCGGGGCCACCCGCCGGGAGCCGAACGTCGCCGCCCCACCCCGCCCCTCCCAGACGCCCTCGCACGCTCCCGCGCGCCTGCGGCAGGAACGGAAGGACGGAGGAACTGAGGTTTGCAGGAACTGAGGAGGCGTTGCTGGAATATGTGACGGAAAGCGGCCCCACCCCTTCGGCATTCGACGTACAGCAAGCGATCCCAGTTCTACCACTCGGGATCAGTAAGCTAGTTGATGGCATGGTTTTGGGAAATTGAGAGTATTGGAACAGTTGATATCTCTGATACGATGTTGCAAGAGGAAACTACGAGTATTTGTCTAGATTTCAGGGAAAGTGAAATCCGTTTAACTCTGAACTTCGACATTTGTCTTGAATGAAGTAATTGTAAAATTGTTGTTAAATCTTCGACGATTTCAAGCTAGTTGCTAAAAATGCTGGAGAATGGTTGTTAAGCAGTTTCTCACATTTCTGATTCGGCGAATTGCTAGCGATCGCTCACCAAATCTCGAATAATGAGGATGTGTTTCTTCTCATTTGCCGAGTGCCAAACATCCTATGTCGCTCTGCCAGCAACGTGTTGGACAAAATGGCGCGTCAAAAGAGGCGAGCACTTTGCCTATTCGTAGTTGGTCGAGAGGTTTCTCGCCACATCCGAAATACCACAAGTGTGGAGCTGCTTTGGAGTAATGACCTGATTCGGGCAAGCCGACAATTTAGATGTTTGATGCCAAAGGTTTGTGTTTAATTTAGACGATACTGAAAGTTATTGATTAGAATACATAGATTGTGATGATGGTGATTTATCTACAATTTTTGGAACATAATATGAAAAAAACGGCAGAGAGTTGGCATTGAGGTAACGGGAAAAGAAACTCGAAGAAACGGAGCAGTCTGCAAGGAAAGGAGAACGATGAAGTTCTTCAACACATTATAACAAACGAATGATTTGCGTTTGGCTTAATTGTTACCGTAGGACCAATTGTTGGGGGATGTAGATAATTAGTTTAATGCTAATCAGGTTGGTATTCGTACTTTTGAACTGTAGAAAAAATGAACGAGAAAAGTCTGCAATGAGGGAATTGCAAAGACAAGCAGCGGTTGATTAAAGGAAATTGTAAAAAAAGTGGGAGAGAGTTTGATGTTACCACGATGAAATAAGCGGAGTTGTGAACGGTGATCTGTCGTTGACCGTGCAAGTTATGCAAAATAATCTAACGACGACTACAGTCCTTGCGATAAGGATGTCAGAAATCTAAAGCACAGAATGAGGTACAGCCAAAAGACATGAAAAATGGCGGAATGACTGCAGAAAACACCTCGTAGAGGACACAGCGGTGGTGGAAGGCTGGTGGTGGAAGGCTGGTGGTGGAAGGCTGGTGGTGGAAGGCTGGTGGTGGAAGGCTGGTGGTGGAAGGCTGGTGGTGGAAGGCTGGTGGTGGAAGGCTGGTGGTGGAAGGCTGGTGGTGGAAGGCTGGTGGTGGAAGGCTGGTGGTGGAAGGCTGGTGGTGGAAGGCTGGTGGTGGAAGGCTGGTGGTGGAAGGCTGGTGGTGGAAGGCTGGTGGTGGAAGGCTGGTGGTGGAAGGCTGGTGGTGGAAGGCTGGTGGTGGAAGGCTGGTGGTGGAAGGCTGGTGGTGGAAGGCTGGTGGTGGAAGGCTGGTGGTGGAAGGCTGGTGGTGGAAGGCTGGTGGTGGAAGGCTGGTGGTGGAAGGCTGGTGGTGGAAGGCTGGTGGTGGAAGGCTGGTGGTGGAAGGCTGGTGGTGGAAGGCTGGTGGTGGAAGGCTGGTGGTGGAAGGCTGGTGGTGGAAGGCTGGTGGTGGAAGGCTGGTGGTGGAAGGCTGGTGGTGGAAGGCTGGTGGTGGAAGGCTGGTGGTGGAAGGCTGGTGGTGGAAGGCTGGTGGTGGAAGGCTGGTGGTGGAAGGCTGGTGGTGGAGAAGACGGCGCCACGGCGGTATCGAATGTGTTAATGAGGCAAGGAGAAAAGCTATCGACGAGCTATGACAGCGCCGGTAACCCCGGACGTGCTAATGACAGCGGCAGCGCCAACGACACGGATTTCAGAGCGCCGCAGGGCCGCCAGCGGCGCAGCGGTGCGCCCAGCGAAAAGGGCGGCAAAAGATGGCGGCGCGCCTGCAGGAAAGGCCTGGCGAGGGAGGCGAGGGCGCCGTCGGCGGCGCCGCGCTGAGCTACGAGCGCCGGCCGCCGAGAAGTGGCTCAAATTAGCATCGCCGGCGGCTCCGCCCCCGCCCTGCACGCCATAACTCGCCCCCCTCCCCCATCCCCACCCCGCCCTCGCCCACACCCGCTTTATACTCGTTCTCTCCCACGCTAATCCACAGCATCACTTTTCTCTCCCGCGCCGCGCGCCCTCGCCGGCTCGCCCTCTCGCTCCAGGAAGCGCGGAACACTGCGACATATCCTAATTCCATTCCTGCAGTTTACCCCCCGTTTCTTTATATTCATGTCCGCCCCTGCGTTGCCTGCTCCCTTCGGTCGGCGCCCGCTCCGTTCGCGAGGGGGGGGGGGAATTCGCCACGTGGGGGGCCCCTCCCGCTCCGCACACACAACTCTGGATTTCTTCATGGGCCGTCACCTTGCGGCCGGGTGGAGTGGGACGGGGAGAAGGGGAGACGGGTGGGAGGAAGTGGGACGGGTGGAGCAGGCGGCGAGGTGCGACGGGAGGGAACGGACGTAGGGGAACAGTGCGGAGGGGAGTGGGGATAACGGTGCAGGGAGAACGTGTGGGTGGCGGGGATGAAGGAAAGCGCGGAGTGAGGGGAATCTGATTGCGGTGAGGTGGCATGAGGCGGGGTGTACCGATGGTTGGCGGGGACTGCGTGAGGGCGGGGAGAGGTAGAGGGTGGGGGGATGAAAGGAAGCAAGAAGCCGAGTGGGAGGTGGGCGTGGCGAGGCGGAATGTGCCGGTGTGTGACGGGGAGTGTGTGTGAGCGGGGAGAAGTATGGAGTGGCGGGGATGAGTGGAAGCAAGGAGCGAAGGAAACCTGAGTCGGGAGGAGTGGCATGAGAAGGAATGTACCGGTGCGAAGCGGGGACTGCGTGTGAGCGTGGAGAGGTAGAGGGTGGAGGGGATAAAGGGAAGCAAAGAGCCGGGGGAACCTGAATGGGGTAATGTGGCAGGAGGCGGAATGCGCCGATGCAGGACGTGAACTGTGTGTGAGCGGGGAGAGGTATAGAGTGGCGGGAATGAGAGGAAGCAAGGAGCGAGTGGGAGCTGGACATGGCGAGGCGGATATGTCGGTGCGGAGGAGGCCAGTGCCTGCGACAGTACCGGGAAGGACCGTAATGTCGCGGGGTGAGTTTAAACAGGGGGGCGGGGGATGGAGACGGACAGAGCGGAGCGAGGCGGGAGGATGGGGAGCAGGGCAGAAGGCCACGATGTGATTCCTCGAAAGCCCCGCAGATGGCGCGCCGTCGCGCGGTGGAGTGGGCGTCAGTGGGCGCGACAGCCCATGGAGAGCGACGCAGTTGTGCTGAACGCGACGTTCCTTAGCGCCGTTCCGCTGGGAGCACAGCGCGCTCTTGCGAACAACTTGCGGGGAACGTTGATGGTATTAAAATGCTTTGAAATTCTTTATAATGCAAGCAGTGGTGTTTGTTAATCGTGAAGAACAAATAAAAATAATGCTTACTTCGCGTATATGTCTGCTAACATTTCTTTTTATAATTATATTGAGCTTATTTAATATCGCGTAATTATTGTTCAAATTATCTAACACATAGGTTGCGTAAGGTTAATATAGCATTTCATGTTCTTTATCATTAGTTGAAATTACGTGATTTTCGCGTGATTTTGTGTGGCAATAATGAATAAAGAAACCAAAGAACTCATTTTAATTTAACTATTTTTGTCTTTCAATGAACAAATTTTCGTTAAGGAGAAGATATTGTGTATTTTATATTTTTCAAAATATATCTTTTCATAATGTAATTGTTTTTGGTACTTTCAGACGACTGTTTAATTGATAATATTGTTTATATTCTTTGTATGTAATATTAAATTAAAGGCAGAAGAGCATGTTCTTCCGTCCATGATCATGTTTTATTATGTTGAAATTTGCCTTTTTTGCTGATAGAGGCTGTTAGTAACACGCTGTGAAAGGAGACATAAAGGCAAAAATTAACAATACTTTTCCAATAACGCCATTCATCGCAACCGTACAAATACAACCTCATTTAATAGCGTTCCACCAATATCTTTCTCAATCCAAAGTGAAAGTCCTTCTAAAAACAAATTTCCTTTACCGCACTCAAACAAATCGGATCCACAGAGCCGATATTCGGCCGTAGAATGCAAAGAGGGTGAAAGTCGGCGGGGCAGTGGAACGGAAACACAGAAGGCTTATTAGGAGGGTAAGCACCCGTCCACTGCAGAGGCCGTTAAGGCTTTCGGCGCCTGTGAGACATCGAGAGGTGAGTGGAAGTGCGTTCTGGGAGCCAACAGCGAATTTCGGGTACTGTGGATTCTGAACATTGCACATTACCGCATCCACATGTTGGAGTAACGAAGTAGTACTTTCACCTTAAAGGGAACGTGTGAACATAAAAATTACTTCAAAAAGGCTACAGAGAACGGTGACTTTCGAAGCAAGAAGAAACTTTTTCGAGAGTAGTATGGAGAGTGAATCGGTAGCCATAATATTTATGGCTACATATGTAACATTTTTATCGTCAACTATAAAAAAATATTGTCTATTTGCGATAAATATTTGGTTAAACGAAAATATAATTACTAGAAATCATCTTCAAAAATTCGTACAAGCAATTAATTAACAACTCAAAACAATCTCTGCTTTTGAAAAAAAATATATTTAATCCAGACGGGAAGTGCTCTCAATGCAGCAGAGGTATTAGAAAGAAAGAGAAAGCCAGGGTGGGAGAGGGTCAAAGGTCAGCAACAAAAAAAAAGCTCACAGAGGGCAGGACGTATGGCTGGGGTCAGCTGAGCGCATTCACCTGTCGACGGGAGGGACCGTGATGAAAGCGTCCATTGGCTGGATTGAGTGAGGGTCGTGCTGGTGTCGGGGCGCGTGGGCGTTAGCCGGGCAGATGGCGCGGTTCAATGTCCCGGCGAGCGCCCACTTTCACCATGTGCCGCCGGCGCGCGCGCTCTCCGCGATGAAATGTTGAACGGCAAGTTAATGCGCGCGACGCGGGGCGCGGGCGCGCGATCGCTCAGCCGTCGGAGCCCGAGTGCACCCCCGCTCCCCCTCGCCGCAACGCCGACCTCCACAACCTCGTACACTGTGTGATCGAAGGTATTCGGACACGTGGCTGAAAATGACTTACCAGTTCGTAATGCTGGAATTCAATAGTATCGACCCACCCTTAGACTGGATGACAGCTTCCACTCTCGCGGGCATGCTTTCAATCAGGTGCTGGAAGGTTTCTTGGGGAATGGCAGCTTATTCTTCACGGAGTGCTGCACTGAGGAGAGGTATCGATGTAGGTCGGTGAGGCCTATTACGAAGTCACCGTTCCAAAACATCCCAAATGTGTTCGATAGGATTCATGTCAGGACTCTGCGCAGGCCAGGGGGATTAAAGGGATGTTATTGCCATGCAACCACTCCGCCACAGACCGTACAGTATGAACCGGTGCTCGATTGTGTTGAATGACGCAATCGCAATCCCCAAATTACTCTTCAACAGTGAGAAGCAAGAATGTGTTTAAATCATCAACGCGGACCTGTGCCGTGATCATGCCACACAAAACAAGGAGGGGTGCAAGCACCCTCCATGAAAAATACGACCACACTATAACACCATTTTGCATCTACCCGGATAATTTTTATCACATAGTGTAGCTAGGTCGAATGCATCCGCGAACTGGAGAACAATTTAACAAGCTGCTGCCTGCTTTGATCGTATGTTGGCTCGTGCTTTCTCTGATCAATGCCAGGCGAATACCGGAGCAGGTCCCGAACAAACGAGTCATGTACCGCGAGCAATCTTTCCTTTTCATTGTCCTATCCTCTCCACTTATCTTTACACATACTAACACTTCCATGCACTACGCTACCACACATGCCGGGAGACCAGTTGGGAACTTATAGATTGTCTCGGCTGGGGAAGTGCACTGCTGGTGGGAGATACCTAGTTGGCCTAGTTGGGGAAAACCCCACAAGTCGACGGATAAGTCAGCGCCAGATCTCGACATCCAATGGGGGAAGATCACAGCCACCGCCTGCGATAAACATGCACTACACTTGAGGGACTAATTACCGTAGCAGTTCACGGCTCGGAATCCCTAATCAATTAATTACTCATTCTTACCCCCCTCCGCACAGCTGCTCTCACCACAAGGCCTTCGTCCACTCCATTTCTGTCGTCTGGGAATTTTCCTTTTCCACAGCCTCATCACTATTGCCACTCCTACGGCCATTCCCGGTGTCATTTCGGTGCCGCACTTACCTCTATACCGCCATCCCTGCCACTGCTCCTGCCTCCTCCTATGCTTCCAACTTCACTACCATAACGACCTTTGTATCTGCTCCCCTCCTGCCACACCCCACTGATCGCTTTTGCCCACCGCATTTCAGCCTCGCGGTGACGTCATAACCATCACGCACACGCGCTACGCTGCACTGCCGCTATCATCACACTGCGCCCCTCCGCCCTTTCCACCACTACCCAGCCGGTGCTCTCCCTCCCAACCCCACCGCAGCCACTCTCGTCAGTTTACGGCTCCTGGCGCAGCTCCTCCTGCCACCACTGTTGCCACCCCTACCGCCGCCCATGACGCCACCGCTACTTCCATCACTATCGATGCGTTTGCGCCACACTTTCTGTCACTGCTCTCGCCTCTCATGTTGTACCCGCACCTCCCCGTCACGCTGGCCTCACTGGCCACTGTACTTCCGCTTCCTTGGGACTACCACACCACTAACCGCACGCTACTTCTGCGTCTCCTCTGTTACCACAAGCACCCCTCCGTTCCTTCCACCAATTCCAACCCGGTTTACCTTCATCCCGAACGCCAACAAAAGTACCATCATCACCAACACTGCTACAATGCCCATCGACATGATAATGCCGATCGGATTCTAGCTCATATCTCCAGCACAGACAAAATTACCTCCACTCTCACCACTGTTGCGTCAATACTAACCGCCATCTCCGCTAACACAATCGCATTGTCAAATCATCTCTACATCACCATCACCACCATTAATAACACCACTAACACCAATTCACCACTAACACCAGCACCAACCACCACCACTACCACCACCAACAACAACAACAACAACAACACCAACACCACCAACACCACCACCACCACCACCAACACCACCAACACCACCAACACCACCACCAACACCACCAACACCACCACCAACACCACCAACACCACCAACACCACCAACACCACCAACACCACCAACACCACCAACACCACCACCATCGACACCACCACCACCGACACCACCACCACCGACACCACCCCCACCGACACCACCACCACCGACACCAACACGACCATCACCAACACCACCACCACCGACACCAACACGACCATCACCAACACCACCACCACCGACACCACCACCACCGACACCACCACCACCGACACCACCACCACCGACACCACCACCACCGACACCACCACCACCGACACCACCACCACCACCGACACCACCACCGACACCACCACCACCGACACCACCACCACCGACACCACCACCACCGACACCACCACCACCGACACCACCACCACCGACACCACCACCACCGACACCACCACCACCGACACCACCACCACCGACACCACCACCACCGACACCACCACCACCGACACCACCACCACCGACACCACCACCACCGACACCACCACCACCGACACCACCACCACCGACACCACCACCACCGACACCACCACCACCGACACCACCACCACCGACACCACCACCACCGACACCACCACCACCGACACCACCACCACCGACACCACCACCACCGACACCACCACCACCGACACCACCACCACCGACACCACCACCACCGACACCACCACCACCGACACCACCACCACCGACACCACCACCACCGACACCACCACCACCGACACCACCACCACCGACACCACCACCACCGACACCACCACCACCGACACCACCACCACCGACACCACCACCACCGACACCACCACCACCGACACCACCACCACCGACACCACCACCACCGACACCACCACCACCGACACCACCACCACCGACACCACCACCACCGACACCACCACCACCGACACCACCACCACCGACACCACCACCACCGACACCACCACCACCGACACCACCACCACCGACATCACCACCACCACCACCGACACCACCACCACCGACACCACCACCACCGACATCACCACCACCACCACCGACACCACCACCACCGACACCACCACCACCGACACCACCACCACCACCACCGACACCACCACCACCACCGACACCACCACCACCACCACCGACACCACCACCACCACCACCGACACCACCACCACCACCACCGACACCACCACCACCGACACCACCACCACCGACACCACCACCACCGACACCACCACCACCACCACCGACACCACCACCACCACCGACACCACCACCACCACCACCGACACCACCACCACCACCACCGACACCACCACCACCGACACCACCACCACCGACACCACCACCACCGACACCACCACCACCGACACCATTACTACCCCCAACACCATTATCACCACTACAATTATCAACAACACAATTATCACCAACACCATTACCAACAACAGCACCATTACTACCCAGAACACTATTACCACCAACAACACTATTACCGCCACTCTCACCACAACCACCACCACTACCACCACCATCAGCGCCACCAACACCACAATCAACACCTCCATCAACACCATCAGTACAACCACCACCAAAACCGCCACCAAGCCCAACCCCAACACTGCTTCTCCTTTCCCCTCCCGCAGCAGCGCCGGCCCCCTCACCGCAGCCGCTCGCATCTCGTTACCGGCGCTTTCAGGGCTTTGAGCGGCGGATTCCGCCGCTCGTTGCGAGCGGTGGCGCGCGCCAATTTGCGCGACCTCCTGGAACCATCGAAGATTATCCTCAATGGCTCTAAACAGGCTGCCTTGCAGGGCTTCTTCAAAAGCGGCGCTTTGCGACCTAATGAATGTCCATACAGCCAATGCGGGGATCGCCGGTATTTTTTTTTTTTTGACTATACACGCGATACTCGCGAAATGACGCGAGCGCAACTAGTTACAGCTGGTTTTTGTTCGTTTTACGAGGGCGTTTTTATAGGTTCATGTACTGTTGCAGAGGAAAAGCCATATTAGGCGAAATCAATCAGGAGCGGTGGGATAATGCAAGTAAATTCTGGGAACTAATTTGATCTAAAATATGAATTCTAACCGAAACGTTTCGTGTATTGAGTGGAGATGTACAAAAAGGCTGAACCGATTAATATATGTATTGTTCTAGGTAATATTAATTGAAATTACATTTCAATGTTTAGAGACCCAAAAATAGTTTCATTTCATTACATTTCGATTTTTAGAGAATTTGTTTGCTCACTGTATACGTGTATTTAAGTACATATATTTCAGAAACATTTTCCTTTAATGCGTCCCATTTTCATCACATTCATGAAAAGCTAAAAAAGAAAGGCTATTAGCACTAATAGATGTGAAGTTCAATTGCACAAATAAATGTTAAAAGTTACACCGAGCAAACACTAATGAATCAAATGACTAAAAACTAAACGACAATACATTTTAGAAGCATATACGTAGTTCTGTGAGTGTACAAAATAGAGTTATTATAAATGAATTAAGGAGAAATGTCTCTCATAATTAATCTATTGGACGTTAATTCTGTTCATTACTTTGTAACTTTATGTCAATCCAATTGAAAGGCATATAGAGAGGAATATCAAATCTTTATTTAATTATAATAATGTTTCGTAAAATGCACACACGCTTTACAATTCTTCCTCGGAAGCTTACATTCGTTTGAATTTTTTGTTAATATTCTCTCTTTTAAACACAATATTCCAAAGGCGCATTCTGTAGCACTCCTATTCTCTTTGCACTCTCTTTAATGCAGCACTCTCTATTTGATAATTTGATTGATTATAGGTAAGTTTCAATTTGGTTCTCTCTTACGTTAATATATAGTTTTTCAGTTCCTTTTTTTTTAAAGTTTGGCCAAATATAAGTAAATATTATCAAAATTCCCTCATTCCCTCATTTATTTTATAATTTCATTCAAATAAAAGAAGTGTTCAAAATAATGTCATAAATATTTTAAAAATCGAGATATTTATTACAACATTTCGGAGTTCGTTCTGTCTCCCTCATCAGGTGTCATAATTCTTTGATATTCAGAATATTATTTATTGGAATGAACACACAAGTAATAGATAAACATCCAAAACATGATTCTTAAAACATTTGTTAAGGAATGAAGAACACAAAAATTATCAAAAATTAACAACAAAAACTATACCCAATTAAAGATGGAAGCCTACCCGTTACTCTCAACGCAATTATTTAGAATACCATGTGGATTTTCATCTTGAATGCCGAAACGTAGGTTTAATGAAAGTTATGCACGATAGTGAATGTGTAGATCATTCAATGTGTGGCCATGATGTGCCCTCTTCCGAAAAGCCTGAGAAGACATTACAGATGCTCTATGGAAACTGCGTCGAGACCACGTTTGTCAGAAAATGTTTAAAAAGTACGTGAAATTCTTGGAGCAGGTTGATGCATGTCTGCAATCAATGAGAAAAGGTTAATTGAAAATATTTCTGCAATCGAAGAGCGCAGCACAAGTATTTGGGCAAAAAGTTGGTGTGTGCACGATTCGTTCCACACACTCTCAAACAACCACAAATTCGTCAAAGTAGAAAATTGTAAAGACATTATTGGAACTGCTTGAAAGTGTTATACAGTTTATAAAAAGCATTATAATATTTGTCATGGTCTTTTTAGTATGAACGACTAGCAAAGAGCCAGATGCCGAATGGCTGAGTTCGGAGAAAAACAAAGATAGTGCGCTAGAAGATAGGTCATTTGAAGCCATTGCAGCCAGTGCTTCGATTATAGGGAAATAATTTACATATAGTTTGTGTCCGAAGATCGCAGTGTAAATGCAGAATATTATTTTGGCATTTTAAACCGTTTGAAGGCTAGGGTTAGTAGAATGTGGTCTGAATATTGAGAAGAATATTTATGTTTATTTTTCCGTGACATATCTGCACCCATCAAGTCGAAGAAGTTTCGTTATTTTTTTTTATTTAATAAAGGAATCCCAGCAATTCAGCATTCTGTATATTTCCAGATTTTGCACCGTGCGACTATTGATTGTTTCCCAAATTGTAGATTACAAAGTAAGACATGACAGCACTCTAAAGGACATTGGTTGTCAAGGAAGATAAGACAAGAAAATTAGAGAGCAGTTTTAAACGCAATTACAAAAAGCAATTACTACAATACGTTTTTCTGTTTTTATTGGAGCCAGTTGTTCCAGAACTTAAACAGTCCGTGTAGACGCTGTCCAATTGCAAAAAATAGATATAATGCTTGAATTAGTAAGCTCTTGAACTTTTGCATGAGACATTCACTCACCTCCCTCCCCCGATGTAGTCGTTTAAAGATATATATTACATTTTCCCTCGCATATTAAACATGTAGACCAAACTCTCGTCTCGGCTAGCAGCTGATATTATCTCAGAATCAGTGTTGCCGATATGTTCCCTCAGCTCTCCTGACCGGGAGATTCTCGAGTCCCGATTTGCGATTCTTGCTAGATCTTTCTTTCTGCTTCCTTGTCCTCTTCTTTCTTATTTACACGCTTTCCCTTACATCCGCTCTTAGTTGCTCGTTGGTTAGCATGCTTTCTTCTCACGGCGCAACTCCGGTTTCGATTCTCGGCCGGGGCAAAATAACTACTGTGCGCTTTCCTTACCTAAATGTCCCAGTATGTACTGCTGTGTGACGATGAGAAAGCCCACCCTAAGGTTATGAAGAGTAGAATACCCGGTGAAGGGATGTCTTCGTGCTGACCACCCGATCCCTTTATCCAATGACCGAGACACTGGGTCACATCGCTGGTCGGGCAAGCTCGTAGCGGTCTGTCGAGTAATAGGACAAGATAGAAATCTTATATTCACTAATCTACAACACATGATATACCTGGATGTGGTAAATTCACTTCGCAGCAACCACCAAATCTCATCAACCAACAGAAGAAACACCGCCACTCCCAGACATAAAAACATTCACTAAACCAAATGGTACAAATGACTATATCAGTTGGCGGATCCGAAAACATCAAAAAATTACTCACCCTGAATTTGGGTATGACAGTAATTTAGAAACGCGGTGCAAAAGGAACACATTCCCGCGATACCCTACACCACCACATTCGAGGAAATACCTGGGCGTGTAAATTCACTCGAAAGTCAATAGGTAACGCCGTATCTGATCATCCAACACGTGAGGAACACCGCCATACTTCGGCATGAAACTCACTCAATTCACTATCGGCCCTAGTGACGATATCCGTTGGCGCCAACCAATTATCCTGCTCGCGGGCGCGGCGCGACCGTAGGTGTGGCACGTCCTGAGGGAAGGGGTGGCGGGCAGGCGGCCGCGATGTGGTCTCGCCCGCCGGCCGCGCCGCCCCCGCACCTCGCTAATAACTTACGAGTCGGGCCGCGCGGCGGGCGAGCACGGCGCCGCCGCGCCGCTGATTTAGGCGAACGGGCCGCGTCTGTATTTATGACCGTGTTTACGAATGTAGGCGCGGCCTGACGAGCCCGAACAGCGCGCGTCGAACCGCGAACCGGAGGGGACGCCGCGCTGTCGCCGTGCCGCAGGATGTCGACGGACCACAGTGCGCGGTAGCGGCTGGTGCGGGAAAGAAAGGCTACATGCGACGCCTGAAGTCACCCGGAATGCCGGTGTTTTCTTAAATAATGTATTATTATTATTATTATTATTATTATTATTATTATTATTATTATTATTATTATTATTATTATTATTATCATTGTTATTATTATTATCATTGTTATTATTATTATTATCATTGTTATTATTATTATTATCATTGTTATTATTATTATCATTATTACTATTATCATTATTATTATTATCATTATTATTATTATCATTATTATTATTATTATTATTATATATAATGGCGTATAGGCCATTACTGACCACGCTACACAATTAACGTGTAATTCTTCCGGGACCAGCCTTTCAGCTGTAACCCTCAAGGTTGTTCTACCTTGAATTATGAAGAGATAGGATGATGATGAGGGGTGAAGAGACAATCACAAATAGGGCGATGTCTATGTAGGACTCGAACCTGCAGCCTCCTCGGCGTAGAAGACGACAGCCGTATCCGTCTGCGACACGGGGCTGACATTATTATTATTATTATTATTATTATTATTATTATTATTATTAAATCTCAATGCGAGCGACAATTAACAGAAGTCTAAGCATTAGAAGCATGAATGGTACTTTTTGGAAACCCATTTTCTGAAGTTCTGTTCAGCAGTGTTTTGGCTGCTGCAGTATATTATTATATACTATTATTGTTATAGTTAACATTAGGAGGTCTCAGATTCCAATTAGGTAAGTTGCCAAATATTAGCTTGATAATTTAAACATTGGTAAGATTGTGGCACAAAGCGAAATAAAATTAATAGGTCCACTGTTCGTATCAGTGATGAAATCCAGACGAATTTTAAAGCAACATAGTAAATTCGCAATCCTTCTCAAACGCAAACAGTACGCTTAAAAATTACTTTTAAAATTAGGAATAGTAGTGCAAAAAGAAATAACCAACTTTTCCAAATATTTCATTAGATTGTCCCGTTTTAAACACGTACTCGCGGAGGCTCCAGCACCACTGTTTTGGACAGGCTCACTCAAGAACTTCGCAGTCAGACACAAAATTGCGTCTTGCGTTTTGCGACTTCATGAACCTTAAACTTGCGACCATATGTTTTAAAATTGTTCTTTTTTTGCAGTCTGCATACTGCATTTAAAAACTGGGGCACACATTCACAGGTTCCTTTACACGTAATTATCCCTATTCGATTTCAAACAGTAAATATTTACTATGAACGAAAATCATAATCGACATGCTTTTAAGCACATCTGAGAGAATGTCGATAAAATACTAACCTAACAACATTTTTATTATATTTGTGACTGGATTGGAATCAAAAAAAGATCACTGGATACCGTGTGAGCGTTTTGTTTGCAAAGCAAAAGCAATCATAATCAATTATACAAAGCTGAGATTTTTGTTTTCTGTTATACCGGACTTATTACAATAGGGAAAAGCCATTTCATTAATGTTTTTAGATACGCAGATCCATAATCAGAAAAACTAGCTTTAATTCTGTTTTCACTAATTTTCAGTCTTTTTTTTTTCAGTCGCATTTCCTACCATCGGCATTATTTCTCTCTCTGAAATATTTCGCAAAATTCACCTCCAGTTTTTACTCTTTTTTGCTTTCTTTTCAACCTTCTCCCTCTCGCTTCAAAACAAACTTCTCTACTTGACATATTTCACACGTAAATTAATGGAGGGTTTTGCTATATTTAAGTTGTGAAAATGTTTTGAAGGCCGCAATTTGTTAACGGAAATGAAAAATGTCTTATGTTTCTACTTAATATCTCTGCGAACAAAATTTGCATGTAGTTTCTAGCCAGTGAGGTTTATCATTCGAAGTAACTTAAAACTGGTGATATTTATGAATTAAGACAATTTCACGAAAGTACTAAACTATTGCAATTCGCTCTCTGTAGCTAGTTTCTCGCGTACTTAGTCTGTAAGTTTGGCTTAGAGCATTGTATATCTGGCTCGGAAAAAACGGAAATATAAAATACTATCTGTCCGCCGCTGTGTTTATATCAAATGATAACTTTCGGCCTTCACAATCATTCCCAAAACAATCATTAACGATCGATACAGTTAGGAATGTCAAGATGGAATCGATTTCGCAAATTTTTCTGATAACAATTAGTTCACAAAAGCTCGTAGTTGAGAAAGTGTGTTCCAAAATCATATCGTAAATTATTTATCCTGAAATGTCCACCAGATCCCTCATTGAACTTCTGACAAAAAAATGCCTGTTTTGATTTGTTTGTGTACATAGAAAAGCAATATACTCTGGTAATATTTCACTCATATTTACTATTTTCCAGCATATTGCTGCATCTATTGCCAAGTATAAGATATTGTATATAATTAAAATAACATAAAAATGAATATTTCTTCAGCAGTTATAATTTGAATATTAGAGAAACGTACAATATTTGTCTTCAAACTCTGCTAAAAATGTCCCTTTAAAATATGCAATAGGTCATTGAGCTTAAACAAGAAGGAATAGTTGTTTCAAAGATATTTGGTTTTATTTCGAGTTTATATTCACGCTATGAATTTTATTACATTTATTATAAATAAAACTAAAATCATCATCATCATCAGCAGCAGGGTTTGGGCCTAGTGGCCCGTTCCGCTCTCAAGAGTCTCTTTCCATCTTGTGTGGGGTCTGCCTCTGGATCGTTTCCCCTTTGGTTTGTATTCGAGGATAGTCTTGGGAAGCCGTTCTGGTGGCATTCTGGTTAGGTGTTCGAACCAGTTCTTCCTCGTTGAGTCGATCTTCTCCAGTATGCTGGAGATCTGTAGTTCACCTCTGATGTCTTCATTTCTCTTGTGATCTAGTAGTGTATATCCTGCTAATGGTCTCAAGAATCTCATTTCTGCCGCTTCGATCTTTCTTCTGTCTGACCTATTGACTGTCCAGTTTTCGCATCCATAAGTTAGCATTGGGACTGCCATAGTTTTGTAAAATTTTAGTTGGGTGTCTTGTCTGGTCTTTTGTCTTAGTGCTCTGCGTATAGTACCGCACAATTTCTGGAATTTTTGGATCTTTATGTTTATGTCTTTTTTGTCGCAGTATGAGATGTTAAATCCTAAATAATTAAAGTTGTTTACTTGTTCAATACTTTTTTCGTTTATCACTACTTTACATCTGATATGGTTTTTCCCCTGGAATGCCATTGTTTTCGTTTTAGAGGTTGATATCTTCAAGTTATAATTTTTCCCTGTTAACTATCAGTATTGACAAAGGAACAGCGAACAACCTAACTGAATATACAAACCAAGGAGTCAAACAAGGGTGCCCGATGTCCCCGACCCTCTTTAATATATATATCGATCATATTATTCAAGAATGGCAAAGTAAACTAACCACACATTTTAAAATAAGCAATACAATTTTAAACACTACTCTTTTTGCAGATGACCAGGCCATTTTTAGTACTTCAGAAGACGACCTACAGAGAGCTGCCCAATAAAACTAAAATGCACGCAATAAATAGTATGTAGTTATATAAAATGTTCAATATTTTGAACTAATTTTCGCTATTAATTTTTCGTAAACTAGCAATATCAATTTATTACCAATCAAGACGATACAACGAAACGTATATATTATGTAAAACGTGTCTTCTATAATGGAAATTATGACTAAAATTCTTCGTAAACATTTTTTTAAAAATTATGTGTAATATTATCTAATATATTATCATGTTTCATACGTCTCCATTTCCTGTACGTAACTCGTGATGGAACACTGTATTGAGGAAGTTTATATAGTTATATTAAATACAGTGGATGGATCTATTATTATGTTGCCATTTAATTTAATTTATTTGATTGATCTTGCCACAATATTGGCGTTGCTGCTTGAGCGCGCAAATATTTTATGTAATTATCATGACATCGACGAGTAATTTCGTGCATAGTTAATCGATGATATCAAATGCAGCACATTGTAATAGCTTGAAATTGAAACCAGTCAAAATTATATAGCTAATTGCATATTTATGAGACATATATTTAAAAGTAGTTAACTGAAGACATTTTAAAAGCTGGGCTAATTAAAATATTGCAATATTCTCTTCCTTCTTGATGTGTTTTAATTTTAATATTGGTTACCATGAATTAATACGTCTTAGTTTACTTCGATAAAAGAATTGAATAAAATAATTTCTAGTACATAACAAAAATATTTGTAAAATTTCTTGCAAAATTAGTAAAAATGTTCACAAAAAGTCATTTCCAAGTATAATTGCTGTAAAATTAAAAATTTTAAACACGATTGTATTTGTGGTGAATGTCTTAATATATTAAAAAACACTGATAAGTTGTAATGACCGTCCTTTTAAGAAGACGAGATGTATATTTATATTGGAAAGTAAACGATATTCCTGATGAGTATTCAATAAGAAAAGGGTTTTTAATTAAACAGATAAAAGGAAAAAAATGCACATTCGTATTGAAGAGAGAGGACGTTGGATGAAAATAAATTCGACCTATGCTAGTTTTTCTCTCTTGTTGCATACTCGTACACACACACATGCGCTCGCCCACACACACACACACACACACACACACACTTACACTTCGTGCATCCTCCCTTCCAATTCCGTTTACCTCCATCACCCCTACGTTAGCTCAGCCGCCCTCGGGCGATAGCGTCACGAACACCCCTTGCGCCTGCTACTATATTCATGGATACGCACGGCAAGACAATTCCCTTCTCATTAAAATTGCCTTTGAAGGTGTCCGCCAAACATGTGGACCTCGTATGGTATGACGCAACTAGGGCAGCCCTCGCACAACTCCATGGACACGGAAGGGTAATGTGTACCAATGATACAGCTGCATACAACATCGAAGTGTATGGCCTAATCGCTCAACAATGGAAGGCCCGCTCGTTCATTTTGTCAGATAATTAATTTAAACGTAAAATATGATATTAAAATTTTGTAATAGTTTGGGGAGAAAGAGTTAAAGTTTTCCCCTTCGATGACTCAGAGGTTGAAAGGAGTGCGTGAAGTAAAGTTAATCATGAATTTGTATGACTAACACATTTTATTTACAGAATTGCAATCCAAGAGACTATTTACACTTCGCAAACAGAGTTCTATTATTTCACAGAGATACTGATTCCCCTTTAAAAGTAATTCTTCAATTGTAGCATTAAGGATGAAAGAAGACATTGACCAACGCTAGCTTTATATAATGTACAATACGGTATTTAACTCAAATCTAAAGCAACACCGAATCAATATTAACAACAGTTATATTACAACAATATAATGCTCGTAATAGCTATAAATATATGCATTCCCTTAGTCACGTCTAGGGTTAATTCACTTTTATATTTATTGAGCCAAGTTACTTTTAGCAATGGTAGAACTACCTACCTAGTTTTAGAATTAACTTTGTATTTCTATCAGAGCGAATCAGGAAAATTTGTTTTTATCATTAATTATACCTTCCAGACGTTAACATTTTTTGCTTTTCCGTTTGAGCGTGTTGTTCTCAGTACCTTCGCGATGAACCACAGAATATATATAAAGGTGATTCCGAGAAAATGCCGAGGTATATTTTCAGATGTTAATATTTCATACACTGGTCTTTGACATATTACAAATGTTTACTGCTTAATATTTTTTATAAAGTAGTAGTTTACTTGTAACTTAATTTTGGATTTTATGTTTCAGGTGAGTGTCCCTTGAAATATATTCATAAACATTGGAGAGCAGTGTTCGGTAAGTAAAGCATGAAAACGCCCCGAGAGAACAATGCACAAGGGAAAAATTATTTCGAATTCGAAAAAAATGTATTCTCATAAAAAACAAGAGAACGAAATTCTGTATCATTATACATATGTGAACAGAATTTAGTTATCTTGTTTAATGCAACGTACTTGAAATGTCATATCTTCTCCTCTTTATTGATATTATAATGTTTTTAAAGTAAATTCACAAATATGTGAAACAGATTTATGTTTATGTCCGGAATAACAAAACAATTTATCTCTCTACTTGGAGAAAAAAGTAATGCAGGAACATTTGTCTCAAAAAATCTATTTTACAAATACTATAGTAATACGTATTTAAATGTACTGCTTTAATTTTAACAACACAAGTCCATGAAAATATTAATATTTGTATCGTAAAATATATATTACGATTTAAATTTGTATTATTACTATAACTAGTATTATTATTATTATTATTATTATTATTATTATTATTATTATTATTATTTTCCTCTACATTACGACTACAGAGTTTGTGAGTTGGTTGAATATAAAATCTACTCCAGGTTGCAACAATCTACCTAAGGAGCAGATCTAGGGATAGTCGGTATCTCTTCAATACTTTGCGCAAAATGTGATCAGTTGCAAATGCTTGCACTTCCCAGTCTTTTGAATGACCTGGGAGTTTAGGCAAGTTGTTACACAAATTTTGCGGAACAAATGCCACAGCTCTGATGACTAGCGTTATGACCCGTGCTCTCCTGATCTCGATTTCCAAACTCGTGCATTTGAGATGTTTCTCTGCCTCCTTGGTTACGACAATTTGATCACAAGGCACAGCAACATTTAAAAGTAGACCCGATTTATTATTATTATTATTATTATTATTATTTTATTATTATTATTAATACTATTATTATTATTACTATTATTACTATTTTTAAAATTAATACTTCGTTATACTATATTTTCATGATGTAGTTTCTAAAAACCAGTTCTAAAGTACCCCAAGTTGGAATAGGAAAACAATCATGCACTAACGAATAATAGTCAATCCAAATGAACGTTACGCGGACATTAAATTCTCATTGGCTCCCAAAGACCACTCACACACATATCATTTCAATTCTTTGCATTTTCAGAACCGAACCACCAAATCACAAGTCAGTGTAAAACCCCTCCTGCTTTCTCTTTCGCTTCATTTTGAACCAGACATTTTATTTCGTTGGTTTCCCACTAACACAAAAGAAACAAAAGTCGATGCCAAACAAAAAGGTAACTCTGCCCGATTGGAAGCTACGGTAGAATCTCACGTGCGACCTTTGCGAGCACGCCAGCGCGGACTATCGCGACGATACGTGCAGAGGCGGCGGTGGCGGCGGCAGCGGCGGCGGCGGAGCTGGAGGGTGGCGGCGGGAGCTAGTCCCTAGAGAAACGGCGATTGCCCGCAAATCATCGGCCGCGGTCGAGCTGCGCGGTAGCGGGGGAGGCGGCGGCGGCGGCGGCGGCTAGGGCCCAAGCGGGGCGGGGGCGGGGGCCGGCGCTACGCTGCCAGATAAGTGCGGCTATGAATTGTGCGTGTGCCTGATGTACGACCCGTGCTGCCCTCTAGGGAGGCCGCCGCCACCGCCACCGCCGCCCCCTCACACGTCGCCCGCCCGCCCGCCCGCCCACGCAACCCACCTGCGCCGTGCCTGCGGTCGACGGTTGTGTCGCAGCGTCTGCTGCCGGCGTTTCCAGCCGACCTCATTCGATTGGCCTCGGAATCGCAGGCGGCACCGCACCGCAACTGTTGCGCAAATAGTGCGGGAATACACGCGTTGATGGAATGCAGACGCCAGCAATGCGTTATCGCTCTGGTGTATCAGAATAATAGTGAGTGAAAGGCGAATACCTCTCAACATTCATTAATATTCACTTTATTTTATTTTCACAGTTGTGTGAAAAAAATAACATGCGGTGAATGATGTTAGTGTAGAGTCTTTTATTCTGGCGATGTTACGTGACTGGTTCTGAAAACGTAAAAAAATTATATATTAAAATAGTTTAAAAGACTCGTGTATCTACAAACATTGTGTAACTCATCTCTCATAAAAGAAAATACTCATGAATAGGTTTTCTTGAATAATCAATCTCTTAAAAAGTATGATGCTGAAAGTTTGGTTCGCATTGATTTGATGTTTGAGGTACAGGTCATTATGTCTTGAATTTTGAATCCTTGTCACTATAATTTTCATTCTGTGCACAATATGCGATTTTTCTTCTAATTTTCAGCTTAATGAAAGTGGCTCAAACTATCTTTATGTTCTTCTTTAATGTCATTTTGGAGAAACAAACAGAAAAAAAATCATAAAATAGCGACCCATAATGGAACTTTATGGGATAGTTAATATGGATAGTTAATATCTTCCTATTTCAAAGGTTGTTTTTGTTTTCGAAATCTCAGAACGTGTATTATTATCTGCGTTCTTAGGAGGTGTTCCGAATAAACAAAATGCGGAAATCCGCAGCAGAAGAAACGGTATCGATTAAAGCAGCGTTTAAAAAAGAGAGAGCGAGAAGGAAAGATTATTCGTGTGCTGCATTTCCTAAGTAGCGAGACAGTAAAAACAGCGGTGGGTCGTCAGCACGGAACGGAGAAGGGGCGTCTGCAAGGCGACGTTTCCGTTTGTGCCCGCAAAACCGCCCCCTGTCACCACAGTTCCGTCCCAGACCTTCTCCCGGACACCCCACTACGCCCGCTCGTCCCCGTCCCTCGCATCGCCCACCACCTCACCCCTTGGCCCTCGTCGCAGCCCCGCCCTACGCCTTCATTTGCAGCCCTGCCCTCCGCTCCTGCCCTTGCTACCCTCCAACCCGCCCTCCCCTCCCCTCCGCTCCCTCCAACTGCACCACCCAACTTCCTGTCATCATTACACCTGCTGTCCTGTGTCCCACCACCCTCAAATTCCCATCCTCCATCTCGCCACAAGACACGTTGGCACCTTCCTCCATGCTACCCCGTACCTCACAAACCTGTAACTCCACCCAACTTCTACACCGCTACCCTCCATCGTACCCAAAAGCGCACCACACTCCACTACCTCACCCTCCACACTACCACCCTTCACCTCACCCTACAATTCTTTACTCGTCACCCTACACACCGCCAGCCCATCACCGCCTCCCTCGTCCGTAGGACCCTACAGCCCCCTATTTCGTGTCCGTTCCATTCTCCTTCTACCAACCTTTCCGCTATCCGTGTCTTCAGCCCATCTCTCAACACCGCGCGCACCTTCTCGACCTCCCTCAATTCTATCAGTTCACCTCGTTTTTTTTCGTTCATTCTCACCTCTCGCACCCCTACGCCTCTCCGCCCACGCTTCCGTTACCCCTGCAGGACGCCTGCCGTGGAGGCGTCTTCTCGTCCCCTCGTTATCACCGTCAGAATTCCGCATCTCACTGGTTTACATAACATTAGCATAGCGTTACTTCGCACTCGTAATTATACTTTTTAATTTACATTGACCAATTTTGCATAAGTCCTTTTTCATTATTATTAATGCTTCAATCTTGAGCCCGCATATTTCCTTTTTAACGGTAGATGTCACTGTGATAAGTGTCCGGGGTTTTTGAAACAAGGAATTTACATGATTAATTGATAACGCATCTCGCGAATTGTATTTCAAGAACTCTGTAATTTTGTAGAACGCTGAAGTGAGGTTAATGGTATGTGAATACTCTTTGCTCTTGAATCAAAATTTTTATGGCAGAAAATATGCATACCTTACTAGGAACTCCTTATCAAGGCTACAAGCGAAAATTAAATTGAAATTTCGGAAAAAAGTAATATGATTTTTTTTAAATTTGGAATATTGACGGATCATTTATTTAAAAAGTAGTGGTGTTTAAAATCGCTTAGTTTTAAATGTCACATTTTAGCACTTTCAGAACCACCTCTCTGCGATTTATTAAAACTTCCTTTTGGAAGTGTTATATTGGCACCGTTTTTCGCCTTTCATACCTCTCAAAACAATGTTCTCACTACTTTTTGAATGTTCCATTATTAGTCTCCCTGTCGCATTGTCACTTGAATCTCTCTATTTCTTATTCATTTATTTCTTTATCTATCATCAGAATATTTTTCCCTATATAGAGATATTTTTGAAATCGTAGACGTAATTTGGGAAACATTCTTCTTTTCAATAGTATTGCAACTCGATTTGAATCGCTTAATTTTTGCAACTACCAACATAAATTCTGGAATAAAATTAAATTGTGGGAATTCTGATTGTCAAGGAATAAAGTTAAATGCTGGCAGGTCTCAACTATCTTAATGATAACGAAATGTGATGAAGAGAAATGATCTTAAATATGGACACGTCATTCGACACACGTAAAGGCAAGAGAAAACGCGGAGTAGAGCAACATCCACGGAAACTCTCTTCAAAAAGCATCTCTCTACGTGAACTTTAAACGCTTCTGTTTCAGAGGTGGGTCTCGACACGAGTCAGTAGAATAAAAGCCGAACAAAAATGTTGCACGAGTCTGTAGAATATTCTTTTTTCACCCGTCACTTGCACGAGAGACAGAGAGAAAGAGAGCAAATAGCGAAGGGGAGATTTTATGCCCAATTATTTTCCATAAAAATCTGCATAATAAAGATAGCGGCGCTCACACAGGCGGTGCGCGACCGAAGCTATAGGGCGCCGGGGCGGGGCGGGCGGCGGAGCCCGGGCCGAGCGTGCGAGAAGGCCGTGTCTGCAAGAGCACGTTGCAAGAGCGGCGTTGGCGACGAAGCGAGCACCCGCGAGCGGGCTGGCGGGCGGGCGGGCGCGGGCGCGGGCGGGCGGGGGCGGGCGGGGGCGGGCGGGGGCGGGCGGGGGCGGGCGGGGGCGGGCGGGGGCGGGCGGGGGCGGGCGGGCGAGCGGGGGCGGGCGGGGGCGGGCGGGCGGTGGCGGGCGGGCACGCGCGGAATACCAAAGCCGAAGGAAACGCGCGCAGAACGCGTCATTACCGGTCCTCTGCCGAGCCCATTCCGACATTTATGTTTCTGTAAATAGCCCCCCATTTCGCCCGGCAGTAAAATAGTCTTTCTTGTTACCTGCATAATGGGTTCGACCTTCGGATGTCGGCGCGGCTGGCGCCAGCCACGCCGTCGTGGCGAGGGCGGCCGGCGAGGACTGGTGCGATCATGCGACGCGAGGCGACGGGGCGTGGCGGGACGGGGCGGGACGGGGCGGGACGGGGCGGGACGGGGAGGGGCGGGGATGGTCGGGGATGGTCGGGGACGGTCGGGGACGGTCGGGGACGGTCGGGGACGGTCGGGGACGGTCGGGGACGGTCGGGGACGGTCGGGGACGGTCGGGGACGGTCGGAGACGGTCGGGGACGGTCGGGGACGGTCGGGGACGGTCGGGGACGGTCGGGGATGGTCGGGGATGGCCGGGGGGGGGCGTGGAGGGGAGGAGCGGGCGTTGGGGGCGGGGAGTGAAGGGAGAGGCGGGGAGGGGTGAAGTGGGAGCGGAGAGAGGCGGGGCGGGACGGGTTTTGATGGAGGGGGCGAGGCGATGCGAGGCGAGGCGAGGCGGGGCGGGGCGGGAACGGGATGGGCAGACAGGCGGGCCGAGAGAGACGAGGCAAGTTAGCTAGGAGAGGCATGGCGGGGGCGGGGATGGGGACGTGGATGATAGATTCATTGATTCATTGATTTCTTGGCATATCAACTGCTGTGCTAGTTAGCAGCGTTAGTGTACTGAAGGCTTGTTATGCCTAGAGGTGGCGGCATTTCACTCGCACTAGATATGAGATACGGCGCCGACCTACATGTGGAATAGCTGGGGGGGGGGGGTTCCTCTCCACATATTTCCCGAATCTGGATAAGCTCAAAGCTTGCGGCTGGCATCTTGACTGGTCCCTCGATATTTGTGGTAGTTTTATGCATATATGTCTGTGCAAGGAGGCAGAAGAATAAGAAGATGGGTCAAAGAAGAATAAGAAGGAAAATTCAGGGGCCATCCCTGACCTATTTGTTAGGATACTGCTCCGGAATTTGTTTGATATAGATCGGAGAAATCACGGAAAACTACCTATTAGAGCATCCGGCCGCTAGAAATCTCTTCCGGACAGCAGCGGAACTCGATACAGCTACTTATATACAGTGTGCGGCAGCATAACTTCCTTTTTTAAAATGCGCGCCCTTTTTTAAAATGCAGGCCTCAACGGCAAAGGCACGCTCCTCACTATTCCAACGCATGATGGCGACTGAACCGTGTCGGGACAAAACTTTACAGTACCCCCTCTTGACATCCCCCTCTTGACGCTCCGCTATGACATCAACTAACTGAATGGCGCGCATTTTAAAAAAGGAAGTTATGCTGCCGCACCCTGTAGTACCGGAAATCCGCCAGCGCTAGGACTGGAACCCTAGGATCCCCCCTGTCCGAGTTACTTCAAAACAGCGGCAATAGGCTCAGCGAAAGTGACATGGAGAAGTAAGGGGTCGTACTGGTGCTTCGGGATATGGTGAGCCATGGGGGTCGTAGAAATGAAAACATGGCGGGGCAGAGGAAATGGCGGGCGAGGGCGTTGTGGGGCGCGGTGAGGCTTTAGTGGTACGGGTTGGGTTTGGCGTGGCAACGTTTTTTGCGGAAGTATACAGAGATATTTTTATCAGAAGGGACCGCTTTGACATCTACTGCTTGGCTACTTCTAGCAACATAACTACAGGTTATGGCCAGGCACTCAATTCGCCAATAGGTTCGTACAGTTCCCTAACTTGTCACTCTCTTTCTCTCTCTTGCGAGGCCCTATATGACGATCATTTGTTTCGCGACAAACTAGACCCTTCATAGAGGAACTCCTATATACCAACGACTTAATAAGACCGCATTTTTCTTGCCATATTTCCGTGTGTATTTGAAAACAAATGTCAATGTCGCATTTTGACAATGTAATTAAACATATCCGAACACAAAGTTTATAAAATACTGTAAGTTTTCTCTGAATGTAACAGCTCTATTGTCTGCTGTCAACCGTCATTTAAATATATTGATACCAGACTACGAATCCGTGATGCAGACATTTAGTGACGAGACAATATAAGAAACGTCCTTTGTTCTAAATTGTAATACATCAGGAAGGAAGGGAATCGAATCGAATCGAGTCGAGGCGATGAGCCCTGCTTTGTGAGGTTACACCTTTCAAAGTTTTTTTTTCTATTGTACGAAAAGGAAAGTACGTTTCCTTCTGTCGTCTGTAGAAGAATGAACAAAAACTAGTCAATAAAAACAGTACGTTTTGGTCTGCACACCTTGTTTCTTCGTCATTAGTACTAAAAAAGTATTTGAGAATAAATTAGTTTAGAACTGACGGTTTTTAATTCTCTAGTGAAAGTTGTGTTCTACACATCATTCATTTATCATTGTATCTCCCTGCTATAATATTAGATTGAGATTAGTTCTATATTTTACCGAAGTATACAATTTCAGTTTGCATAGTTATTAAAACGCCAGAATATGAATGTAAGAGATTTCGCCGTTGCGTATATCATTTCGGGGTCATTGGGAAATCATCGGACTCGATCCTACTTCTTTTTTTAAATTTATTCTTGCTTGGCATGTGGCCCTCAACAGCTGTGAACGACTGATTTTTTTTATACACCAAGTTTACATGATATATTTTTTGTCGTGGTTATTTCGTTTCAGAAGCACCATATATCACACGGGAACGCTAATCGTTTCCAGTCTCCTTAACGAGGGTCATAAAGTTTTCTGTGTAATTTCCTTTTCATACATTTTCGATGAGGGTTCTGTTTATCTAGTTTGAAATGGGTTGCTGAAGGTATTCGAGAAATTTTTGTATAAAATTGTGTGGATAGATAGGAGAAATGAACAGTGATTGGGTGATACCGAGATCTTGATGGAGTTGGGAGTTTGGGATAAACCTGGGTGCTTTTGTGATTATTCTTAAGTATTTATTTTCGAACGTTTGTATTTTGTGAATATCGGTTTTGGATGCGACGGCCCAGACAGGAGATACATAACATAATATAGGTCATATCATTGTTTGGCAGAAATGAATGGATGTGTGTAATTGAAGTGGGGATGATTTCTTAAGTGAAGGATGTAAGTGATGTGTTCTTTTAGTGTCTTGTGCAATTTTGTGTATGGTATTTGATCTCAATGTGAGTCATCTGTCGCATAATATTACTTCATTTTACTAAGTAAATGAAAATCAAGATCGTAATTAAGAGATAGGAATAGAGAATAGAGGATGGCACTGACATTTAAAGGTTGTGTGGTGAAGGAGACCTGAGGTCGAATATTTTCGTGCTCTATTGAATAGATATACTTGAATATCTATACCTAATTCTATTAATATTTTAATGAGAGTTTATTAAATATCTTACGAGCGGCTTTGTGTTAATTATATTTTCATAAAACCTACCTGGTTTTTGCAATAGAATGACGTGAAAAAATAAAAAAAACAAAAAGAGATATAAAATTGATTATGATATTGACTTGTTAAAAAAGAAGTTACTTCATATTACATTAATTCTTCATGTCTTCATGACACTGATATATGTACACTTTCTACGATATGCCCTTTTTAATTAAAATTATATTTTGTACAATACCTGCTTAATTTTATTTGTTTTATATTTCCATCAGAAGAATAAAAGGAAATTAGGTAACATAGAACTTGTTCTCAAAGACAGATAAATGGCATAACATACAAAAAAACTGCATTTATTAAGATCTTTATTTTGTAAGGTTCGATTTTAACGTTTTAACCTTTCTAGTAAAGGTAGTTGATATAATTTTTTTGTGTACAAGTTCAAACCTTTGTAAGCCAAGATTCTTTCCGAGTTTTAAGAATATGTGATGCTGAACTGACGCTAAAAAATATTTAGTTTTTTCCTGTTGCCCATGCGTAAAGTCTGCAAACAAGGCGTTCTGTTTTCTTTGCAATTATGGAGAGTTCTTCTCAGAACGACTTCAACATAAAAGAGATAAAACTTTTAAGAGCTTTCAGACAGGAGTTTATTGTTTAAGAAACTTACAGTTAATAAAATTATGTTTACAAAAGGCCATCGAGGAGGACTCGAAACGAAAAGAGAAAATGCATTCAACTTTTTACAACTACACTTTTGTCATAACATTTTTCTTAATTGAGGCTTCGTAATTCTTTTGTGTCTTTTTGTCTTAATAATGAGGTCTGAAACAAATTAAAAAATATTTCTGTTAGTATTCAATCGTTTCTTCAAATTATTAATGAATCGTTATAATAGCGACGACCTCAGGTGTGCAAGCGCTTCAATCAGCGGCCAAATACTGGAAGCTGCAGTTTCGAATCTCGAGTAAGATATTGGAGATTTGTCCTAGTGAATGTGTTCACTTTTTTCGTCATTGCGTATTCATTATTAATCGTCATACCTACATAAATAATATATGAGCACCATTCGCTCAAGATCACTCGACCATGTTTCATTCATTAAAAGTCACATGTACATCCCCATTTGAGTCCACCTGACTTCGAAAGAGAATGGCGGCGAATGCCTCTTCTACCCTAGAAATTAAAATGGAACTCACTACTTAAGGAACGCTACTCAGTGAGACATGTTTTCTTCACTCACCTGCAATCGAAAAAAATGTGTTTATTGTGCTGAATTATTATGGCCGTAATGCCCAAAATATATAATGGAACCATATTGGTGAGACTTGTGGTCGATAGACTTTGAAATATGCATTCAGCTCTAGTGAAAACAATTAAAAATGTATAGTGAAACATTTTTTATTAAAAAAATAGGATTTATATAAGACTATCTAAAATCTAGGAAAATAAATAGACAATTTTTCACTCGATGTGAGCAAGTATAATGTTTATTAGGTATAGTTTTCGTAGAACGTTATATATAATATAAAAAGGATTATATATATATATATATGTATATATTTATATTAATTTGTGAATATGATTTGTAATTCTCAGAAACCACTGAAGACAGTATTTGTTATCAGATGGTATTAAATGGGTACATAATGAATATCTACTTCTGATTTTATTTTGTTTATATAGATTTCTAAAATGTATATTATCCATTTACAAAAAATTTTACACAGGTTAAGATATTACAGAAAGCTTCAGAAAAATAAATACAGCTTCTAAGGAAATCTGAAGAAAGGCATCGACACCTTTATGTAAGGAAGCATTTGGACCTTGGGAAGCTTTGGATCCATCATATTATAATTTGAAGAAGATCGTTCGATCTCAGGTTGACGTTTCAAAAAAGGGAAAGGTAAAAACTTCTGTGAACTTTGAAGAGTTCTTTCGGGCATCTTCGTCTTCCGGGAAAAGTATCTCAACCTTGCTTTAACATGTTTCCCAGAATTACGAGAATCGAACATAAAGTCTTCACCCTTACAACCCATCTCACGTCCAGAACACAAGATTTTCTTTCTTGGTAGATTACGTTACTATGAAAGGACGGGTAATATATAATGAAGAGCAAATAAAGAGAGTTTACTAGCATCAACCATAATTCACATTCGCGTTATTCTGAAAACTTTCCTCCTTAATTCTAGGTATCGAGAAATTTCCGCAAATGCAATACCGACTTGACTTATTAATACATTGGGTTATTTGTGACTGACAATTGCACTCAGCAGTGTTGTGCCCTGTAGAAAATATAATTTGCTTTTCAAAAAGTGATCAAAGTCTTTTAGTGTGTAGATACGACTTATTTATGAAATGTTTCTCTCAAAAAAATGTCTATGGTACATTCAGCTGTTTTATTCGTTGCTTTGTTAATTTTCTGTATATTTGTTGTACCATTTTTATTTTTGAAGGCTGTTTTGAGATTTAACGGTAAAAAATTTTTGAACTGTTCGTTGTTAACGCTATATTTTTTCCATTCGAGAATTTATGTTTTGAAGATTCTTCTGGGATGAATGTTGCAAGCGTTGTCATATTTTAAGGATAAAAATTGATTTCGAGAAGAATAGTAAGGGGTATAAAAATAATTTTCGAAATTGTAGTTTAGAACCAAACACGCGTCTGTTAATTTCCTAGACATAAATGTTCATATTCCATTGTCTGTTTTTTTTTGTGTGTTTTAAAGGGTTTATTGATTATATCTACTTACACATTGCTAGGCTGTTCAGGAAGGAGGCGTTATTATTGGAATCTGTGAATTCAACGTATTCGATTACCATTTATCCACACAAGTAAAAAGAAATGAATAGTATTTCGAATTAAGAATAATATCGTTTAAAAAAATATAAAACATGTTCTTAACGAGCTTTTCTGATGATCTATAAGTATTTTCCTTTATGACTACTAAAATGGACTAATAGTCAGCCATTTGTTTTATTTGTGACCGGGAGAGATGGTTCAAGGAATCAAATGATGTCACTGCAGTCCCTCTAACGGGGAGGTCATAAGTTTGACTCCCGATGGTGACAGGATATTCGACATTAGCTTGTCAACTAGGTCAAATTCAGTCGCCGTCTGGAAGAGAATTCTAATGGCTGGCTGCTCTGATCGGTAGGTTTCCGTAGTTTCTCCAATCAACACCAGGCGAATGCCGGAGCGGTACCGCAACAAACGGGCGACGGACCGCGCCCGATCTTACCTTCTTCTTCCTCGTACTAACCTCACCCCTTACACTGAGAACTTCTCCCGCCAGGGGCGGTGCCCTGTAGGTGGGAGATACCTGGTTGGGGAAAACCCCGCTAGCCGACGGTAGGTCGGCGTCAGATCTCGCCATACAGCGGGGAATGACCACCGCCACCACCACCACCACCACCACCACCACCACCACCACCACCACCACCACCACCACCACCACCACCACCACCACCACCACCACCACCACCACCCGGCCAAAAATTTACACTACACTTACGGGAATAAGGCTCTTAGTAGTTAACGTGCCCGGAATCACTAACAATCAATCAATCAATCAATCAATCATTGTTTTATTTGTATGAATTTGTTATATTCATTTGTAGGTGTTTGATATTTCATAATAAGTTTGTTTATCTGATTTCACTATCACTATCATTATGGTTGCCTAGTTAATTTAGTAAAAAATTGATTTTATGATCAATAACCGGCTTTATGTAGCTTACTAGTTCCTTACCACTTCTCGTGGCATAAACAGCGTAAAAGCGACTCTCGAGACGTTTGTGATTTGAAATTTTCTTTCACCGCGTTAACGTGCAGAGCGCGCTGTCGTCGCTGCCGCCGCCGCCGCCGCCTCCGCCAATTTTTTCCCTTGCACCTCGCCTGAATGCACATTGTTAACATTAGAAGTGCATAGAAATCAATTTCGATCACGGTTCTATTATGTCCTAATGGAAGCGGCAGCCGCTGTAATGGAAGAGGTATGCATACTGATTGCCTAGCTCCGCCGCCCCGCCCATTACATCGCGCGCCGGGATCGAAGTGATGACCCCCCCCTCTCCGTTCCTCTCTCCGTCACTCTCTCACCCTCTCCCTCTCTCCACACGTCCAAGCTCGCGGCCAGGCCGGGCTTCAGCCCGCATCGGATTCAGCGCCTGCTGCTGTTGTCACGTCCCACGCAAAGCTTCCAACCAGAATTACGGGAGCGAGATGGTCGCCGCGCAAATGTGGAAATCATTCTGATGCGTTCACAAAAGTTTCCAATGCTTTTATGCACGGTTTTGTATCTTCTTCTCCTCTGAAGAACTTTACAACTGTTTTTTTTTTCATATGGTGAGGTAGTGTTGAGTCAGATTCGTAATGAATCTGCGAGATAAATAGACACGTTCGTTCGTAGATAATACTAATTCAAGAAGATATGACATTTGACAATTTTATATCAGCAGTACATTTTACTATCACTTACTCAACAAAATTGGATTCTTGAGACTTTCGGTCATTGAAAGATGAAACACTTGTACGATTAAAAATATTTCAAATATTTATTCTTCATTACACCTACAACATAAATACATAAAAATACTCAAATATTCCTGAAATGAAATATTCATGCAATAATATTTCATTATCATTATTTTTGAAGGTGTGCAACTTCATTGTTGCATAATATTCGATTTTTGATATGAAAGTTCTATTGAACGAGACATACAAATATTTGAATTGTTATTATCACTGCATTTTTAATTACTATTTTATCCTATAAATGTTGTTTGATCGGCAATCACGGTCCATTAGTGTCATCTTACGGTACATTATCAGAATTTTTTAAATAGTTACATGGAAAAGGATTGAACAATGACAAAACTCAGACAAAATGTATTAGAATTGGGGTCATAAAAAGTTGCAAACCATAAGGGCGATGATGACAAATATTAAAGTTTGGAATAGGCTAACCTTGTTAGGGTATTATTTTAATATTCTCGTCATTTTATGAGAATTAAAGTAATTTGAATATAATCATTTCGCATCGTGTACGTAGCGGAGGCTGGGGAAGAATTTGTACCTCGGGGCGAGCAAGTGCTCGTTCACAACACTCAGCTTTCGAATGCGAATTGTATTCCGCTGAGAACGATCCCCTCCTTTCAAAGCCCCACGAATCCTCGCATCCTGTTTGCAAAACAACGAAGAATGGAGAAGATTAATGATTGGCTATCGAAATTCCTTTCTGCGAGGCTTGCTGTGTAGCCTATAGGATGGTTTTCTCATTGTGCTCGGTATTCCCATACGAATATTCGAAATATTCCCTAAGGCTATGAATAATTCACAGGTACCGAAACCCCGAATAGACTTATAGTCCCGATCACCTGGGTCACCAGAATTTTCAATACGTGTTGTTCGTCTGGGTTCCCCTCCCGTGCGGAAAACTAATTAAAGGTTTTGTGTGTTTGAGGTTTTGAGGGAAAGTCTGAGCATTCATGCTGGGATATATTTTAAATAACATAGTTATCGCCCGAAATCATTTATTTACCCGACCATTCACGTTTGTAATCGTGTTACCTACAGGAGCCAATCAAAATTCGAAACATACCTTCGACCATATTGGAATATTCCATGGACCCCCGACTACTTTTCCTCCCCCGTCCCCCACCCCATGCTCCCGCCACGCATCCACACAAATGGCCGCCTGTCCTCCCCACCACAAGGAGCACTGAATAATAGGGACCGGTGCACTGAAAGGGCACTAGGGTAGCACCCGTTATCTGCTCCGCTACTGACGCCAAACGTTGCCATATTCATTAACGCAAATGCGGGTAAAGCGGCACTTTTTTAGAGTAAGGTTCAAATTTGCTTGCGCAGAGCTTGGGAATAGAGGGACCGATATCGAACGCGCGATGAACGAATATGCTTTATCTCTGTAATTGGAATTGGTGCCTTATGGCAATTAGCAATAACGCTAGCGGAGCATAAATGTGCAAACGAAAAAAATATCCGTATGTATATTGGACTTAATAACGTTTTTCAAGTTGAGGTTGCCTGTTGTGTTTTTTTTTCTTTTGGTGGAAAGTGGACGTGGTGGAAAAGGATCAAAATTTGTAAACGAATCAAAAAGTACTTTCGTTATCTAATAGTAATCACTCAAGCATCGTTTAAACTTGATGAGAGAGGGCAGAAGATAATCTGCATCCATTCGCAAAACCGCTAAGCCTATTTCTATAAAGCGATTTAATTCATCTGCGAAACTTTTATGCGACCTCAGAGAAAAATCCATCGTGTACGACGTGTCCTCCAAACAACTCGGCGGAGTTATCCGCGGAACCTCGAGCAGACTCTGGCGGGGATTGCATAAAGAGTGTAGTTGTTGCGAATGGTTAAATGCTTGACACAAATGTTTGTGGGAAACCTTTCATACGAGCCGTCGACAGTAATTGAAGTACGCAGCTGACATAACGTCCGACGAGATATCGAAGGCTGTTTCCACCTCCCCGCCGCTCCCCGCCGCTCCTCGCCACCCCAACCCCGCTTCCCACTGCCGCCCCAATCCATCGATTCGACGTTGCAGTGTTGGCGGAGGCACCGATTGGGTCGCCGACATCCCAACAATTGCATCTGAACTCGGGACGCCTCCCCCTCCTGTTGTGACTAATTGCCTTTAGTTAGCCAATAGGTTTTGCACAATGAACTTAGTACTCATAATCCCTCGTGCAGCTGTGTTGTATTTAATGCGATTACCTCGGACGCGACGCTGTAGCTGGCGGCCGGCGCTGTGTGAAGCGCGGGCGGCGTAGGGTGGGAGGGGCGGGGCGCGAAGTCGGAAAGGGCGGGGAGGGCACGGAGGGAGGCCCTGTGACGACAAAGGGCGATGCTCCACGTCTAGCCGCGACGTCTCGACAGCGCCGCGATGCGCAGCCAGTTCAAAGCGCAGAGTTGCGTTGGCGATCGCACATCCCGCACCGCTTTGGTGGTTCATTCATATTGAGTGCTCTTCTGACGGAACTGCCAGAGTGTTTGTACGTGCAGGTTCGCGGATGGGAGCGTGTTCGTGTGTGTGTGTGTGTGTGTGTGTGTGTGTGTGTGGTGGGGGGTTCCCGCAAACATTAGCCGCAATGCAATAATTATAGGCGCGACGTGCGATGTGGAGGCAACATCATATGGATTTGTGTTCAAACACTACTTTGCATATGCGGTGACCCCGCCCTTCATTCATATACTTGAATCATGTAGAGGGCAAGAGACCGCAGAATTTGCTGTGTTCAGTGCGGGACAAATTTTGATAGCGGTGATCCCTTCATTGGCTTTATCAATTTTGCATCTTTTCTTTCCCTGTAAATCCGACTGGTTCTTGAATAATTGAATGGGGATATTTTTTCAAAAAATATTTTGATTGAAATCTGTTAATCGGCTTTTACAAAGTGCTGGTCATTTACATGCACAATACTTAATTTTTAATAAATATTTCCCGTAGTTATCATTAAATTCAAACGAAATATACTCGGTGATGAAATATGTATTTCCGTTAATTAATTTTTATGGATGTACATTATTGTTTTTTAATCATTAAAACACCAGAAATATGCTTATTTAGAACTACAGATTAATTTTGCAACTGGAGATTTTCGTATTAGTAATGTTTGCATTTCCATTTTTCTAATATTAAATAAAAAAGTAATAGTAAAAATGACGTTGAAAGAAGGAGATAGACATTCTTAATACTAGATTTACTGCATAATTTTCAAAATTCTTGTAATCTCTAGAATTTGTAGATATATTTCTCAAACAAAATTTAGAATGTTGACTTTGTCAAGGCAGCGTGCATCCAAACAGGGGAAGCATAAAACTTTGGAGTCTAAGGTTGACATATCTTTGATATAAATGTCATCGTTATAGTTATAAGCAATATTGATCGTTTTTCTTGTTTCAACTTACAATGTGAAGGCTGCCGCATTGCTTACAGCATAATTTCTTTCTCTCTGTCCGCCACTGCCCTCTGCGTTATCTTCCCCCGTTCTCCGTCAAGCGGTTGCATAGCATAATTTACTTACATAAAAAGCATCTGCAAAGGGGCCCTCATTCATGGAAGGGGGCGCTCCGAGGAATAAAATATTGAAATATTAAAAAATACCATAAAATATGGTTGTGTACCTAAATTAAGCAGTGTACTGTAATAAAAAGTTATCCCATTATAGTGGTTTTTACTAAATCTGAAGATTTTTTTCTGCGGGGATCCCAACATAATGTTGAGCTTCACTGCCCCGCAGTACCCAAATCCGGTCTGGAATTGCAGCATCCCTCTTCTTCTCACTCCTTTCACCTAGTCTTTCTCTCCCTCCCCCCCCTCCCCTTCTCCTCCGCCCCTCGGTCGCTCACGCCCGAGCTTCTGCGCGCTTGTTTCTCAACCTCCACATCTCTCTAATTAATGGATTACTCGGTCTCCGCAGCATAATTAGGACCCTATCTTCCGAAAATCCTGTGTAATTTCATTCTGCGAGGTAAGATATGACACGTTCTCATGAAAACTTTACTCGCAAAATGTGGAGGATTTTCTGCATGTTGGTTTCGAAGAAGATAGAGGTTTAGATGGAGCAGCTTCTTGTGTCGTCTACGATGTCTCTTCCCTTCCTCTTTGCCATTTTCCCCTTAATGTATTATATGCTTCAGAAACATCGTTAGTATTTATTTGCAGCGAAATTCACTCTGTATTACATTAATATTGAAATTACGGTTGCAACATCGATAGGGTAGAAAGGCATTAGTAAGAGAGGTTTGTCTTCATGTCTCAGTAATCACCAAAATGTATATGATGGAAGTATGAGGATTATGAATAAAGAAGGAAATAATTAATATTAGGATGGAGGCAATATATTGGAAGTCATATACAAGATAAATTGGGAACACGTCGAAAATGTATTTTCACATAAATAAATTTTGTTATGATGAGTTTGCCTTTCTCTGTGGATTGCTGATAAATTAATGAATAAGTGTGATTATGATGATAAAATATGATTACTTAACAATGGTATAAGAAACGGTTTATAGAAATGATACCTGGTTCGTGAGAACATTGGTTATGAACGACTGTATTACCAAAGACAACAAACTCTTTGGAATTATATAAAAATAATACATGGAGTTTTACACATATATTATTTACCACCATGAAAACAATACGAAATTAGACTACGTATTTGGCAATTTGGGTCGATTACCCCACATTACCGGGTAGCAAACGGAGTCCCTCATGCCTGGGCTCAGTTAATTCCCAAGGATGAAGGCTCAGACATATAGCGAACATGAATTCCCTTCAACGTAACTAGCAACCTCCGCCTGACTCAGCATTTTTTCGTCACACAACTACAGAAACTGGGACGTTTCTAAAGGAAAGTTAGAACTCCATTTTTGCTCCGACCGGGCATTGAACCCGGAGTCGCACGTAAAGTAGAATATTTGTATATATACAAATGGAATACGGTTCGCCCTCTCATGGAATACGGAGTTGCGTGTTGGGATCCATACAGAAAGGCGCACCGGAAAAACCTAGATAGAATACAGAGAAAAGCGAATAAGTTTACCTATAGAAGTAACGCAACAAAAAAGTCATGAGAACCTCTAGAAACGAGAAGAACAAAAGCGATGCTTTGCGCTCTTTATAAATCGTACGTAGGTCAACCAGCTTGGAAGGAAATTCAGATTAGACTAGAAAAACCAAATTATTTCGGCCGAAGCGATCACACCCACAAAATTCGAGAAAGGAAACAAAATTCAGATCTTGGGAAGTTTTCCTTTGTAACAGAACAATTAGAGATTGGAACAGTTTACCTGCAGCAGTTTTCAAAGCTTTTCTCTCAGTGTCCGAAGTTTTAGAAACAAATTAGAACAAGATATTAAATGAGTATGTGCTGTGTAGTGCGGTGAAGTGCTGTGAAATGCTGGTCAGTGTAATTCAAACCAAAAAATGTAGTGTAGTGAAGTGAAAGTGAAGTGAAGTGAAGTGCGGTGAACGTGATCAATGCACTTTTCAATGCTGCTTTTCGTCTTGTACTGTATTGTACGGTATTATTATATTATTATTATTATTATTATTATTATTATTATTATTATTATTATTATTATTATTATTATTATTATTATCATTCTTAGTATTATTATTAATGTAAGTGTTGTAATTTTTGCAATTATTGTCATTAACTGCCACCGGGCTATACCCAATTGCAGTTCTAATAAATGTATAAATAATCAATAGATGTAAACCTTAAAACATGGTATATACGAAACCATTAATGATCAGCACGTGCCAACAATATGCGCTTCCCTTCCCATCAATACGTTCCCTCCCACCCCCCTCAACCCATCTCGGCACGTGCGCGTCTGAATCTGGCATCCGCCATAGCCCGTCGCGGCTGCTGCTGGCACGTAGAGCCAGTGTCCCAGTTTCGAGGCGTTACCGGGACAACCGGGTTAACCCTCCGCGCCGAGGCACTAAACGCTTATTACAGACGTGGTTACGCAGCGTCAGACAGCCCCGGGCGGTGCGCTACTGAGCCCCTCACCCCCTCCCCGCCCCCACCTCGCCCCACCCCGCCCCCCCACCCCGCCCTCACCCCCGCCCCCACCCCCGCTCCCACCCCGCCCCCACCCCGCCCCCACCCGCCCCCCGCCCCCACCCCGCCCCCACCCCCGCCCCCCACCACGCCCCACCCCGCCCCCACCCGCCCCCACCCCGCCCCCACCCCGCCCCCACCCCGCCCCCACCCCCGCCCCCACCCCGCCCCCCGCTGCTCTGTTGGGGCTGCTGCTGGGTTACGCAGTGTCAAGAGGAGACAGGAAGGAGTGTGCCACGTTTGGACGTAGAACAAAATCATGTACGGCCATGAACATGCATAAGCCGCGGTATGGCGAGGTTTGGAACTGTCAGGTTTGTATGTTTTGACCTGCGCACCCATGCACTGTCACTCGCCACCGACCGTCACGTGACCAGTTAGATGAATGGGGAAGAGCTAATATATTTTGTATTTTATAGATCACCAAGTCGGCAGTTAGAGCACAAACGTCGTTTTAATAACGATGTTATCAAACAAGATCTGGGAATAAATAGCATGGGCAATGGGTTCCAGGAAGAAGACATTTGTTTTACAAATTAATTAGTTCGTACATTCTCCAATCTCGTGACTCCTTTAACAGACGTCCGTCATCCACCCAGATTATTTACATTATTGACTCATATTGAACCATCGCAATTACGCCGTAAAGTTTCATGATTTCGAATTCAAATTATCTCAAAGAAGCAACACGAGCGCTTCGACTGCGCTGTCTTTAGAATTGTTCCCTTCACGCCGCCTCCTGTATGATCCGCTGCTGCTTGCAAGCCTGCCGCGCCACGCTGCAGACATCGTAGCGGTGGTGGATAAAGATATGGAGTGAATCAGTTGAGGTTGTAGAAAGTAGAAATGGCGATGAAGCGGGGTATGGTACCTAGTGGGGCTGCTGATGGTTGTAGAATACATTCTCACTGAACGAGTAGTTCTGTTCTTGTTCTAGTTGTTAATGGTGATAGTAATGGTATTGGCGTTTCTGGTGCTTGTCATATCAGTGGTTCTGGAATGGACGGAAATGATAGTAATACCAGTGATGGTAATCGGATGTTGCTAGGGGAGGCAAATATACTGTACGTGACAATACAGGGGTAAGATATGACAATTTAGGAAGCAGGAGGGGAAGCAACGATGATTATAATAAATGAGTCAATATTTGTGAATATAATGACATTTGAAGCAATTTATGTGATAGAAATGATGATAAAGTGGGTAACGGCGATGAAAGCACAGCAGGAGTAGTGTCGTGGAAATGACAGGGTTTTCAATGCCTGTTTTGACTCGCCACCGCAAGCTGCGCTTAAGACTCTTCTTAAAAATATGCCATCAAACCCGAGTCTTTCCCGCTTATGTAGTGCGAGTTTACTTGCAGACGTGCGCGTTGCAAACTCCTACTCCTAACTTTATGAGGCTATCCCCTCTTTTCCTCTCTTCATATCTCAGTCCGCTGAACATCTGAAATTACTGCCAGCCCTGCCCTCGTATCAACTCTTTGGACTCTTAAGCACCCATAACGAATGTTTCAAGCTTACAATGTTATTTTTTTTATGATTATTGAAGAATTTATTAAAATTCATCCCATATTTATATTAAAATATACAAGTTCGAGTTACTCCATGATGAATTGTCAGTAGCCCATGTACAACCATTTACTCACTATTAATAAATCATGACATTCACCATTTTCCCATATCTCTGCCTTCACTATCGCTGTCACTGCTACATGCAGAATATTAATACAGCAATTGCTAATATTACTACCAACAAGTACAGCGTACGACTTATTAAGTCTACAAGGGGAAATGTACATCATGAATCTTTTAAACATTGGAATTCAGCCTGATCACAACTATAACTAAAATTTTTAAAAAATGTATGGAAACATTCGATAAGGAACGAAAACGGACGCGAAAAATAAATATTTTTGTAGACTTCTGTAAGTTTGAGGCTAATATATAATATAAGAAATGGTTAGAGAATATGATAATGAATAATTGGGACATCCAAGGATCAGAAAGCATCCTCAGCATGTTTTCCGCAGACTTGGTGCGACCGCTGTTAAAATGCGGCACAGAGGAAACCTAAGGATTGTTCTTTCACGCTACGGCGAGAGCAGAACTGAGCAAACATCGGTGCTGAAGGTGGCTTTGAATGCGCCAGCCACTGCAACGCCCTCTTCTCCTTCCAATCACGTGCGCAGACTGCTCCCCCTGGAGTCGACAGCTCCGCCCTCCGCCCTCCTCCTCCCCCCCCTTTGCACGCCCGTATGCGCGTGTGTGATTTGCGCCATTATGTGCTACGAGTGTATGCATTAGTCGGAAATCGTATTTTCTCTCTATTCACATTTGAAAGAGGGGCGAGGGGTTCGAGAAATATTTTCGCGCAAAGGGGATGCTTTTTATTCACATGGAAATTAGCAGGCGGGCGCGCTGGAGTCTAGGGCGCAGGTAATTGAGGTCTAATGCTGCGGAGTGGAGCGGATCCGGCGGTGACTGGCGGAGAGTGACGGGCGGCGGCCATTGGGCGCTGCATGGCATTTGATCAACGAGCTAGAATATACTACATAGAGTGGCTGAAGCGCCTCCATCTTTGAAGCAAATTGAAGTTGATGTAGGCCAACGAGCTAGAATATAATACATAGAGAGGCTGTATCACCTCCATCTTTGAATCAAATTGACGTGAATGTAGGCCAACGAGCTAGAACATACTACAACGAGTGGCTGAAGCGCCTCCATCTTTGAACCAAATTGAAGCCATGTTTTTTGCAGTTAAAACAGCGACCTCTGTGAAAAAAGAATTCTAGCATTACGTTTTGCGCTGGTTACGGACGGGTGGGCAAGGGGCCTCACGTAATATATCACACGTAATCGTCTGATTGTGTGTGCTCACGATCAAAAACCAATCATTTAAAAACGGAATGACCTGTTAGGAGAACGAATTAAGAAACTTTAATTACATGTTGCTTCCTGCATCGATTATTGTCATAAAAACGGAATTTATTGAAATGTTATTGTAGTTAGCATAAAGTCTGAAAGTAAATGTTATTGCAATACCGTTAAAGGAAAAAATAAAGAAAGAAGTTATGAAACGAACAACACCACAACTTCGAATCAATACAGCATTTGAATACACCGCCACTCGTATGTTTTGACTTCAAAAAACCATACGCCTACTAGCTCGGCGAGCCTCCACCAAGAACACTGAAACTATAGGGACAGACACTCTATATAGTACATTCTAGCTCGTTGCCTCTGATGCGGGACAATAGACCAGGCTGTTAGAGAGAGGAAAAAAACTCCATAGACGGATACAGAGAGACAATCGATGAGTGGCATAGTTGCATTGAAAAGATGGACATAAATGACAGCTGGTATATTCGTTTCATATTGGTATTAATATAATTAACATCCATTAATTTTTGTCGTTTCACAAAAAAATTAAAAATGTGATTGCAAGACGTGGACTAAACCACTCTGAATACGTAACATGTTAATCAAATTATTTTAAAATATAATTTAATAGAAAGGGCAGTAGCGGTGAAAAAAGACAAAAATGAACGATAGAGGATAAAATAATAAAATCGTTTTTTTCTACAGAATTACTATATTATTCTACACCTCGGCCTATTATGCAAGCAAGTAAAAAAACATAAACGCAGTTGAATAAGTCATGAGACTTGAGAACGGAGAAGATATGAAACTTAGAACGAGATGTTTCAGGGACCAACGTCGGGATTAATTGGCTACCGTAACTTCGCGAAAAGGTTTTAGACTCTCTGATCAAAAACAATAAGTAAGTAGAGAATGGGGCGGTATCAGGGGACAGGAACGTGTGCATCGGGCTTCGCCGTCGGGACTCCATTATGGGTGCAGTGGAAAGAGCGGCAGGCGAAGCGCGGCGACGAGGCCCGCCCCGCCATCCCCACCCGCCGCCAAACAGATGCACGCCATATAATTAAATATACCGTAATCGGATTGTGGTGAGTGACGAAAGCGGCGAATCCTCCACTGGCGCCAGCACGCCCAGTCCCGCGGCAGCCCTATCACCATCGCCTACTCGTCACTTGCCGAGCTACTCAAAGGTCATTTCACTATTTGGGGGTTGTATCTTCTAGAGTATACGATTGTAGTCATTAGATATATTTGTTTAATTTTAAATTAAATTTAAATATTGATTTTAGAAAAAAATACATTCCCACGAATCTTGTGAGTGTGTTCCTTTTGAAACAACCCATTACTCCTTCGTTTTAACTCGTCGTAATTGTGAGAAACCAAATTTCTTAACTGAGTATGCATTTTCGTTGAAAGACTTATTTAATGCGCATTGTATTAAACATTTGAAAGTGGTCAGGCGGAAGAGTACACTAAACGACTCAGCGTTGCCTCCAACAAATACATTAATTTAATTTATTTATTTAGTTACTGTTCCGACACTCCTCCCGCCCACATACGAGCCGCCTCCAATCTCCCTGCCCTCCCCATTCCTCTCCTCCTTGTCCTCCGATCTCTCCGCCCTCTTCTACCCCTCTTCCGCTCACGACTTTACTCCCACCGCCACCACTACAACCATCCACCTCAGTCACCATTTCCATAGTTAATGCCCAGTTGCTGACCTTTATAAGACGTCGACAACTCACGTTGTGATTCCATCCCATTCTTAATTTTTTATTGTTTGTTTAGCTTCCCCTCCTTGTTCTATATTCTATTCGTTCTTGCCTCTTC
>JAZDUA010001361.1:0-93199 GCA_038098605.1 Gryllus longicercus | reverse complement strand
TACTATGCACTTACGTACTGTAATGCGGCAGCGGAAACTGTCTATTTTTCCTCAGAAAAAACTATTATTGTGATTTGAAAATTTCAGTGATAACTCGTACCAAAGGTTCACCAATTGAGCTTGACTAGCTTTGTAATATAGGTATTGTGGTGAGTTATCGTCGACATTTCCAATGAAATAATTATATGCGTCGTCAATATAATATTGTTGGCAATGACGACGCAAATAATTATTTCATATGAAATGCCAACGATAACTCACCACAATACCTATATCTTATGCTGATGCTCTGTTTAAGAAAACAATGGTTTTACCTTGTTCCTATATGAAGTAAATTACTTCATCTTACATCTTGTGTAGGCAGTTCTGTCTGTCTGTATCTGTAGGTCAATTTTTATTAATATATTTATATATATATATATATATATATATATATATATATATGTGTGTGTGTGTGTGTGTGTGTGTGACTGTCTCTCCCTCTCTCTTCCTCTCTCTCTCCCTCTCTCTCCCTCTCTCTCCCTCTCTCTCCCTCTCTCCCTCTCTCTCCCTCTCTCTCCCTCTCTCTCCCTCTCTCTCCCTCTCTCTCCTCTCTCTCCCTCTCTCTCCCTCTCTCTCCCTCTCTCTCCCTCTCTCTCCTCTCTCTCCTCTCTCTCCCTCTCTCTCCCTCTCTCTCCCTCTCTCTCCTCTCTCTCCTCTCTCTCCTCTCGCTCCCTCTCTCTCCCTCTCTCTCCCTCTCTCTCCCTCTCTCTCCCTCTCTCTCCCTCTCTCTCCCTCTCTCCTCTCTCCCTCTCTCTCCCTCTCTCTCCCTCTCTCTCCCTCTCTCTCCCTCTCTCTCCCTCTCTCTCCTCTCTCTCCCTCTCTCTCCCTCTCTCTCCCTCTCTCTCCCTCTCTCTCCCTCTCTCTCCCTCTCTCTCCCTCTCTCTCCCTCTCTCTCCCTCTCTCTCCCTCTCTCTCCCTCTCTCTCCCTCTCTCTCCCTCTCTCTCCCTCTCTCTCCCTCTCTCTCCCTCTCTCTCCCTCTCTCTCCCTCTCTCTCCCTCTCTCTCCCTCTCTCTCCCTCTCTCTCCCTCTCTCTCCCTCTCTCTCCCTCTCTCTCCCTCTCTCTCCCTCTCTCTCCCTCTCTCTCTCCCTCTCTCTCCCTCTCTCTCCCTCTCTCTCCCTCTCTCTCCCTCTCTCTCCCTCTCTCTCCCTCTCTCTCCCTCTCTCTCCCTCTCTCTCCCTCTCTCTCCCTCTCTCTCCCTCTCTCTCCCTCTCTCTCCCTCTCTCTCCCTCTCTCTCCCTCTCTCTCCCTCTCCCTCCCTCTCCCTCCCTCTCCCTCCCTCTCCCTCCCTCTCCCTCCCTCTCCTCCCTCTCTCTCCCTCTCTCTCCCTCTCTCTCCCTCTCTCTCCTCTCTCCCTCTCTCTCCCTCTCTCTCCCTCTCTCTCCCTCTCTCTCCCTCTCTCTCCCTCTCTCTCCCTCTCTCTCCCTCTCTCTGCCTCTCTCTCCCTCTCTCTCCCTCTCTCTGCCTCTCTCTCCCTCTCTCTCCCTCTCTCTCCCTCTCTCTCCCTCTCTCTGCCTCTCTCTGCCTCTCTCTGCCTCTCTCTGCCTCTCTCTGCTCTCTCTGCTCTCTCTGCCTCTCTCTGCCTCTCTCTGCCTCTCTCTGCCTCTCTCTGCCTCTCTCTGCCTCTCTCTGCCTCTCCCTCTCTCTCCCTCTCTCTCCCTCTCTCTCCCTCTCTCTCCCTCTCTCTCCCTCTCTCTCCCTCTCTCCCCTCTCCCTCTCTCCCTCTCTCTCTCTCCCCCTCTCTGTCTGTATATTTGCTCGTGTCTCCGAACGAATCTGTTCTGACCGTATGTGTTCGTCTCTCCGACCGTATTTGTTCGTCTCTCCGACCGTATGTGTTCGTCTCTCCGACCGTATGTGTTCGACCCTCCCACCGTATCTGTAGGTCTCTCTGTATCTTATCATCTCCCCGACAGTATCTGTTCGTTTCACCGGCTGTACCTGTTTGTCTCTATTTCTGTATCTGTACATCTCTCTGTCTGTATCTGTATTTCTCTCTCTGTCTGTATTAACTGCCTAAACTAATATTTTTTGGGTATTTTCCATCAAGGTTAAACATTTTCGACGTTTTCTTAAATCATTATCTTAAATTTTGTGATGAAACTTTATCTGTCAGAGTAATGTACGTTTATAAAAAAAGGCGTAAGACTGATTTTTATATATTTCTCTAAATTATTAAATTGATAAATTAAAAGAAGTACGGCATCTTTCTAGGACTGATTTATTGAATATAGACAGATTTTTCTGAATGAAATCTGTTCCTCAAAGACATCTACTAATGAGGTTATGTACAATTTTTCAAAAATATGAATACTTTTCGGGTGATTTTGCGTGACATATCGGTAGTTTTAAAATTATTGTTTTCTCAAAACGGCTTTGATTTTTTGTTTATTTTTTTTCAAATAGAGCGATATTCACTTATAGGAAGAGACTAGGTCTCATTTCCGTTTAACTCTCTGAATTTTCGAATTTTGCAAAAGTAATAACATTCTTACCAGACTTCCTTAGAATATCCCTTTTTGAAGGCAGAGAAACATATAAGAAACAAATAACATTATTGCATTAATCTAAACAATCCGAAAAAATATTCGGAAGAATAAAGATCATGAAAAATTAAATAATGGCTCTGCATTCCTCGTGAATAAAATGTTGATTTATATCATTTCGCCGTCATCATGTCTAAATGAATTCATGCACAACTATTATAATATGTTATTGTTTATATTATAATAGCTCTACCTACACATGTGATTTTCGTAAACAAAATGAAAAAAATAATGGGTTTGCTTCAGACTTCAAAACAAATTATTTCCCCCATACGTTAACTTGTGTTATCTCCAACTTCCACAGAAGTATGTAAACCAAGGTATTACAAGATTTGTCTCAGTTCCATCAAGCTATTCCATAGACCGAAACGTTTTGTGCACGATACATCGGACCACTGCCCACTTTCTTCATTTCTTGCCTATCTGAAAAAGAAATTAGTAGTAACTCAATGGTTGAACTAAGTCATATCATTTCACATCATAGCATAGGTACTTTTCCCACATATCAGTTTTCACATCCTTTTATCCGACATAACACCTACATCATGAGAGGCCATAATGTAATTGTATATTCTGAAACCTGTAGACTTATAGTTACTAGTTGACAATCATCTACATGAAAGCAAATAATATACCCACTTTCACATCCTTTCAGCCCATCCATTCACATACTGATCTCTCCGATCCATGCGTCCATTCAATCATAAGTCTGTCCATCAGTCCATCTATTAACACATTCTTCATAAATCATCCTGTTAACCTGTCACTCTCCTATTCATTAAATCGAGTTTGAAGAGCATATCAAAGGACACGCCGATATGGTGGAATAGCCGAAATACAAACTTCAGTACCGTGAAGCCAGCGCCAATCAACACGCGCGGGGTGTCGCAGTTGGCTCACGAGGCCTTCGCCCGGGGCGGGAAGGCAACTCGGGTGGGGACGACAGGCTCTTTCGCCCTCCGTGCGTGCGTTCGTGCATACGTGCGTACGTGAGTGCATGCATGCATGCATGCATGCGAGCCAGTGCTGGCAACGAGTCCCACTCGTTAAATTTTTCCGTGTTGCGTCACATGGCGAGATAAAGAACTTGGAATACTCACGGAAGTCGACAAACGAAGAGATCGATGACAACTGCAAGGAAGCAGAGAAACCATCTTCTCTTTGAATAAATCAACGACTCTTACCACGATTACAGGTTACATTCTACGGTTAAAAGTTCCGAATAGAGGAATTTTGTCTGATTTATTTACACCAAATGAAAAACATAGAAACTCCACTACGAGTTTTAAACAACGTATTATCAACATGTTATCTTGGAGAGTGATGAAGCTTGTCTTTCTCATAATTGCTGTTTATTTGGAGAATTTGATACAATATACATGTGTTGTGTAAATATCTGAAAATAAATGATAATCGGCACAAAATATTCAAAGAAATAACGAAAGTATTATTTTTTATATGCACATCAATAAAATATTTTTTCCTGTAATTCTATTTTTATTGCACATCTTAGAAGAATTGTTTATCTCATGATAGAAAATAAAATGTGGATTTAATTTCACACATTTATAGAGAATTATTTAGTAAATTTCACTTCAAAAATATGTCTACATATACAGATATATTTATAGATTGAAAATAATCATGACGCCAACTCGCAACAAACTATTTGCCAATTTAATAAAATGCTAAGTTAGCAGTGAATTACGCAAGCAAGAACAAAACTATGCTACTAAGAACCGTACGTTATTGTCTTCGCGATATATTTGGTTTTAACGTTTTTAGGTTTCTTTAAAAAACATCATTAAAGTAACACGGACCACCGGTGCAGAGTGCATTCCGAGCGGGGCCGAGCGGGGCCGAGCGGGGCCGAGCGGGGCCGAGCGGGGCCGAGCGGGGCCGAGCGGGGCCGAGCGGGGCCGAGCGGGGCCGAGCGGGGCCGAGCGGGGCCGAGCGGGGCCGAGCGGGGCCGAGCGGGGCCGAGCGGGGCCGAGCGGGGCCGAGCGGGGCCGAGCGGGGCCGAGCGGGGCCGAGCGGGGCCGAGCGGGGCCGAGCGGGGCCGAGCGGGGCCGAGCGGGGCCGAGCGGGGCCGAGCGGGGCCGAGCGGGGCCGAGCTGAATGCACGCTCCGCGGTACGGAGTGGATGCTGAGCGCCTGCTGAGCTGGTGCGTGCTCTTTGTTGCAGTGGCGTGTTCCACGGTGACGGTGACCAAGTGCCAGGCGGCGCTCCGCACGCTACAGGCCTTCCCGTTCTTCAGGCCCACGTGTCTGTGCCGGGAGCCGCACGTGGATCCAGAGTGCAACTCCTTCCGGGACTTCCTCTTCGACCACCCCTGCATCTTCGTGCTCAAGAAAGGTAAGATACCGTAATATGCAAGGGCCTTCACACTTGCGTCGTCTGTATCCCTGAACTCTTATCGCAGAGTGCAGCCTCTCTGACCCTAATCTTTTTTAACGATGTGCATTTTTTAATATCCCCATCGATATGGTATCGCTTGTGTGTCGCCATTAGACCAGCTCGAAACTTGAAAATTTGTATTTGTAACCCTTGAACCATACGAATTGGCTTAGGTTTTTCTGTGAAGATAACAAATTAGTCTCGGAAGTATACTAGCAATACAAATAAGAAGATATAAAATCAGAATGTCAAATTTGTTTAGTCCGTCTATTCTTGCCTTCATCATTGTACATTTTTGTGATAGAGTTTGGGGCAAAATATTAAAAAGTAATATGTGGTAATTATTACGCTATGATATTCTTCGTTACACAGTTATTTGACAGATGTGTTCAATGTCATTTTCCTATCAATTATAGAAATACTTGCATTGTTGTTTTGTTCGAAAGACATCTAGAATTCCCATTATTACTTTCGTAACTTCACGTCACACTCAACATTTTGTTTCCCGTATATGTCAGCGAAGTTCCTTAAAATTGTAAACTAGTGTAGAGGATCACTGAAAATAGTGATTGGTATTACTACAGTTCGTGCTTTAGAATCTAAATTAAAACAAATAATTTAATATCAGTAACGACAAACTAGGTAATATATTGCTGTTATTTTTACATTTCGCTTTTCCAAAACGTAAGATTCATTGACTCAGTTTAAATATCATAATCTATCAAGAAGATTATTAAGTATTTAATAAAGGATAAATTATTTAAAATCTACAAATCATGATTTTTATTAAAACGAAGGAACAATACCAAAGAAGAACGAGCAACAGTGGAAGTTAATCAGCTCATGGTGTCAGTAGTTCCATATCAGCTGTTGCATGTCACTTGTCTAATTTGGCAATCAACGGGACATACATTCGATTCATATTTGAGTCACAGTCATCTCTTCATTTGTCATGTTTATTATTATCAAATTGGTTATTGGTAGACAGGGAAGAGAAACACTAGTTAAAGGATCTACAACAGCACATACGTCTTAGGAATATTTTTTACTCACAATGTGAAAAAATAGTCTATACATTTAAAGCCATTTGTTTTTTTAATATTTTGAAAATGTCAAGGCTACATATAAAATATTCCTCACAAAATGTCCGTTTCAAATGGGCAGAACTTCGAGTTGGCCATATCAATTGGGGAATATCAATTTTGGAGTAAATAAGAATAGTTTAGGCGCTAAAGTTGACTTCTGTCGGCGAGAAGGTAAGCGGAACAATAGAATATTTATAATACGTTTTTTCCAAAAAGAATAACATAGTTATTTTCACACAAAAAAGTATTCAAAAGCAGTTTCAAGATTTGTACAGTAAATTGGATATGACAATGTTTGAAACTCATTGTTGCCGGTACACATTTCTAAGTAACTATGAGATATTGCCTTACGTGCTTTGTACGCGTATATAAGTTACAAGGAATGCAAAAATCAGGCTTCGAGAATTATCCGATTAATGTTTACATTACTTAAAATGGGTGGATAAAGTTGTAAGAAGAAACAGTTTCGAAGTCTATTTCATAGTTTCGAAGCATGCTTCAGACTGTCGGTGGGTCTTTTTTAAGGCTAGTGCCAAGGTATGTACTTTCATTAAAGTTTCATTTATCAGTCGCACGATACAAAATGATAGTGTAGTTCACGATATTACTTGACGTCACTGTGCACAGCTGACTCTTAGCTCTGCATTCCCGCGAGGGTTTCGAATCTCTGGTCTTCTGCCTTTGTAATTTACAGAAGACTAAATTGAGTCTGTCCAACGGATTATTTACAATGAATTTTATGTCACAAAACTTCTCGCGAACACACAAGACGAATCACACTCACCTTATATTATCTAGCGCCCTGCACCTAATACCAATATTAGGTAGTTGGTGTCGGAAATGGTAAGTTTATCATTTGCACAGCTTTATTCAAACCGTCTAAATAACGTGCGAATGTCACTAGAAGAATTTGATTTCTTTTGTTTGAAATACAAGTCCCTTTCATAATTTATAATTATAAAATTAAGTAAAATAGGAAAATATAATTAATTCAAGGAATGCAGAGTACAGCTATCCATTTACATTAACTTACATGCTTGCTCGCATATTCATTCAAAGCAATTCTTCAAACAATTTAACGACGTATGGAAGTATTAAAGAAGAACGAATATTAAATTAAATCCATAGATATTGACAGACGTCATGAGATAATAAGTGTCGGCTGTTGTGTCTGTGCATTGACGCAAACCTCGATTAAACCAGAAAAGAACGTACTGTCATTTTTAAAGTACATATTTTTCTTCCAAAAATGCTATCTGATACTGCAATTTTATTACATTAATGTACAGCAATATATTGACAATTTAATAGTACTAAATTTAATTTAATATTAATTAATTCCAAACGATATAATGATTGTCTCCCCCAATATCAACTTGAAGATTTAAAGAAATGATTGGAACCTATAATCTGGGAAGGGCAACATAGACATATTTAATGCACATCAAATTTCTCAACATCTGAGTTTCACCTCCTAACTCAGGGGATTACACTATCCTTTCGTTGTAGTTGTACTCGTAGCTTTGTTTCATTTTTTCGTAGTAAATGATCTCTGAATAGTTAAACATTATGCATGGTACCTAGTAATAAACTACAATGAAGTATCGATAAAAATAGATTAATAATACGTTTTTACAAAATTGTATGTTTTAACTATTATTTCATTCAAATCATGAAAAGAAACTGATACATGTCGTGTTTGAAGCTTCAGATATATAATCTAATGTGAAATTGACACCACATAGATTGCACAACCGAATGGCTCTTTTCTTCTAATCTTGTAAAGCATTCACCATGAAAATTTGACACAAAGAAATACCAGTTTACTTCATATTATGTGAATACTCGTATTGATAATAAAGTATTTTCCGTAATAAAAATATTTTTACTTTTTATTTGCCGTTCCAACATCTAAGTTTACATTCTTTTCGGCTCATAATTTACCCACAGAAACAACGGAACGTTGAACAGGACAGTGACATGTGATCTGTTGGAGGCGGGTGCATATTGAACATGGTTAAGGTCGAGTGTACACGATGCTTCACCGCGTCCCTCATCCGTCCGCCGCCCTTATTCATTGGCTCCAGCATTGATTGAATTCTCGCACAATTTTGCTCCCACAGCAACTCGCAGATGGACTGAATCGGGGCAGCCATGCATTCACACTGCGCTCATTACGCACAAGAGAAATTTGTCGATTGTGCAAATGTTGCGGGCAAACACGAACAAATCAGCGGGGAAGACGTCTCTTTCGGTAGGGTAAATAGAGAGTCAAATGAAAAACGCCCGTTTATATTCCACAAAATCCTTTATCTAAACCTAAGTGTTCCGTAAATATATTGCATAAATTCATTTTAGAACCTAAGAAAAAATAAACACAACGATTTCGGTAAATTTGTGATGAAATTTCGTCCGGTTTACAAAGAATAAGTCGATATTCCAAAAATATTAAAAATACAGGAACACTTGTATTGTTCCAAACACATTATACACAACAGATATTCGCACATCAGACTTTTACACCACCATACAATTACGTGTCATACATAACATATGCAATAAAGTTATAACACTTCTTCCCAATATCGAATAAAATTTTCCGATTATCTGCCATTTTTTCCGTAAGTTTTCATTTACTTTGTAGACTAAAATAGAAAAAAGTTTCATCAAAATTAAATTACGTACAAATAAACTGTGCCGTGAAACGAGTTTTATGAAGAACTGTGATAAATAAATTTGTATCATAAGTAATACATTAACAACTAACAATACTAGTGGCTTGGAACGCAACTGAACTTGGCAAAAACGCAGCTGAACAAAAACATAAATTGGGTTTCCAAATATAGTACGCAAACAGTTTAGGAACAACAACATAAAATGTTATCTTATAACACTGCAATAAATTAATGTGAACAAAAAATAATCTTCACTGCATTAACGTGGTGAGTTTATAAGAATTCACAGGACAACAGTCCCTAACATAACAAATATATCAAAAAGTAGTTTTTCTATAACGTAACACGTGATTAGAAAACATTTAATGGCGGGCAGTCCTTTGGAGCTTTGCTGTTGCATAATGTTAGCTGTGGCGTAAAGGGTGACACTCTAAGTATGAGAATTTAGTCGATACGCAAAGTATGAACATAAACAGAATAATAAAATACAATATTTTCATTATTATTTAAATTAGACATAGTTTTACTGTTTTGGGATTTTCCTGGATTCTTGGGTATATAAATAAACGTAGACATCTCTAACATTGCCGAAGGTTGCATAGTTTTTCGCCAATTTCTGTATGCATTCAAAATCAGAGATATAATATACTAGTGCGTCTCAGCAAAAATGTTGCTGAACAAAACCAAACAAAATTATTTTCCAGAAAGTAGCACACGCAGTTCAACAAATTAAATATTTTAATAATGATTAATTATTCATAGTACCTTAGAGCATGTCAACTAAAATCATTAGTCTCATAAATGTACTGCATGTTTTTATTGCGGGAGGTGTCTGTGATCCTACTGATGACGAGATCCGGCGCCGACCTACGTCGGTATGCGGGGATTTTCCCCAGCAATCCCACGTATCCCCACCAGTGGGGCACCGGTAGGGTACTGCTCCGGCATTCGCCTGGTGTGATCGGAGAAACCACGGAAAACTACCGAACAGAGCAACCTCCAGGCAGCGGCTGAATTCGACCCAGCTATGTAGCAAGTGACGAAAACATTGTCTCAAAAATATTTTAACACAAACAATGTTAAACAATCATTTAATAGCTGATTACGCGGAGTAATATAATATTTTCATCTTTCAGTACAAATTGAAACTGTTTCACTGTTTTCAAAATTTTTCAGAATTTCTGGTTATCTAACGAAACCATAAACATCTCCCACATGGAAAAGTTGCTTAACTTTCATTCATTCTAAGCGTGCATTAGAAATAAATATAATGTATTTTTTTTTCAAGAAATTCAGAAAAATATAAAAACATAAATAACTCATTTTAATTTTCATTACACCACAAAATAAAATATATTTTATATTTAAAAAAAGTTGTAGATCTTCATTACGAGAGAGGTTAAACTGATGAAACTAACGCTAAATTGTTTCCAAAGAACGCAGCTTTTACTTATATTAATAGGCTTCGTGGTAACAGGTGAAGGGACACACTTTTGCCTAAGCCCATGATCTTTTTGATACATTTACCATCAAAACAACGATTACTGACAAGAATTTATTTTTACTCTCCAAATGCAAAGGAAAGTACAGTCTCAGCATTTGCTCATTGAATCACGGGAAACTACGATGTAATATCCGATTCAGATATGGTACTACTCTTTACTGTATCACTTGCATGCACATTCAGTCTTTTGGATTTTAACAATACTAAACGTAAATGCTTTAATGTTATTGTTTTATGGCCAATAATTGGAAAATAGAAAACATACTCTCACAATTATTAGTTATATTTTGTTAACAGTTATTTATACCTTCGTATTATTGTGAACACATAGCTACGACCTAACCACACGTACCCCTTATCGCAACCCATAGTCTCAAGGCCGGGAAGCCGCTGATGGCCTTAGCTCGTAAAGAGCTGTTGTGCCAAAGTACATACATACATACATACATACATACATACATACATACATACATACATACATACATACATACATACATACATTGTGAACACATTATAAGTGGCAATACTATCACATACATACGTCTAATAAATGTTAATAATCAGTTTTTTCAAAAGTAATATGCTCACAACTAAATGATAAAATTAATTGTTAATTAATCCATTAAAACAAAACAAAATATTTGCTACAATTTTCCACTACCTACTACACGGATGACTAAATTTAATTAGGCATTATATGACACAAATATTATTTCAGTGTTTGAATTTGAATGCAATATCTACTAGTCCATTAGGAAGTATACTTCCATTGGGCCTGGCGCAAAACGCATTCCTGCGGGAAGCCACAACCAATACATGTGTTCGCGCGTCGCGTTTTTATTTGCAGAGTATTTATGTAGTTTGAAGATCTGCCAAACCTCCCGCTAAACGTATGTTTGCTCTTTTGTCGAGAGGGCTTCGAAAGTATAATGTTTAACAATGTAACTCGCACAAACACGACTAATTCTTTCAACAGCAAAACAAATGTTTTTTTGCCATTGCGTAATTCATCCTGTGTCACTTGATTTTATGGAGGCATTTGAAAATACAGCTTTTATTGAGTTTACGAATATAAATCATTACATAGAACACACGTCTCGTGTAAACACATACAGATTATTTCATAGGAACATTATTATTGATTTTTACTAATACCTTTTCATTCCTGCGATGATAATATTCGTAAAATATTACAGAAATAATCTGATTTTCAAAAATTGGGAGCACAAGAACTAAAATAAATACTACAATCTAGATGAGTCGAAACAAATTCACAATTTTAATACAAAACCCTAAGTCATCATTTATGTCTATATGTCGCGGAAACACTACAAATAGTACGAAAAATGTATGGCTCTTTTTTTATTCATATTCTTTATTTCAATATTGGGAAAGCGATTTTAACAGTTTCAATTTGAAGAATATCATGTTAAGGATTTTGTCACTAGGGCTGTTCAAGTACGCAGAGGCAGACGAACAGACGGAGACAGACAAACAATCAGGTAGTCGGGCAGACGATCTAACGATGAAACGATCAAGCGATCAAACGATCAAATGATGAAACGAGAAAACGATCAATCGAGCAAATGATGAAACGAGGAAACGAGCAGGCAGTGGACAGGTAGACGGACGGACACAGACGATGGAGCGACGAGTTTCGAAATTTCCCTTTATACAGGACGCTAACCGACATCTGTGCGTACATTTAATGTTAGAGTGTGTTGTCGTCTTATTCGAGTTGGTGAAATTATACGTGGAAAGGCTGGGAGTACGAAGTTAAGAAATGGTGTAAATGAATTTGAGAGGACATAAAAACGTACGGCACGCATGGTTTTCGGCTCTTTGTGCACCTCTAGTTTATGCGACACATTACAATTCTGGAACCTAGGAAAGAATAAATGTACTTCAAGAGAACATATGTGCTGCAATTCCAGATAGTTAATGGGCAGAGAGAGAGGGTGTAGGATTGAGAATGTAATAAAAAAGAAAATTCAACAAGGTACATTTCTCTGAAGATTGAGTTATATTTGGAAGGTATTAGATCAGAAAATAGTGGTAGATAGAGACATGAGATAATAAAAAATAGAGAAATTAAATGCTGAATGATCAAAAACTTCCCAAAATCATAAATATATTATCAATTATTCACTTTATATAACATCTGATTAAAATCTAATATGAAAAATCAGATTCATTTTATTTTGAATACCCAAAAGAAAATAATGAGTACTAGTTCAGTAGCATTGAAAGTATTTATTTGATCTATTGATCAAATGGATGGCGTTACCACTTAAAGACTTACTTATTGCATTCCTTCTTTCAAAGAGATTGAGTATAGTTTGTTTGCATTCTTCTCACTCCGTAGCTAAAAATGCTAAAACAATTATTACATTTATTACCGAGGTCATTCAACTAAAACATAATAATTAACTTACTTTCACAATGATCGTACCGTTTTCGTATTCTTTTTCAAAGCATTGCACAAAAATAGTGGCCCAAATGTTCTAAAAATTGCATCACACCAAGGCATTCTTACAAGGTACGTGAACTGCTTCCGCCTCTCCGACTGACCGTGGGCACGCTCGCAGCACACAAGCATATCGTTCTCCTCCCACACAACTCCCCTCTCTCCCTCCCTCCCTCCCCCCGCCACCCGATTTCCACCACTGCGCTCCCCGCAGCGCGAAAGGTTTCGACGCAGATGCCGGGCAACGTCTATCCTTTTGAACGCGAAACGGCAGAATATCAATTCCTCCTAATGGCCACCGAATCGACACGCCGCGCCCGCAAGCCCTTTGTGGAGGGCGGAGGCGTGGGCGGGAGATTTAAAGGGCATCGGGTGAGCGCCGCGCCGCCGCCACGGCTCGCCCGCCCGCCCGCCCGCCCGCCCGCCGCAGAGGCAATTAAGCGCGCGTTCGGACGCGATCGCCCGCCGCGCGCCAGACCGGGCCACGCCCCCTCGCGCACGGGACGCGATGTGGCGGTCGAGCCCAAGGCAGGCACGCAACGAGTGGCCCACCGAGGGGACATTTCTCCGCTCTGCTCTTCCCTCTTCTGGTCTTCTCTCTCTTCTACCCCCTCTTCCCCTCTTTTCTTCTTCTCCTCATTCTAATATCAGTTCTTTAGTCCGATTCCCCACTTACACCTTGAATTTCACTTTGGTTTCCTACGCGTCGATTTACTCCATCTCTTTTGCATTCATATCTTTCCCCTCTTTGTGTTTCTGCTCTTCCTTATATTTTTACTCATGTTTTATCCTTCTCTCCTTACTTGTATTCTCCCCCATTTATTTATTCCCCTTATTTTGTCCTCTTTCTAAATCTTCTCCTTCTCATCATCATCATCATCATCCTGAAGTTCCTCTTCCTCCTCAAGTTTCTTCTCCTCCATGTTTACCTCCGTATCCTTCACCATCTTCTCGGTATTCTTCACATTCTCCCTTACCACCTCATCCTTATACTCATATTTCCATCCTTCTCATTGTTCGTCTTGTCTTCACTTTTCTTCTCTTCATATATCGTCTCCTCATATTCGGCCTCCTTCGCCAACTCATATTTTTCCTTTTCCTCCTCCTCCCTCTCCTCCTCCTCTTCTCCCTATTTTTCTTTTAATTTTTCCTTCTCATTTTCTCCTTCTCCTCCTCCGTATCTTTGTCTTCCTGCTCCCTATCATGTTCCTCCTCTAATTTGTCTTTTCCTTCGTCTTCTTTTTCCTCCCATTATTTTCTTATATTTCTTTTACGCCTTGTACTTCTTCAGCGAGTTTTGTGGGCGTTTCGTCAATTCCAGCTTTTTTCAATCTAGCGTCATAATCCTCAGGCGTCTTCAGCGGTTGCTAGGAGTTTTGGGAACTCAGACACGAAATTACAAATTTTTTGATTCTTTGAACACAATACTCTGTGCGCATTCCTTTTCATTCGCTATATCTTCCATTAATAATTATTTGAGACGTAAAAGGAGCATAATCATTATGTCACATCTTTAGACGTACCGTAATCTAACTACTTTATTTTCTTGGTAATTATAAACGAAAAACTTCCACACTACCGAAAAGAACTCAATAAGAATATATAAAATTAAACAAACGTCTTTGATTGCTATACTTTTTATAATTTTTTCTTCGTACCTCCGCTCTTATTCGCATTGTGTCATTTGCAGAGTCAATCAATCGATTTGACTCATTCCTCATTCTATTGTCAATCTCTCAATAAATTTGTCTTTCTCCCCCATCGCTCCATCACTTCACTTAATCCTCTATTTGGAACTTCTGTACTCCTTTACGAATTTTTCGCCTGCCTTCTCTATCAATAATATGTGTCTTTTATTTGCTGTACGTCTAATCTCTGCGTCATTTACATCGTTATACACTGATATACATTTTTACTTTTCAGACAACAGGCAACTAAACAATTGGCTTGTATTTTTAAAAGACACTCTGAATTCCTACTCACCGAATCACCTTATGTTTAATGCTTACACACTTCCTGAAAACCAACTCACAATACATTCTTGGACTTCAGTGGTTGTGAAATAGAACCCGTCATAAAACTGCAGCTTAAAATACCGTCCTCAAGGAGATGCAGGGCTTTCATTTGTAATTGTAATGGTACGTGGCAAGCCTACCACGCAGTTAACCGGGAAAACTTCCCGATCAAGAATGGAGTACGTGGGCGAGCGAGAAGGATAGAATCGTGAGGACGGCGAGGACGAGGAATTCGACAAGGACAAGAAGGAATAAAATGAGGACGAGGAAGTATGGGAGGACAATAAGGACAATGTGAATGAGGACGGCAGACAGTAGGGGCCGGCTGGGTTGAGGGGCAAGGATGAGGAGCAGGGCACGAGGCGCGATTCAGTGCCCTCGCGCGCTCTCCCGTGTTGCCCTCGAACAAAGACCTCCCTCGTGGAGATTTTTAAGAGATCACCTAGGATTTAAAAGGATAATTGGAATCCGCGAGGTTTTAAATAGCGGCGGGCTATTCGCCGCCCTTGGCGTGTGAATGGAAACGAACGGCAGAAGCCATAAAACATTAGTACCCGTAAAGCTGCCGTCGTTTTGCCGCGTTGCTCAAAAGGAGGCAGTTGCTGCTGTCGCCGGCCAGTGATTGCAAATTCACGGGAACGTTTTCAAACGGGCGGGGGGTGCCCCACTGCCCCCTCTTTCCCCTTCCCGGGCAACGCCGCCCGTTAACGATGACGCACTCCTGTGTTGTGTTAGGAAGAAACATGCGCGCGCCTGACACTGCGGGTAGTAAAGTTCGAACCGAATTTTCATGAGCAAGCAGAGATTCCGACGGCGAAGGCAGCGACAGCGCGCCCATAGGGTGGCCATGAACTGCAGAAACGGTAGCCCACAAACTCTCCGACGTGAGCTATAAAGAAAGACGTTCCGCGAGAAAATTAAATCTGTGTGGCGTAAAATTATTTTGAAGTACAAAAGACCGTTGAAATGTCAGCGGCTTGAGATATCCAGATATGACTAGAGAGGACGACCGGATACTTATTCTGAAACATTACATTTTTTAAATTATTCGAATTTTTATTTTATATTGAAATTAAAAATGTCCATTCCCCTGAAAGTACTCCCTGCCAATAACGTCCCATGCCAAGGACTTTTATTCCCTTGATTAATCTCGAAGAAAAATTAGGAAATTACTCAGTCATACTGAGGATTCTTTCTGGAGCGCTACTTAATCGCGTACGGGCATGGAAAAAAGATCGGGTTACGGCAAGCAAAGAAAAAACGCACGAAAGAACGACGGCGCCACGCACCCGGACAAAGCGCAGCCGAACAGGACAGGGCGCGTCACGGAACGTTATGAAGAAAACGCACTAACTCCCAGCAAATCTACAATATTCTTCCTCCTCGGAGGGGAAAAAAGCCGGGAGAAATTTCAGCCTGGTGCGCGAAACGAGAGCAGACGCGGGGGGGGGGCGTGGGCGGGGGCTGAGGCGAGCGAGCCGCTGCGCAGGAGGGCACGAAGAGGGGATGAGAGTGACGCACGAAGACGGGGCGGAGAGAGCGTGGAGAGGGGGCGAAAATGAACGTCGCTTGGATACAAAAGCAGGGAAGGAGCAGGGGCAGTCGGAAATTGTGGGAAGGGGGGGCAGACGGGAGGGAAAAGAGGGATGAGAAGGGCTCATGAAGGAGGGGGAAAGTACAGAAGAACGGGGAAAGGCGAGAGGAAGAAGGAATGTATGAGAGGGGGAGAGGCGCGGAAATATGAGTAGTAGGAACGGTTAAGGAGAAACGGGGGGTGGGGAAGAGGAGGGGGAAGAGGCATGAGAAAACGTGAAGTGGGCTGAAGAGACGTGAAAAGGGAGGAGGGGTGGTGATGACTCACGAAGGGAAATGGAGAGGAGCAGCGAGGAGATAGGAGCGGCGTGGAGAGCGGCGTTGGGGGGTGGGGGGCGTGACGGGGCGGGGGAGGCGAACACGTTGGCCTCGTGGCCGCGCCCACAGGCACGAGCGCGCCCGCTATCTCGGGCGGGTCATGTTGACAACAGCGCTTCTCCCCCATTATCTTGATTCCAAATCTTTTCACACAGAGTACACACCAGAGAGCAAAAAGGACCCGCCGGTGATTTACGAAAAAGGCGCTCACCTTGTTTGTGGGGGCGGAGCGCGCGCGTGGGCCGCGGGGCGGTGCAGGGCGCGGAGGCTGAGAGAGACTACGGTTGGAGTCACGAGCAACGCTACGGAGAGGAAACTTGCGATGGAAGGGCTAACACAAAATAGAGTGAGCGTGAAAGAGTAGGCACGAGCGTGGGCTTGCGAGATGGCTGGCGTGGCTGTGGCGGAGGACAAAATGCGGCCGGGAACGAAGGTGATGGCGAGGGTGTAGTATGAGGGCGAGGGCAAGTGCAAAGGCGAGGGTAAGGACAAGGACAAGTGAGGAGAAGTCGAAAGTAAGTGTGAGGGCGTGGGCGTAGCCATTGGCATGGGCCAACCAAGGGAGAGGACGAAATCGAAGGCTATGACATAGACTTGGGAGTGGGCGAAGACGAAGGTGAAGGCGAAAGCGATGGAGAGGAATTGACCGCAGGCGAAAGCGTGTCGGCAAATACAATTGATAGGAAGAATGAGAAGTGAGAGGGCGTATTCTAAAGAAGAACGCCGAGAAGTGAAGAAGGACGCCGAGAACAGGGTCACGTTTGATATAATGTGGAACCACAAACGCGTAGGATACGTCACGTCATCCCATACTACGTGACGTCACGCCACCGTAACACTCAACGTAACGCCATGTCGCGATATCACATGTCACGTCACACCACTCCGCGACACGCCACGGGATCCGGCAGACAAAGATTAAGGCAGACAAGGTCAGGTGAAGCGAAGGGGAGCGAGGAGCACTGTGCGTTGCTATGCAATACGAGGACAAACGTTGCAAAAATATTTGGCTATTATATTATTGTGGACTATTGTGAGCTCTTATATTATTACACTGTGAACAAATACAACATTGGTTCCAAAAAATGAATATTTTATATAGAATTTTACCCCTTATTTTTCAATGATCTTTGAGACGCCATTCTTTTTTGCGTGCGGTATAATTAAAACTCGATACTGACGAGAGCGGAGGTACACGGGCAAAGCAAGAATGGAAGTCACGGTTTGGCAATGAATAAGAAATAGCGTCTGAGATATGCATCCGAGCTCTCTGCTCTGTAATTACCGGAGGGGGTAATGGATCCCCCCCAGCGGTCGTCAACATGCCGCTGGCTACTCCCCAGTGCACGTACACCAGGGCAGCCCCTGCCACGGCATGACGAACAGACGATCGGTTTTCATCGGGACGAGACGAGGGCAGCTGGATGTTGGTTGCTTGTTAGTGATTCCGGTCGTGCCAACTACCGAAGTCATTAGTCTCGTAACTGTAGAGCATGTTTTTTTCCTCCCACTGGATGGCGAGATCAAGCACCGACCTACCTTCGGCTAGCGGGATTTCCCACCACCACGTATCTCCCACCAGTGCAGCGGGGCACCGCCAGTGCCGGGACAAGCTCATTCGCCGGTCATTCGTGGTAGTATAGTGCATGTTATTGTATTAGGGGTTAGGATAGGACAAGGAAGAGGAGGGAAAGAACGCGCGCGGTCCGTGGCCCGTTTGTAAGAGTACTACTCTGGCATTCGCCGGATGTTGATCGAAGAAACCACGGAAAATTACCGATCAGAGCCGCCGGCCTCTAGAAATCTTCCCCAGGCAGCGACTGAATTCGACCGAGCTGACAATCTATTGTCTAAAATCTTGCGAATGTCGGGACTGGAACCTAGGACCTCCCGGTCAGCGAGAGGAGAACGAAACAGGAGGGGGACATACCAGGGCAAGGGAGTGTAGAGTAGGAAAGTCCACGTTAAGCTAGGACGAATCGTCTTAGTCAGGCACCGCGCAAGACAGGACAGAACGAATTTAGCCGTCTCGGTACGAAGTAAGGAAGAACGATAAGGGACGGAAGGAATGGAATGGCAGTTGACTGCACTGAACAGTACAAAAAACAGTACTGAATTAAACAAAACGCTAAGATTTGAGCTGAGGCACCGTAGGAAGGAATGACAGATGGATTACATTGGAAATAAATAGGGTTGAATAGGATGATGTGTTAGGGAATGGGGTGCAATGAGATACGGTGGGGTGAGATAGAATAAAAAGAAAATAGTATTGCATGGAATAGAAAGAAATGAAATTGGATATAACGGATTGCGTTGTAACGGACGAGAATAAAATGGGATGGAGTGGGATTGGTCGTGACTATTGTGGGAATGACCGCAATAGAAAGAGGGTGGACGAGATCCACCAGAATGAGGACTGGGTGGTCGTGATGGAGGGTAGTCGAGGATTCAACGTTGTCGAACAGGTTCATATCAAGACTAGATGAGAGTGACTATAAACGTACAAAAATGTTAATACTGAAGTATTAAAAATATTAACGATAGCTCTGTTATACACACGTCCTTAAAAAATATACATTGCCCTACGTTTGCAAGTAATTCCCCCCTGAGAACACTACAGCCACATAATGCGCCCCCTGGCGGACTTTGTCCCTTATGGGGTAGCGCATCCCGCCCCGCCCGTCCCTCCGTCCCGTTTGTCCTTCGGCCCGCACTCCCTGGTCTCGCTGCTCCACGCGGTTCCAAAGCACCACGTCTCATCCTTTCCCGTCCACCTCACCCTCCGAGACGCCCCCACTTCCCCCGTTTGCTCCCGGTCCGTAGTTCCCCGCCTCGCTACCACATTCTCTCTCGCCCCACATCAGACTCGCGCTATCCCCGTCCCTCTCACCCGTTCGGCCCTCAGTTCACCGCTTCGCACCCCTCGCGGTACCAGCGCATCGTGTTCCATCCTCCACGCCCCATCTCACCGTCCCCGCCCCTTGCACCTCTTCGGCATGGGGTTTCCGCTTTGGTGCCCCTCACGGTACCAGCGTACCGTGTCTCATCCTCCTCCTCACCGCCACACCATCCCGCCATTTTCGCCACTTCCACCCCGCTGGCTCACAGTTCCTCCACACTGCAAAAGTGTCCCATTCTCTCTCGCCCCACCTCACACACCCCGCTCTCCCCGTCACTTCCATGCAGTCGGCCCGCAGTCCTCCACCTCGCGCCCCTCGCGGCACCGATCTCCCATCCTTCCCGCCCAGCCTCACCCTCCCTGGCAGTCGCACATCGTCGACCCACAGTTCCCCGGCCCAACCTCCTCTCTGTCAAACCCATCCCGCCTCGGTCCAACGGCACACTCCCCCTCGCGGTACCAGCTCATCGTGTCCCACTCTCCGCCCCGCCATACCCACCCTGCTCTCCTCGTCCCTCAAACCCCGTTGAACAGCAGTTTCCCGCCTCGCACCCCTAGCGGCACCACCACAAGGCGTTCCATTCTTCTCGCCTCGCCTCACCCACCTCGCACCACCCACCTCTTCCAACCGCAGTTCTCCGCCTCGCTTCCCCTCATGGCACCAGCGCGCCGAGTCCCAACCTTCTCCTCCACGGCGATCTCCCCGCCCACCCTCCGGGTGGCCCCCAGTCCCCCGCCTCATGGCTCCACGCGGTCCGGGCGCCCCGTGTTCCATTCTCGTCCTCCCCGCCTCAACCACCCAGCCCTCCTCCCCCCCACCGGTTGGCCCGCAGTGCCCACCTCACGGCCCCGCGCGTCCCGCGCGCACCGTGTCCCATTCTCGTCCTCCTCGCCTCAACCACACAGCCTTTCCCCCACCGATCGGCCGTCAGTCCCCGCCTCGCGGCCCCACGCGGCTCCGGCGCACCGAGTCCCATTCTCGTCCTCCCCGCCTCAACCACCCAGCCCTTCCCCCACCGGTTGGCCCGCAGTCCCCGCCTCGCAGCCCCACGCGGCCCCGGTGCACCGTGTCCCATTCTCGTCCTCCCCGCCTCAACCACCCAGCCCTTCCCCCACCGATTGGCTCGCAGTCCCAGCCTCACGGCCCCACGCGGCCCAGGCGCACCGTGTCCCATTCTCGTCCTCCCCGCCTCAACCACCCAGCCCTCCCCCACCGGTTGGCCCGCAGTCCCCGCCTCGCGGCCCCACGCGGCCCCGGTGCACCGTGTCCCATTCTCGTCCTCCCCGCCTCAACCACCCAGCCCTTCCCCCACCGATTGGCTCGCAGTCCCAGCCTCACGGCCGCACGCGGCCCCGGTGCACCGTGTTCCATTCTCGTCCTCCCCGTCTCAACCACCCACCCCTCCCCCACCGGTTGGCCCGCAGTCCCCGCCTCGCGGCCCCACGCGGCCCCGGCGCACCGTGTCCCATTCTCGTCCTCCCCGCCTCAACCACCCAGCCCTCCCCCACCGGTTGGCCCGCAGTCCCCGCCTCGCGGCCCCACGCGGCCCCGGCGCACCGTGTCCCATTCTCGTCCTCCCCGCCTCAATCACCCAGCCCTCCCCCACCGGTTGGCCCGCAGTCCCCGCCTCGCGGCCCCACGCGGCCCCGGCGCACCGTGTCCGGCCGCTCCCGCGGGGGGCGTCGCGGCCGTGCGGCAAGACGGCTGTGCGCGGGGGCGGAGGGGGCGTGGCGCGGGCGCCACGCCAAGGGAGCCGTCTCTGCGGCCGGACGCCGCGCCGCGCTGCGCGGTCGCCGCGACCGCGACCGCGCACATCATAACAACGGCGCCGCCCCGCCCCGCGCCGCCCCGGCCCCGCCCGCGCTCCCGCCAGCCGTCGAGTCTCTCCTTACACATACGCCACATTACGCATGCAAATAGGGACAATATACTCATTAACATACCTATACGAGGCGCCGGCCGGCGCCGCTCGGGGCGGACGCGCGCGGCTGCGTCGACTGCGAGGGGGCGGGCGGTGGGGGGCGAGGGGGAGCCAGAGAGGTCCGAGGGCGGGGGTGGGGCAGGGAACGCAGGCGGAGGCCGTGGCCGCGCTCTGCAGAATGATAATGCCCGCAATTAGAATAAATGGTTTTGAAGAAAAGGCTGCAGAAGTAACGAGCCCCGATACAGGCGCCGCACGCGTGGTGGGCCGTGAGAGGGGTGAGGGGGCGAAGGGATAAACGACAGTGCTAGACGGAGGCCAAGGAAGGCGAAGGCGCAGGAAGAAGGGAGAGAGAGAGAGATATATAGGGAATGCGGAAGATGGAACGGGAGGAAAACAGCATGGGAAACAGGAAAGGTGCTGAGGATGAAGAAGGTGCGGACGAAAACATTAGAGAACTTTTTCAGAATGGGGACCATGGCTTTCAATTGACATGTTGGAAATGCAAGGGTGGTGTGGACACTGAGACTTGTGAGTAATCACGAAGAGGGGTGCAACGACGCTAGAGATGATGGAGGTGTAGAGAGGCATGGGGACACTGGGAGCATGAGTAGGTTGGGGAGATTGGGTAAGTTGGGATTTTGGAATCACTGGATGTACCCTAGGGTACATCCTGTGATTCCAAAATCCCAACCTTCAGATAGATCCATACCATTGATTATGCTGGGAACGATGATGCCATGAGGTCGATGGAGTCTTTGAGGGCGGCGGTCAGGATGGTGTCGATGCCGATGATGTAGACGGGGAGGTTGAGGCCAAAATTTTATTGATTTTCGTTTCCCCACGTGAACTGCTGTGGTCATGGGTCCTGTTAGTGTGGAGGACATTTTTATTACGAAAGGTGGCAGCGGTCCTTCCCCGATGAACCGACGAGATCCGTCGCTGACCTACATGTCGGCTTGCGGGACATTTTTCCATGAGTAGAGATCGCTCTGACAATGCGGACGATACCGGAGCGGCACGTAAGGTGCGCGCAGAAAAGTGGCAGCGCTCCTGTGTGCTGCTCACCGGGTTCGAGCAACAGTCGTTGCCACAGGGCTCGCTTACCTCATTGTGCCTACAAGTGGATTGTGTAATGATGTTTCCCCAGTACAAAAAGCGAAGGCGCAACTCTCCAATAGATCATGCAAGAAATTTTTCGATGTTAGTCGCAATAGTTAGTAAAATGACCCATCAAAAATTTTCGAACCGACCGTTGCTGGAAATACAGTGAACACTTTGTCCGATCGTAAAATTTCGCCAATTATCTTTTTCCCCAAGAAGTAGAGTACAAATTAAAGAAACGGTACAAGTGAGCGATATGTTTATTAGAATGTTTACCTTATTGAATTCTACATGGAAATTCTACATGTTCGCCAAGCAGGAGTATTCCAAATCTCCCGAACGAAAACCCAAGAGCTCTTCTAGGGTTTTTATTGAGAGACTGTTACAAGAGCAGGGTGGTAGGTTAAAGAAATACTGATGGCAAAGTACACCAAAGATTAACACTATCCGACCTAACTATCAAATATTACAAACTATAGCAACAATTATTCTAGTTGATGGAGAAATAACAGTGTTAATGATACTATTCGCATGATAACAGACCATGCACAGTATGTCCATTATGTAAAATAAAAAGCATTGTGTAAAATAAAATACATTATGGTAAACAAAATAGGAAGTTCAACTCTCAAATTTCAATTTTTTAACCAGTGATGCAAAAACACATATCAGAACTGATAAATCAAGATTGAAAATGACTTAGCCTTGCTAACTCTCAAAACCATTGACCCCTCCTACCTTAAGATTTCCGACTTCATATTCCTAGAATCTACACATCTTCGCTTTAATTTCCGTGTCTTATATGTGTTGTACCAGTCTTCTTCCAGTTATGTCCCTCACACGTTTGTATTTCTTATTGCTCTTACTTCCTCGATTTTAATACCGATAAAAGTAGCTCAGGGCATCAGCTGATGTTCCTGCAGGGCCTCTGACCGAGAGGTTCTGCAGTTCGAGCCTCGACGGGTGCAGGATTGATTACACACTAGCTAGGTCGAATCAGTCGCTGCTCTGATCGATAGTTTTCCGTGGTTTCTACGATTAACACCAGGGGATTGCCGGAGCAGTACCCTAACAAACTGCCACATACCGTGCGCGATCTACCCTTCTTATCTCTTGTCCTTTTCTCATACCCTACTGAAACACACACTCATATGCAGTTCATTACCACACATGCCGGGAGACACTACCACGCACCTGTGACAAGCTCTAAGCTCCCGACTGATCTCCCGGAAACTTAAAGCTTCCCGATTGGGGTGGTGACACGCTGGTGGAAGATACCTGGTAGGGGAAAATCTTCACAAGCCAACGTAGGACGGCACCAGATCTCACCATCCAGCAGCGGAAGATCACAACCACCTTCCGCAATAAAAACATGCACTACACTTACAGGACTATTAACCTTGTTCTTTTACGCCCCGGGAATTCGAAATACTCCAGTCTTAAAATAAGTCCTATCCGACATCGGTATTTTACGTATGTAACAGAAGATAGCATTTAAACAAACTGCCTAAATACGATTATTCCTTATTTGTCACACACCGTGTTTCTTGAAACTAATATACACTGTTTCCCAAGCCATACTTGCAGACAGTGATCTGGTCTCATATTGCTAGTTCAGTGTCCACATCCTAACAATACGTGTAATCTAATGATGGTATACTACGATATTCTTTGAGGTTTTTATGGATCTTACGATATCATACCAGCTATAATATACATTTCTTGCCGTTATTCTTTTTTTTAAATTCGGTGTTTTTAAATTACCTCTAACTGGGATGGCTATAACGTGTGTGAGTCTTTCACTATTTTTCTGAAACGACATTAGCGTGTTCGTACACGTGGGAATCGACGCATCCACTGATTTCTCTTTAGCGCACGCTTTAGCGTAGTGAACAGTTCGTTGCTCTATCTCATGCGTTATTCAAACCCCGCCGCCCCCCTCCGCGCTAGTGGGTGGGTGGGTGGCGGCGCGACGACGCACGCGCCCTCACAATGCTGCCTCGCAATTCCTCGAGCCCCTTTGAATAATCCAGACCAGCGCGATAAACCTCGAGGCGGAAGTCTCAGCCGCCGCCCAGATTCCTTCAATTAACGGTCCATTAAATTTGAAAAGGGGTATGGAAAATGCCCCGAGGGAAGAGGGGAGAAATCGAACTGTTTACTCGGGCGAATGTTTATTTTGCTTACTGGCTGCCGCGGCGGCGGCGGCTGACGCTCGGGCAGAGGCGGGAACACCGGAGCTTCTCAGCAAAATGAGTCGCAAGTGTCACGGATAATTGGAGGGAAATTACCAGAGGAAAAAAAGGAAAAGTCCCCAGACGCGACGCGGGGCTGCGCTGTCAAATGACAAGTTTCAACCGGCGCACATTGTGACGGAGACGGGAAGAGCTGGTCAAAACCTCAAATGACACGATTTTAATTAGGTAGATTTGCTAAGTCCCATACTAATTATATCAGCGTATGCACGGACTTGCGGCTTTATGACCTTGTATTTCCTGGTCTAGTAATTTAAGATATGATTTGCTTTAGCATAACACTGTATGGAGAATTGTAATGTCAACATGAGGGGTGAAAGCAAATAGATGAATAATTATGGATGGGATGACGTTCAGATGGGATACTTACAAGCCAAACCACCACACTCCCATTCTGGAAACTTCCGTCTTTCTCTGGATTCGAAACTGCATCATCAAGTTTAGTGCATGCACAATATTTCAATGCGCCCAAAGCAATTACTATCTTCCCTTATATCTGATTTTACGAAAAGAAACACGGTCAATTCAATATGGTGACGACACGTTTATGTTTAAACATATATTTAAAATACGTTATTCATATATTTTCAAATATTAAGCTCCTGTTGCTAATAAACTTTAATATTAATAAGACTGATCACAAGGTGATCAATTTAAGTTAGAAAATGGGCAGAAATTCTCTGAACGCAGCGTTGTAGATCATATTCTGCCTTGTACTGAATTGAGTAACGCATATCTAAATAAAATAACTATCATTTCACGTATCACATCTCTCATTAATGTCAGGAGAGACCGGTGGATTTTCAGAGGGCAGAAAATCCTCAGTGTAAAGGCTCACTTGTGGCAGTCACAAGAACCATACCAAGCTGTCCAGCGATATTCAATCTTAACGGAGTTTTACGGTCTCCAGTCCTAACAGTTGGGATATAGTCAAATGAGATCGACTTCTACAGGAAACAATCAAAATCACACTCAGGCGTTGAAAAGAACGCTTATAAGACACTTCTCCTTTACACCTCAGCTGGGGTTGGTTTGGGGATACGGAAGAGGAACCGGCGGCCAATAATGATCTCTCCGCAGAACTATCCCTCACGTTAAATAAATAATTGCTGCGCAATACTTCTTAATTTCACACCCCTTAAACGCACCAAGGACGAAAATATTGGTCCTAATATGCTTTCCCAAACCCGTAATAAATGAAACAGGGTTACAATTCAAAAACGTCGGATTCCACAAAATGTGTCTAAAGATTGACTTTACTATTGACTTTTCTCTTTACCTATTTCTTTGATGAGCGATACTGGCACATGTTTGCAATCAAACACTTGTTCTCTAATGACAGATTTAACGGTCTTACAGTTTAAGAAAGTACGTCTCTTGGAAGGACATAAGCAAACCAAAAGCATAATTTTTCACAATCGATACGAAGGCAATGATTTAACATAAAAAACTATTTAATGATTTTCGAAACCGCTTCAAAAGAAACATATTCGTGAAATTTGGCCCTCATTTTCGTGAGTTCGTGACACTGTTCGCCGATTGGGGAGTCTCCGCGTAACGTTGAGAGAAACAGCGCAGCTGCGAAGAAGCCAGCCACTTCTCCCTCCAGCAGAACTTTTTGCACTTTCGCCGAAGGCGTTTAAAATATGATAAATTAAAATTGACCTTTGTTCCCCGGAAAGTAAAAGTTGAGTGATGAAAGTCTTACAAAATTATGACCTTTTCATAAAAACTATTTCTTACTGACAAATCGATTTCTCGTTGATAAATCCATAAGAATTAAATATAGTCAGTGAAAGGTTCATAATCTCTCCAAAAACTGACACGAACAACAATAGTTTATGAACTCACAACCAAAAAGGAAGTACATAGAATTACAATTTTGGTTTATTGCTATCAGTTCATCTACGGGATTTTTTTCGCCTACTGCAAAGATATGTAGTATGATAAGTGATAATTGACTTTTGCTTTTTGAAGGTTGAAGTTGTGAATTGAAAGTATATTACCGTTCAAAAGCATCTCTTTCAATAATCTATTTAGTGGGGGCAAAATCCTTACGCATGTAACGAATTAAATAATGGCAGTTGGAAGACGATTGTTTGGGCCGAAAAAGACACGAATAATACACACGGAGATTATTAATTTATTTACAGGAAATAGAAACCGTACGTTTGAAATGTTAATATTTGGCATAGCTAAACATCTTTCATTCCACATCTGAACACCATAAAATCCCATGAAATATTGTTTGCCCAATTGTATGGAATTATAGTATAGCTTTGTTCACCTACTGAATGAAATGAGAATATAATGTAAGTCATACTAACTTCATTTATAATGTAAATATAAATTATGTACATACAAATAATTTTATATCATCTTGAATCTCTAAATAATTCAACAGCTCTCAGATATTTGTTCCTCTATTAAATTCCGTTATTAAAGCTTATCATTCCACGCAAACAATTTGAAGTTCTGTTGTTTGCCAATATAAATTATCTAAAATAGGATCAGCTATTCACAATTTATCAAGACATTAATGTTGAACACAACATTATGTCTACCTATATCAAAATTGCAAAGGGGAGAGCTGTGAGCATTACATTCCGCATCATTGCATATTAATTCCTAAAACAGTTCCATTTAAGTGACTACGTTCCTGTAAATGTTTGGAAAATAGGGTTTATGCATCGAACATTGGGATTTCATGTGTTGTTGGCGATATATGTGTACACGAAATTATAAAACGATAATTTTATTTCATCAGGGTTAAATTGGGGACATTTCTCGCGGAACAAAGAGTACGAGTTAATATTCACAGACACGAATCTCGCACAAAAAATTAACTGACAATCGCGTGAAGGTTTTAGTACAGCAATTAATTTACGAGGTAATTATGAATTTGAGATAATTACCCAAGTAAAAACGACGTGAACCTTTGTACGTATTCGAACGACTGATAAAAAAGTGGATTCATGGAGTAATCTTTTTACCTGACTGCGTGAAGGAAGAAGGATTATGAGTTTAGTCATGAACTTTTATTCTTTCTATCCGCCATCACAACTGTGAAATACATAAAATGAATTTTGATAAATCGGACAAATGTCTCAGATTTTATGTATGAGATATAATCTAGTTTCAGCATGAAAGTAATAATTCGTTTAGAAATCGTTTAAAATCAATAATTTATTTACTGTAGGTATCATAATGCAAACAATAAAACCGTCTGGCATTAAACGCTTTGATAATGATAGCATCCATACTGCATTGCTTAATGAATGCTAACCGCTTTTATAAGGAAAGAAGCGTTACAGTAAATATGTAAATAATCTCGTAAAACACTTGTTGTATAGCAGAACGTATAAAAATATCCGGTTGAGTTCACTGATGAAAATTAAGTGCACAAACGTATATAAAACGTCATTTAGAGCAGCCGGGTTTATTGCATCTGGATTGAAAGATAATCTTGTTATTTTTTAATTAAAAACTGCAACGCTGTTAACCTAGGAAAAACTGGTAGTGAGTGAAAATTAAAGATGGACGTGCAACATCATTACGTCAATTTTTTCCATTCGAAGACCTCTCGCCTCTGGGCGCATTTATCACCGACGCGCCTGTTTGGAGGCACAGCATTGAGAGGCGGGACGGCCATTATGGGGAGGAAGAAACAGAGTAATCAATGAGAGCCGCCGGCGCCCATCGCCCGTCCGCCCCCGCCCGCCCCCGCCCGCCCCCGCACGCCCCCGCACGCCCCGCCCCCGCCGGCCCACAATGCCAACCGAATGTGCGCGCGGGCATGACATCCGCGCCGCCTCACAAAGGAGCTGTCGAGCGTCATCCGTGATGTACTGCAGCCATACATCGAACGTCACTTGGGACGTCACAGATGCAACCGATGTATCGGCCGGCCGGCTGGCCCGGCCGGTCGGCCGTCCTCCGTACGTGCGCGTGGCGGCGAGCACGCGCCGACGGAGGGGGGGGTGCCGAGGGGAGGGGCGGGGTCACACGAGGGGCGCAAGGCACGTCCGCGCCGCCCCGCCCGCGCCGTTGACGGCTGGTCGCGCGCGTGCCGCGTCGTCACGACCTCGCACGCGCCCTTCGCACTCGCGTCGCACAAACTCACGGCCAGAAAACTACCGCCCGCAACATTGCTTGTACCAACAATATCGTATTTATCAAATAAAAAAAACTAAGGAGTTAAGTAGCTTCACAATCTACGCGCGTTTTCTTGACTTCTGTGCGTTGTTAGAGGGTTCATCAGCAGCCCATAATCGTGTTGCATATTCTCGCGGCACTGATTCCTTCACGTGTGACAAAAGAAGAGATCCAAGCGAACAGTGGCAGGATTTTGCATATTTTATGGGGAGGAGGTCAAATTTTAGTGTAATAGTAAACATGGAAATATTTCTTTGTATTAATGCATTAATTAATTGTGCAGCAATTATATACGTTGTTTTCAATTTTGATAATTATTTAATTTATTATTATTATTATTATTATTATTATTATTATTATTATTATTATTGAATGTTATTAGTTAGATAAGTTGAATTCAGAAGTGACGATCTTCATTGTTATTTGTAGAGTACGAACTATTAACTTAATGATGCAATTTTCTTAGTGAATAATGTATCGAAATATCGAAAGTGTTGATTATTTATTATAATCACAAATATTATACATAACTGAACAATATATGTTTTAAAATATACATTAATAAATTCTTTTAATTGAAATGCAATTCGGTTTTTGGTAAGATAGAATTTATAGATTTATTTGTATCTATAGTCTATAATATGGCGGTTTTGATTGAGGCAGCTCCACCTTTATTGAATGCGTTAACCTCTTCGATAGCTTTTTAGTTGGTACAGTTGTAGTTTGCGGCGTAAAGTCACGTGTTTCAACTTGCAATAATGGACTGGAGAGGCAATGGCATTTACTTGAATTTTTGCCTTCGTAATAGAGCTTAGATGAATATTTTCTTCATTGCAGAAATTAGTTTATCTACATCAGGAGAATTTCCACGAATTTCTTCCGCAACTCTATTTAGTGCATGTGCAATACATGTTATATGAATCATTTGATGTAGAGTAGCTGCAAACCTTGCCAGCGTTCACCATGACTGCATCCGTGACTAGAAGCAGAACCACTGGCGTAACTACCACCGGCCAGGCAGCTGCAATTACCTGGCTTTACCGGATGTAAGAGGCCCCCAAAAGCAGTTTTTTTGTCTAACTGAACACACTTCAAAGGTTCCATCAGAAAGCGGTTTATTACCACAAATCGACTAGTGGAAATTGTGAATCATGGTGGTTTGAATTATGTATTTTATTTTGAAGACGAGAATGATTTTTAAATTTGTAATTTGACATACCGGGGACCCTATTATTTATTACTTCATTTAAAGTTGAACAGATCCAAACCTAAAGAGTCTGTGTCCTAGTAGATGGTTCAGAAGAAATAATTGCACTTTGGATATTTAGATCAGATACACTGTTTTGCAAGCTGTATAAAAAATAATCTTAAGAAGCAAAAGTGCATCTGAGCGAGCAAATGAAACCACCACCACAATAAGAATTGGAGACATTCGAATTTTGTATTCCAAGCTGGATTGCATTCAAAAATTTTGATCGCGACTGATGCTATGTCACATAATCAGCAAATACCTGATTTTGATCTTAGTCAAGCACGGGATTAGAGTGAAGCAGCTTACAATAATCTTAAAGATTTTAGATGTGACATTGACAAAGCCAAATCCGATGCAATAGACTTAGCTACATCTTGGAATATGTAAGTTTGAGAGAACGTAAAAAACAAAACGTCATTTCGAATAACTGTGCGATGATAAACGTTTATCTGATGGCGAAAAACGATTGAAAGGCAATGTTTACTTCGCTTGTTTAGATATTCTGATTAGTCATTTGTGCCATCAATTTATTGGCTTGAATCAAATCATCGATTCGTTTGCGATCTTTCAGCTACAAACTTGATTGTAGCTTTCATGCGAAGAACTTGCGAATCAATGCGAGAAACTCGGCGGGAAATACTTTGACGACGTAACTGATCACCCAGCTATTATCCTGGTCCAAGAGATCGAATTTCGAAGATTCACTCAATCAGAGAGTTGACTGTCTTGGTCTTGGTCGAGTACTTCACTCTTTCAGCTAAGTTTGCATGCGTCTGCATAGCAATCTTGCTGTTTCTAACGATTCCTGAGACTTCTAAGGGGTCTTTTTCAAAATTGAAAATGATCAGAGTATCTGTGAAATTCGATGGGACACGAGAGACTGGCAGACCATAACATATTATCCAGTCAGAGTAAAGTGGCGAACTCATTAAAAGCGAACCTGGGCGACGATATAGATAAGTTCGTCAAAGCCAAAGTCCGCAGGGCTCGATTCCAAATTTCCGGATTGAATGATTAATCCAGTTCTTTCCAAATAATTTTCAGAATGGGCATTTTAGTTGGACCCTACATTTTTAGGGGGGCCTCAATTTAGTTTCGGGACCGGGGTCCCGGAAGTGCTAGTTACGCCACTGAATATAACATTTTCTCTCTTCACTTCTTCAGGCCACAACAGATTCATTGCTAATGCAAGGTAACTGCAATCGTTGAGTGGTTAGTTCTGTCCAATAGAAAATGAGAAATTTATCTCCTACTCCTACCTACTTTAAAACACTAACTACAACGTTTGATTTGTATGTGATAAAAATACTTCGAAAATACGAAAATTCGTGGAAAAATATTACCATAATAAATGAAAAATGACAAAAGGGTTAAAAAAGGCCAAAATATAACTGTATCTGACACGCAAAATTGCATGATTTTAGTTATTGTAGATAAAATCATGCTTAACTTATATTTCCCTTTAAAATATCACAAAGAAGAAGAAGAAGAAGAAGAAGAAGAAGAAGAAGAAAAAAATGACATGTGATCTGAATCCTAGATGTGACTCATTATATTAAGCACGAAACATTAATTTCTACGTAGTATTTAAAATAACTTTTAAAAGCAAAATATCATTGAACGAGGATTTATTAATAAGAGGTATTCACTGTAACGCTAAACATTATTCCACACCGTTTTATAACACTGAACTAAGTCCGAAACAAGTAACTTATACCGAAATTAGAATACGAAACTAATACGGAAACAAGTAAATATTTTATAATATAAATTGAAGATCCGCGAAATGGAATGTCTAAATATATATTTTTTATTGTTCCAAGATTAGGGGGAGGGGCTCTTGCTCCCCCCCACGAATTTTCTATAACTCAGAAACGAAAATGACTATTTTTTAAATATTACTAATCTTACGATTTTTAAAATATATTTTTAAAAATTATTTATTTATTTATGTTAAACTTTACTCATCTTTCAACAATTTATAGTTAAAATGACGGGAAGGGATTCTGGAACTCAAGAAAACGTGTGCAGATAATCTTTTCCCCCTACGTCAGGTACAGTTTTTACTGTGTTTTTTCTTTCTTTTTTTTTAAATAAATCTGAATAAATCTAAATCCCACCACTGCGAGGAAACATCTGTAGATGGTTTTGCGAAGCATAGTTTCTATTACAACGAACAAATATTTCTGGGTATCGTATTTTGCCAAAAATGCTTGTTGTTTCCTCTATTCAAAATAATGACCGATTATTGAATAAAGTGTAATAAAAGAACAAAATATTTCATTCCACTCAGAGAAAAAAAAAAGATTCTGATTTTCCTAAGTAATGGTGCAAAAGAGAAAGCTAGTTTCGGCAGTGGAAAGCCGATGTGCAAGTTGTCACTGCATCCGGCCAGCGCCATAGTAAGTGCCTAGAGCTGCCCGGAATCACAGGTCTCTCAGGACGAGGAGTTCAATCAGGAGCGCCCGTAAGTATCGTCTATATAATTTTCATCTGTAATGAAGGAGATTTCCGTGCCTCAGACAATGAGGATAATGTGCGTGTTCTCATCTCATACTTGAAACGTTACGGCGCAAGAATGGCACTCGGTGAAACCGCATTTAATCCCTGAGAGACACTCCAATGGATATAAAAAGAACTATTATTTAATGTATGACACGTAAACTGCTAATTCAAGTCATTTGTAATAAAAGTTAATAGTAAAAATCGTGGAAATCAAATTATAAATAACCAGGTATACATTATGTCATCTAAACTATCTCTTACCATTACATTATTGCTCTTTCAAGTCAAATACATGAACACTGGTACTTGGTCAAAAAATATCCGGTTAAAATTTGGGCCTAAACAAAAAGAATAGTTTAAATTTCTTTCATATTTGTTCGTTATATAAATGTATATATAATGTATCTCGCAATGACATCCTTATTTGTCCAACAATATCAGCTACACAATTTATGCGAATTTCCGCAGCACTACGTTGCGAGAGATTTCCGTTGACATCGTATCCTCTCTCAGCATTGAAATGTCATGCACAGGTATTCGTTTGATCTTTCTCTGTTGGCTAATGGAGTACTGTACGACCAGCGCGAAGAGCATTGGTCAAAGAAACCATCGGAGAGGGGCTGCTATTAATACACCCCGCTGCGCAATCGCAAATAATTTTGTTCCGAGCTCGTCCAACGATGAGAGGGCGCTAATAGCAATAAATGGGGATTCATATATTGTGCGTATCTGTCGCCGAGTGGCTGCAAGCGCGCCGTGCCAGGCTAAATTGAGAACTGCCTTAATGAAATTTTGACAGCAATAATAAGTGTGTTTGACGTCTATCGACTGGACTGATGTCGATTATTCTTGTGAAGTGCCAGTCACCCTTTATGACCGACGCAAAAACCGTGATCAGAAAGATGCAAACCACAAAAAAGGCCGAAGATTTACAAATAATATACATAACCAACAGACCAAGAAAATACCGAGAAGCAAAATTATTACACAGACATCATCAACACAACTAATATTTACTTCAAAGTAACAAGAAAAAATCATCGATTTCGTGTAGATTTTATATATTTTCGATTACGTATTTCTTGATACTCGTTTCGTCGAGGATTATCACCGCTCGTTGTTATTACAGATTAAAATGAAGCAAAAAATGTCATTGAAACATTATGTTGATTTTAATACAAAAATTCTCCACACAATATTAATAATGAACTTCGCAAATAGGGCGTGAGAAACTGATGATTCCAAACTACGTCATGAGATCTACATCTTTGATTAGCATGTAAATAAAATTATAAATATCGAGATGGTCTAGATTGCATCAAAGGAGTCGTGAGCAACAAATTAGTTATTACTTACCAATCGTTACCAGAAAACATATACTTTACCGCCTTCATTTTGTGGCGTGCTAATTTACCACTACAATTCGTACACTAATTGATACAAAATCTCTTTACAGTAGTTAGAGTGAGTCAATGATTAAATTAGAATATAATGCAATAAAACGTATTTTCGTATACTGGGCGTGGTGCTACGTTTTTTTCACAGTAAAAATGTTTAACGTCACTTCATTTAATGATTTTTATAAGAAAAATGCACGCCGATACACGAGACTTTATAATCAAATGAGATTTTTAATCGTTTGAAGGTATTGCAATACAGTCCTCACAGAAGTGCATGAGTACATATTGAGTGAATATACACACACCTTTCATGATAATACTATGTGTGTCGGGCAAGAATTTTTCGTACTTACGAGTATTATATTTGCAACTCAGAATCTTCGCAATTTTTTTAATTTTCCCATGACGATGCTATAGTCAAGTGTCATTTCACTTGTAAACACGCGCTCTTGCAATGTACTTTGCCGCCACTGTCATAGCAGCTAGGCCCATACCATAGCAATATCATATTTTATTATGTGTGGGTTGTAATTGGATTTCTATTCATAATTACATTTCCCTTCTGCAATTTTAAAACGTACGAATTCGTTGTACATAATGCGCAAATTTGTGTTTACATTTGGTCGTTTTATTCTGTCTTTTCTTTATTTTTTTATTTTCAAGATTCATTTAACTCAGAAAAGCACGATAGGTATATGTGAGATCCAAACTCTAAATCTCTTCAAATTATTGAAGGAACTACCATCTTTATGAGATTCATTGCATCCTCCTTGGGGGTTGATTTCCGACAATCTTGTATCACTCATTTTAGCAATAGTTTTCATCGTTAGTCCCGAAAGAGCTATAACCTGCCTGCTGAGCTGCGCCGCGGTGCGCCGTCTGCACGTACTTAACACGCTCAGTGCAGTGTTGTCAGTTCATACATGTTGCTGAAAGCGTCCTCTTCCATCTTATTAAATGTTAATAAACCTGGAAATTTGAAGATTCGTAACATTCGTACGTGTAACGTGACCACGATTGTTCAGATCGATGTGTAATAATTCAAAATGTCCCGGAGAGTCGGATATAATTCTTATAAACACCAGAATTTTGAATGTTAATGCTTATCTAGTATGTAACTCCTTTAGAGAAGTAGTTTTATTAACTTCACAATTAAATTTAAAAAATAGATAAATGCAACCAACTTTCTCTATTTTTGGCATGAAAAACAAAAGGTTTCAAATACGTTATAATAATGGCAATATGATAATATTGTTTTTTCACCATATTTCACATGTGAAGAGGCAGATTCCACAACTGCATTGAATAAGTGTTTCAGACAATATTTGTAGTAGAACTTCAATTATTATTTAATGAAGAATTAATTGTATAGTTCGACAATTTTCTTTATTTAATAGTCAAAAAACACTAAAACTGTGTGCGACGTATTGGGCTAGAAGATCATTTGCGCTAGTTATCTTGAGCTCCAGAATCCCTTGCCAATGTTTTAACTGTAAGATGAAAATGAAAATTTGAAAGATGGTTAAAGTTTAAAAAATAAAACAAACAAAATAACTAATAAAATAGTATAAAGCGCGAGATTAGCAACATTTGAAAACTGGACATTTTCGTCGAGTTATAGAAATCCTATTTGCAGCAGTAAACGAACTGCAGATTTTATATTTCTGACTTACCAACAAAATAGTAACTCACCCTAGCTCTACTCATACTACTGCAAGCAAAAGGATAGCTCAAGAAAACGTAAGCTATATATGAATCTATAAATGCATGAAGCTATGAAGCTAACAATGAACAGAAGCAAAACAAGGGGCTATCTCAGGAACTTTTCAGTGAATGAGGGAAACTGGACAAAAACCTGATCAAGATGGGGAACATTGACCCGGAAGCATTACTTGTTACAGGCATATTATTTAACTTCAGTTTCCTTAGTTTGCTATTTATTAGTTTTTAAACTTTTAAGATAATGAAAATGTTTTATTGAGTTTCCTAGAATTTATTTTTGAAGGTGGTCTTTAAATGTAATTTTTCTTTGTGTCAGTAATTTTGTTAGTAGATTTCGAAAGTTCCTATGAAAGTTGTCATCCTGAAAACTCCTGATATATTTACAATAACTGACAGACCAATGAGGTTAATCCACTTAGTTGTGAAATCATAAAATCTGCGAGTTCATTTACATGATTTTTTTTTATAAAATAACCATATATAATAAATGAACCATAGAATCACATAACTCCTGTTTTCACTATTACGTGAGTTACTCTCAAAGGTATTCCATCGTTACATATTTTTGAATTTGCATTCTTGCCATTTGTCCACAGAGAAGGACCCATACCCGGTGGACGCGCTGCCAACGTGCAACCACGCGCTGTCCGTGTGCCAGCAGGAGCGCAAGTGCATCAAGCTGTACGAGGACTTCAAGGCCAACTGCAAAGTGCGTGACCAGACGTGCCGTATGGAGGACAGGTGAGCGGACAGCGACGCCGAGCTATTGCGTCATCCCTGGAGTCAAGCCCCCGCCATTAGGTTAAACCGATTTCAAACTTCGACTGCCGTCGAGTACCACGTCGATAGTGCCAAGGTGGATGCAGTGAAGAGACGGCTTGAGGGCCTCGAAACACCCGGACCCCAGTTCGGCACTTGGCCGCATCGCAGCAGTGTCCGATACTCATGGGTAATTGAGTGGGGATTCGTCCCGGCATGCAGTGAGTGGAGCTTCATTAGGGTGCCTGGCCTGGACACCGAGTAGCTCTGAGCTGGCAGAGTGGCCCGACCCAGGCCTAATTGGGAAGGAGCCGCGATGGGGCGTTGCGTTCAGCCGTATCCGGATGTCAGCCTAAAGGTGTACTTGAACGCCCGCGGAGGGAGGGTGTGCGGATAAAGGCTAGCGTCTAGGTGCCCACCTTGGTCAAGCCCATGGATTAAGACCAAACTCTTTCAGCTTTTGGCGACATTCGCAACGACACTATGAATATATATATATATATATATATATATATATATATATATATATATATATATATATATATATATACACACTATGAATTTCATCGCGTACGAATAATGCAACTTTTTTCACACTGTTACTTTAAATGAATCGTAATGACTCAAATTTTTTAGAGTTTACAGTAAGATGAATCTGAAGAAGATTATTCTGAACGTTTCATCATCGTTCCACTCAGGCATGCCGAAGTCGCGGGAGAGGAAACTAGCTTACTGAAGTTCGCGGACACAACGTTCAGAACAACTGCCGCGAAATGAAAAAGTAAGGGTTGTACAAATTTCCGGAATGGCAGTACGTCACTGGATATTCGCCTTATAATATTTTTTTTGGACAAGTCATTTCACAATAATTGACACAATGTTAGTAATATTAATACCTATTTCCTCTATTAAAGCAAACAAAACGACCCATTAAAATGATATATCACTAATATTTGAAGATATCAGTTGAGAGTAAAATTAAACATTTTGCAGGATCAGGATCGTGATTTCTTTATGTATTTCTAATATAATTTATGTTAGGTGCAATAATTACATTAACTTCCTCCATTCGAGTCAGGAACAAATAAGAGTGGACCGCCCGTAAGATATACTAAATCTAAGAGGACGTTATATTAGACGGAATATATTACCGAGACACTTCTTAATTAATCACACATTATTGATAAATACAATAAATAACATAATCTTTTAAAAAAACATACAAGATATTATAAAGCAAATTCATCTGTAATTCTTGGTAGGACACCGAGTTAAAAAAGGCAATAAACTTAATGATCACGGTGAGTAGTACAGAATGCATTCACTTTGTGGGAAGAATACATAGCTTCTATGGCTTTATTTATACTCAAGTAGAAAAGTTTAGACCTGAAAACTAACATATGAGTATTATATTGTATATGGTTCATACAACAATATATTAAAAACATTACTTTTTTTCATATATTTTTTTTTCATTCATTGTCTGGCAGTAAAATAGACTGATTCAACGTCTGTTTAAACGTATGTATGGTGGGGTATTTGCAGGCAACCACAAGAAATATCTTCTTACATATGCCCCGACGCCGAATTCCCGCTGAAAAACAATATCTGCGTCGTCTTATCAGCTCCATTACGAGGTTACAGTCCGGTTTGCGGTGTCATGAAGATGAGCGGCATTACGAATGGATCGATAATCCGCAATCACAACGTGCCCGCCTTGTTTCTTCCGACAACACGCGCGCCGGGCGGGCGGGCCTGCTAAGCGCCGGGCGATAGCTGCGTCCCCCTCCCCTCCCCTCCCCTCCCCACCCCCTACCCCTCCGATCCCTCCAGAACGGGCGCCAAAACAATTCTCTACCAATGGACGCTGTCTCTATTGTGCTGACGCGCGGAGCGCTTTCTTCGCTTTTTTGTGTTTATTCTGTTTCACGCTGCCTATAAATACCCCGCGTGGTCGGCTATTTATTTATCGTAATCATCCTGCCCCAGCCGGCCACTCCCTCCAGAGCCAAGATTGTCACGATCATTCCCGCAACAGCAGCTGAAAATAGTTGCACATTCCCGGCAAACGTAAAGTAATAGTTGCTCGGAACCTAATTGCGTTAATGGAGTGAATCGAAATGAATTAAGTCCGAAATTGTATGGGTTTCCTGGAAAGTGAAATTATGTTCCAAAAAATTAATTTATTTTCGAAAATGTAGTCACTTATTTCGGTATATACACAAAAATGAAAAAAGGGGACAGGTAAATATTGCGTAAGGGGAAGGAAAGGGGGAAATGAGATTTTTTTCCGACGTCTCATACAGATAGTAACTTTACTCTGCCTTTGAAGATCACTTGAAACACATTTCATTAACATCGGAATAAAGATGTACTATTTTACAAAGAAACAAACAAACATATCTGTATACACAGTAATAACTTGGAAGAAAAAGAGCGTAGCCGAAGATATGCGAAAAAAACACACATGTCAGTAAACATCACATCGAAATAAATATAACTTGCTAGAAATTACCCCGGTAATATGACAGAGAGACAAAAATCGGGAAAACAATTGAATTGGTTTTATATCATCAAAACAAGCATATGAGATTTTCAAAATGCAGTTAATTTGAAATTAAAAACATACCCTCCAATTTTAACTATATGAAGAGGAGCACGGTAAGCACTGTCTGACTAGTGAAGAAAATGCAAGGAATAAAGCGTAGTATAAACATAACTTAAAATTGCATTCTTTGCCGCGACGTGGAACTTCTGTTATCCATTTTCAAAATGTACTTTTATTCACTGGTCATTTATGTGTGATGTTTTCAGAAAACGACGCAATTCATATATTTGTCATACTTTATACATTTGAGATTAACCCAGTTGAGCTCCTGTTCCTTTTTATTTGTTGATTTCTAGTTTTTGTTACTTTTGGTTTGAGATAGAGGAGTAGGTTATAGTGGAAGGGAATTATTATTTTATGATATCTTGGGGGTGTGGTTTCTTAGTTCGTGGAAGTCTTAGGACGTTTTTTGGAGCCTCTATCAATATTATTAAACGAACATTGCTCTACAGAAATATAAACTTATAAAAATTGATAAATTTTTGTTGTGTTTACTAATTCGTTTACAATCTCCTCTGACATTGAACTCAATTTTACGGAAAACAACTTCAAAAATCGTTCAAAATTTATACGCAACATTTTTTAAAGTTGTTGAATAATGATGTCGAAACAATTTGGAACCTATGCAATTTTCGATTTTTCAGACATTTTAATGAAGCTCGGATCCTCGCTGTTTTTATACGTGCACTTTCCTCTATTCAAGTAGAAAAAATAAAGAATTAAAGCCATTTTGGAGATACGTTCAAAAACTTCGTAGATGCTTTAAGTTAAGTACCCCCAAAATTAGATTCTAGAGGCCGCGATATCACCTATATTGATTGCGTAATACTCATTTGAAAATCCAATGTTTGGTTTAGACGATAGTGTGGTTCATACATTGACAAAGAAACATTTTGTGAAAAAAACAGCTTTCTTCTTAAATACCAATAAAACCTGGTTTTTGTCGAAAAACTTTAACTTTTTCGGGCTACATTACATAGTCTTCAGTATACTATCAGTACACTAGAAAGTAAAAAGTACGTTAACCCAGTAAAGCATATATGCCATAATGGAACAACAACAAAACGCCTGAATTCGTTAATCTAACATCATTCCACCATTGTTAATACAAGTATTTCAGATTAGTCGTTTTTACTGTGTTTATGAATCGAAATGTCAATGTACATGAGGGGGACATTGGGGATGGGCACACATGGGGGATTAATAAATTAACAAACAACTTACAAAACAATGGGGATTAATAAATTAGTCACCATTACATTGGTATTATTTCTTTCTGTACTAAATGGTTGGTATGATACAATGTAACCTACTCATGAGTTTTATTGAAGACGCCTGCCATCTCTCACTGACTGTGTCAACTGGCGCGTTCAGAGCGGCAGAAGTTTGAATTTCAAACAAGCAGTGATTGACTCATACGATACGTTTTGAGGGTCCCTAGTCAGAATTGTACTACTAAAAATTCCAAGAAAGATACAAGTGTTTGACTGTCAATGAGTTGCGTTATCTGCTAATGGCAATAGTTTTGCCAATCAATAACAGGCAAAATCATCCCACACGTACCGTCCCAAATGCAGCTACGAAAGAGCAAACATATAAGTTAGTAGCGATATGCAAAAATTGTTTAGGATGAAAATTATGTAAAAATTACAATCTTGGCAGATGTTGTTGGATGTGAGTGTTTGATATTATCGAATTTATATTGGCACTGTCATAGGTAGAAGAACTTGACTGGTAGTTTTTGCAGATGAATATCTGATTTTTGTTTGGTGGTGGGGGAAACAATTTCTACCTTTTGGACACTAAAAAGCTAGTCAACAGTGTATAGAAATTGTGTACATATGGGTTGCATGAAAATATCGTACATGTAAGATCTTCAAAGACTGTTTCTACCATACTCCAAAGACCATAATTCACTAATTCAGAAAATTTAGAGATGGGCTCATTGTTCGACCGTCAGGTACACTCAAAATATAAGTTGTGCTCTTCAAGACATCCTCTATAAATGAACTGTGTACACACGAGCATTAATCTGTTGGAAGTGCCCATATGCATGAGGATAAGATGCCAATTTACGTGAATACTTGGCCGGCAATCAAGTTTGACTTTCAAATGTGAATGTCGATGGTTACCGTTTAGCTAACCGTCTGACTTGCGTTACAACCCAGCCGCGATCTAGCATTTCCGTAGAATGTGGTTATGGTGCTGTTACAGGCGCATTCTTGGTCTGATGGCGTGCAACGAAGTAGGAGTCATTAAGTAGGAGTCATTTGTCAGATGAAAGTTGGCAGTAATGAGGCGGCCGCGTTGCGTATATTTGATTAGAACATGTTTTAATTGGATAATCAATCATGCATTGCGTTTTGTTTCTTTGATACAGTTGGAAGGATTTATTTATGATTTTTATTCAGTGCGTACTGCTACATAGCATCATTAAGGCTACAAATATTGAAGGTACAATAATTTAAAATTACTATAAACATGAAAAGGGAAAGCAATAAAAATGTCGGAAAATAAAATATTCGAGTCGAAACGAACATAAAATGAAATAAATGAATCATATGAAAGGGATGATGTATCCCTGTCAAACATTCCTATCTTGGTCTCCGAAAATTCCTAGCTTCCATTGTAATTTCGTAGCTTTTGTGACTCGAAGGAAGATTGCTTGTCGGGAGCAGCTTAATCACTCTTAGGACAAGCAACTGCAGTATTGCACTTGAATAAGGATTATCTGCTTACTCGATGATTTGCATGGATTCGGCTTGGTGAACCCCACATTTTCAATGGCCGATTGGCGAGCGTCAAAAGGCGTGCCTTAGATATGTTTTTTCTAGTTTTTGCAAATTTTAGTTTCGTTAAAAATCAAAAATATAAATACGTCCAATTATTCATATTATCTACAGAATATAACATTAATATAATCGGTATTCAATTGATTAAAATTACTCACGTGTAGAATACATCAAAATTACCCACATCAAAATAATTATCAAATTATAAATTGTAAAATTTGTGTTAATTAATGAGAGATTCTAAAAACTAATTAGGAAGGAAGAAATCAATCGGTTATCACCCTTCCCTGGACAGCTGGCTTAAATTTTGGACATTTATAACATTCGCCATCTTTTAACATTTACAGACATTTGCCCAGTTTTGCTCCTTAAATTCTCTCAATATTCTTAAACGATTAAAGTAATTGTGAGAAATAGGGTAAATATCTTCCTTTTATTTCTTTTTCCTTTCCCTTTTTCCCTCTTTTTTCGCTTTTCCCTTTTTTCTTTCTATTTTTCCGTTCCTTTTCCTTTCCCCTTTTTCTTTTTTCTTTTCTTTTCAATCCATTTTCTTTCCCTTTTCTTTCCCTTTTCTTCATATTTTCCTTTCCCTATTCGTTTCCTTTTGCTATTCCAAATAGAATTCTTCTTATGTTAATTTACGAACGCATATTTGTAGTTCTCGCACGCGCCAGAGAACACAGCTACGTAGAATACAAATATTTGGATCCTTTTCCCAACTCTGCAAAACAATAGCTGCCGTAACACAGTTGTTTATTTCAAATGTAAAAAATTCTGCTCTCTAACCACGTGACCATCAACGCATTAATGTTTCTTTATATTGATCTAAACGGCTCAGGACCTTCCACATCATGCGGAGAAATGGTACATGTAATGGGATTAAGGGGACTATTCTGAAATCAATTAATTTTGAGAAAAAATCAGGTTTTTCTAACCAATCCTTTAACACATTAAAATACGTGTTAATTTACGTATTTAATCTTATTCTTTCTTTTAACAATATTAGCAGAGAATATTTGATGTTGAAGTTGTTAGGTCAATTAAAAATCATAACCCTCTCAGAATTTCTTCTTTCTGGAAGTAGCTTTGATATTTTCGCAGAACTTAATTATTGTTTCCTCTCTTTTCGTAGAAAGTTTCTCTCCTTTCGTTTTCTCGGGAGTGCTTCTTAAAATATGTTGCTTTTGCATTTCCTTCTTCTATTTTTTCTTTGTGTGGGAACGCTCTTTTTAAATAGAGTAGTTGCTCTGGAGTTTTCAAGGGCATGTTATACAAGAGATGCTTTTCGAGGTTCACTAGACTGGGATGTGTATTCATCAGTGGGAGGAGAAAGCCACCTTTTTAAATCCACAAATAACATTCTAATGTCTCTCAGACAAAAGACAATTCTGTTCCATGATTTTAAAAGGAAATTGAATAGCAATCAGGTTGCTGGATTGTTCACTGACCAATCGTTGCAGACTTCATTGTGGACCCCGAACTGCATCATTAAGTAGTTGTAGGCGGTATAAGCGATGAGGCGGAAAACAATTACGTATTTTACTTTGTTCAGAAAGAATGAACTTAAGAGAAATTTCAGTACCATAAGGTGCGACAAATCAGAACACTTCACATCAAATCGAAGACGAGATATTTGGGTTTAAGGTACTGTATAGTAGGTTAAAAAGTTACCCCTATTGTCACTATTAATCATTGCTCAAGAAAACAGGAGGATGCTTCCAAGTAGGGTAAGATTGTATTTTACTTACACTTGTGAATAGTTAGTATATTTTTTTATTATGATTTTCGGGCCTTTTTGCTTAGAGTTGAGATACATTGATTTCATAAAGGAGAGGCAAGAAAATCCTATTAAAATAGTTATGACGAGACAAGTGAATAGCGTACTTAGACTTATTAAAAAATTGGAATACTTGATTTTACATTTACATTTATGATCAATAAAAAGTATGAAAATCCCTACTTTAATACGTAAGTTTTGTTTAAATATTATAAAATACTGATTTGCAGCTCTACTTGAAAATTATTTTATGATCTCCTGTGAAATGATTTTTTTAAAGATATCAATTTATTCACAAGGGTAAATTATAAAACATGTTCATATAAATGAATATATAAGATTATATTTATTTAAATGAATCAGCAAGTGAGTAGGGAATAAAACGCTGAGTAGTTCACCGATTCAAATGTTTGGTAAGCGTGTACGTGACTGGGTGACTGCCACTTCAGTGACCGCCTATTCTGTAACCGAGTACGCGAGTGTCGTAATAATTGAGTGTCTGAGAGGCTGGGAAACTGAGTGGCAGAGAGGCTGCGCGGTTCAGTGAGCTAGAGGCTGAGTGATCACAAGACAATAACGGAGAGAGTTACCGAATGTCCGAGAAAGAGACTGGCCGAATGACCGAGTATCCGTATGACCGAACGACAGAGATCGAGCGACAGAGACCGAGCGACAGTGAGCGCGCGACAGTGACAGAGCGATAGTAACCGGGCGACAGTAACCGAGCGACAGTAACCGAGCGACAGTGCCCGAGCGACAGAGATCGAGCGACAGTGCCCGAGCGACAGAGACCGAGCGACAGTGACCGGGCGACAGAGATCGAGCAACAGAGAACGAGCGACAGAGATCGAGCGACAGAGATCGAGCGACAGTGCCCGAGCGACAGTGCCCGAGCGACAGTGCCCGAGCGACAGTGCCCGAGCGACAGTGCCCGAGCGACAGTGCCCGAGCGACAGTGACCGAGCGACAGAGTGACAGAGATTACTAGGCTGATTGATCACGTGTGTGTCCAAATGACCGAATGGCATACCAAATTGTCAAGGAGTAATCGAATGGCCGAGATTTAGCTGATTGGCATGGCATTTGTTGTTGACTGGACGAGCTGCTAATTAGCTGACAGACCGTCTTGGCCGCGTAAGCCGCTGAATGCCGGCGGCGCCGGACCGGCTGTGGAGACCGTTCCCGCTTCACTGCACCGCCTCGCACATCTATCAAGAGAACTGTCAATATTGTCATGTCGAAACCTCACATGAAATTTCGTTCATTTATAGATCACGCGAAGTAATATTTCCATGCAAAATTTCAGCTGCCAATATCAACTCCAATTATTTGGAAAACAAGGTGGCAGTGCGGTTCCGATGAAGCGGGGACGGGAGCGGGAGCGGGAGCGGAGGCAGGAGGCGAGGGCGGGGGCGGGGGGACGGAAATCGCCAAAATACCGACGGCATCTAGACGCGGGCACAATGGCGTTCACCTACGCGCGCCGGTGCTCTTTTGTTCGGGGCAACAGAATTCGATTGGATGATTGGGCGTATCTCGCGATGCAATTCGCCGATGGCAGCGCCCCATTGTTTTTGGACAGCGCGCGTCGCCTGCGTCGCCTACGAATACGCTGCACAAGCCACACGACACCCTCCGCCAGCCGGACCGACGCCCCCCCCCCCCCCGCTGGTCTGTTCCGCGGCTGGAGCGCATTGCGCAAGCGGGTGAGATAGTGCGCGTCAGGGCTGGAAGGGGTAACCAAATGACTCCCGGATGTTCCTATTTCGCGACTGGACAACACTGCGCCAGCGGGTATAATGGTGTACGTTTGGGCTGGAAGGGGTACGCAAATGACTCCCCGCTGTTCCTGTTTCGTGGCTGGAGAACACTGCACAAGCGGGTAACATGGTGTACGTCAGGGCTGGAAGGGGTAACCGAATGACTTCCCGGATGTTCCTATTTCGCGACTGCACAACACTGCGCCATCGGGTAACATGGTGTACGTCTGGGCTGGAAGGGGTACGCAAATGACTCCCCGCTGTTCCTGTTTCGCGGCTGGAGAACACCGCAAGTGGGCGTGATGGCGCACGTCAGTGCCAGAAGGAGCCCGCTGTTTCGCTTTCGCCGCTGGAGCACACTGCACAAGCGGGTTGGATGGTGCACGTCAGGTCTGGAAATGGCACGCTAATAATTTCCAGCAGTTCCAGTTTCGCGGCTGGAACACATTAAGCAAGTGGATGAGATGGTGCACGTCAGGGCCAAAGGGGCATGCAAAAAAGATTCCCAGCTGTTCTAGTTACGCGACTGGAGCCCACTGCACAAGTGGGTGAGATGGTGCACGTCAGGACTGGAATGAGACACGCGAATGACTCACCGGGTTTCCAATTTCTTCGCTGAGCATTCTGCGCAAGCGGGACAAGCATACTGCGCAAGTTTGGCGTCGCAAGCACGCTGCGCAAGCGCTTGGAATGATTCATGTCAGAGCCGTAGTGGTTACGACATCGCAACTCTCATCTGACGGGAAGTTCAGAGTGTTTACGGTAATTTTCAATGTCCATTTTGGCTGAGCGGGACAAACAAAGATTAAGTAGATTATCTTAATAAATAAGTAAATAAATAATTTAATATTAAAGACAATCAAAATTCGTAGGTTCATGTCGGTCGTGTTCGTACTCTACGATAACCTGCTGATGAATATTGGAGACCACCTCTTGTCGACTACTGAAGATCACCTTCTGGCGAACGCTGGAGAAGTCTGGAGAACACAGGAGAGACCTCTTGTCACAGTGGGCATGCGACCGGTTCTTCCCTGTCATTTTGTCACTCCCAAGTCACATCTATGTGCGATAGGCTGATCTTCCATCCCCATGTTCTAGAAAAGATTTCACCTGCATTCCCAGTATGTATACTTCAATTATTTTTTCGTTGAATCTCAAGATCACGCACGTAAAAGGGAGAGGGAGTGCAAACTTCAATGTGGAGCCGTAAAAGTGGGAGCTGTAGTGACGATTCAGCTACCTATTGCAGTTTGCCTTCTTTATTCCTCTTTCGTGCGAGACCTTGAGACGTAATGTTACAAAAACGAAGTGAATATGACAAACTAAGATCCGGGGAAGTGTTTATGAAATCTATGTTTATCCCAACTTCAGGGAGAGCGTTGTATGGTGATACTTATGTTTAATAGCGTGTTTTATTTCACGTGTGATCAAGGTATTTTCTATATTAATTTGCATTATAATAATTACCGTAATAATATCATGGTACGCAGATCTTGATACACAATACGGGCTGGGACGAATACGGCGTCTTCAACCATAGTGCGCTGGTAGTCAGAATGTCTATTTCTATTATTTCCACAGTCTTCGTCTGATTTGTACTTGGTTATCTAAAAATAACATTAAATAATTTTTCACTTCTTCCTTTTCGCATTTTTTCTTCTTTTGTTTTGAGTACGATCCGATTATTTCTCTCTGCTGCCTTCTTGTCCATTTTTGACGCGTCTTTTTTTCTGTAATCCAGATAATGTCTTTAATAAATTGTTTTTGTTGCCATCTGAGAGATTTACCTCTTATGATTCTTGTTTTTAATATTCCCCCTTTTCGTCATGAACACCTGTGTTACTACTCAATATCATTTCTCTTCGTAACGCATTGGTAGATGACGTCTTCTTTTCTATTTCCATTTACTTGCATAGCCGTGATTATTATAAGATAACCAGGCGTTTATAAAATCTCTCGTGGGAAAAAATAATGCAATAAATGAAATTTGCACTTTGTTTATGATGTATAATATAACTTTTGTTTACATCTGAGAATTTTCTGTAATTCCCCCTCACGGAACGAAATAGAAAATCACAAACTGTATCGTTACTTACATGATGCCATAAAGTAGATAAGGATTTAATATGCTATTCCTCATCAATGAGCAACCCTGAAAAGCTGACGTACTTTGAAAGTTTCAAAAACCGCTCCAACTTTTTCTTTAATTTTTTTTCACTAATAGAAGAAGGGATGCATAGAAGAATTGCGCTGACCTTATTTGCGTTGAACTCTCTGAATTTTCAAAAATTGTAAATCTAGGAATAATGCGAGAAAGTATGTGCTGTTAGAGCACAACCGGTTTTAAATTTACTTTCTTTAACGTCAAAAACAGTTAACACTGAAGTGCTATAGAGAGAAAACTGCATAGGTTCTCTTGAGCACTGGAATACCCGCCCTAACTCGTTTATATATTAAAGCATATCCAAAACTTAGTGTTCCAAAATTTGCTTCTGGAAAAATTATTTCTCCAAGTACAGTTCTCATAATACCAATAAACAGCGGGTACCATGGACGTGTGGCGCGTAGGAAATTCTGGATCAAATATTGAAATAGTTCTCAATAAATGAGGAACCAATCTACTTTTACTGATAAGGTAAATTTAATATTTTTGGCGCAAGTGGGAGATGTATCGCGTGGAGGATGAGAAACCCCGAATTTCCGGAGGAGAACCTCCAGCCCACAGTGAAATACAGAGGTGGTTCTGTTTTCGGCGGGGGGTGTATGAGTGATTCTGATGTGGGAGATGTTCACTTTATTAATTGTACAACTGAATGGGTTAAAACCAGAACAATACAACTGACATTTTAAAAATTCAGAGAAATCAGTTTATTTAAATCTACATTACTGTAAAGTTATGGTGCTGTATTTTATTATTAAAACTACAGCATTTTAATTGTTTAAAATACCACGGAAATGCATTGCCACAGAAATGTAACTTAAAATAAACCCGTTTTTCTCGGAATTTATAAAATGCCACTAACACCGTTCTGGTTTTTACCCATTCAATATCAATATACATCAATGTTGAGTCATGTAAACTACATGAAAGGGCTGAAATAGTGGGCCTCAAAAGCGATTTCATTTTTCAGCGGGACAATGATCCAATGCAGAAGACTTGAAACACAAGAATGTGGATCCTTTCTAATACATCACGATGCCTGGATTCCCCATCACAATCTCTAGACATTAGTCCCATTGAATATTTATGGGATGTTCAATAGAAAAAAATTAGGAACAGACCGACTTTGTATAAAAATTTCCTTAACAGCGCACTCTAGGAGGAATGGGACAGTATCTTGCCATCTATGAAGGGAAAACTCGTATAATTAATGCCAAGACGTCAAGAAGCCATTATAAATGTCAAATGACATCTTATCAAATATAAATTTGTTAACATTTACACTTTTATTTAATTTTTAACCGCCGATCTTGTGACTGTTTCAACACTTTCGGCTGCCCTTTTTTTGCGACCCATTGTTTGTAAACTTCCGTTTAATTTTCCTATAAGTTAGGTTGTTTTGTTTGCTGTTATCATTTATATTTTATACACACTGTTTTCAATGTCGCCTAAAATTTTTAAATTGTGTTTTATTTTACACCTGAAATTTATTCGAGTTCTGAAATTTCCGAGGTGATCCAATAATTTCAACACTCACTGTATATTAAAAATAGTGCGGCATTTTCCGCCTCGGGTTTAAAGCGATGTGGGATCGCGTGGATCTCACGCCGAGGTTGGCGGCCCGAGTTGGTTGGCTGCGCTGAGGCGGCAGGTGCGGCTGGCGGTTGACGTCGCGACGAGGGCAGGCGTGCGACCAGTGCGGGCAGCCAGTCGAGCCAGTCGTCACCAAGACGGTTGTGTATGAAGTTGTAGTTGAGAACTGACCGTAGCGGAAGAGATAGAAAGAGACTTATGTGTGGTAAGGTGTGTGGAGTAAGACGATGGACTTTATTTGAAATATCATATAAATATAACAAGTTGATAATGAAACTTTGTTGTTTTTTCGCGTACAGGCCAACTCGGACCACGCGTATATCCTTCTTCAGCAGGTGCATGTACCATTATCTGGAGGGGGAATCAGCATGTTAGTTGAATCCCGATTTTTATCTCCCAAGGTTTTTATCTCTGGGGGTATGGACAATGAGATGATAGTGATAATGGGGGATGGAAGGATGGAACACACATATAGGCGTACACAAATACACCCATGTCCGAGGTCCGCAGTCTACTGGTCCGAGACCGCTACGGCACTATTGCCCCAACGATTTCGGTCATTTTGGCTGGCTGAAACTTTGTTTAAACGTGTGGTGCTTCATTCAAAGCTTTTTCCCTACCATAACTTATCCTACAATTATATTACTAATTTTTGGTTCCAGTGTTGCCATTGATTCTCATAGAGGTGCTTTTCTTTCAAGGCGAGAGCAAGCTTTCTGTTTAATACCTGTTACACACTGTTGACGTTTCCCCACAAAACTAAGACGCTGGAAATGAAGTCAAGTTTTTAAGGCATATGCAGCCGGATATTTGCATTGTACAGAGAGCCCAAAATTGCTTCTTGAAGATGAGTTCAATAGATGTTTGAATCTATCATCCAACGATTTGATTGAACTTTCGTTTCCTTTCACATTTAAATCGACGTCTTCAACATTACAAAGAATTACTATCCACATTGTTTCTTTTCTAAAACTCTCTTCTTTCAGATAATGATGTTCAAAAGACTGAGTGACAGAAGTTGATGTTTATAAGCCCAATTATGTGTTGGTTGATGTCGTTTTCTTTCATCTCCTCTTGTAAAATTTGCAAATATTCGTCGACTATTACAGTTTTTTGAAACAATACTTTCTTTTGAAATGCGTTCATTTTCTGCTTCGCATTTTTAATTTACAAAATATAAGATCATTTGAAAGTTATACTTTCTAGAATATATCGTTTTTGCTTAAAGCAATCGCAAACACCCGCTTTTAAAGTTGTCAATGTAGTATATAGAGGAGAAACACCATTATCTCCCGAGATAATATATTCACAACGATACTGGGACTAATGCCTATAGCTGTTGACGTACCCGGAACAATCATGCAATCAAATGCAATCATACGGAAGCATGTAGAAATAGCACCTTTCATAAACAAACGAGATAGCTTTTTGTGTATAAATATTTCTTGACTTTGTCAATTCAATAGTGTAAAAATAATCTTACTATTACAATATAGAAGTGATTCAGAGGAATGTTTTGGAGTGGAATGGAAGATTCTGTAGACTGCGCTCTTGTCCTGCAGAAAATAGGCACCAACTGAATATACTGCTTTAGTGCCGTATAATGTGACCATATTGACGAAACATACTACTTCCGAAGTTCATGACGTATTCGTTGTAGGTAAATAAAGATCCACACAGTTTTGAGGCGCACCATTGCTATCAACCTGCAATGAAACGAAGTTCCTTTCGTTTCAAATCGATGTGATAATTTCAATTCTTCCAAAACCGCAGACGTATCCTTGACGGCCGCGAACACAAACCTTCCTTACCTTCCCTCTCGTGGGTTGCGGCACTTGGCGCAGAGGGCCGCCCACGCAAAGCAAACGAAGCTTGAGGAGGCGTTGTACAGGTCGACCAAAGCTGTAGGGAAAGGAAAGAGGGAGGACATGGGAAAGAGTGAGAGAAATTGAAGAGGAATGGAAAAGGGGAAGGGAGACGAGGAGAAGGAAAAAGGGCACGGAAGGAGGAGGGTAGGAAAGGAGGGGCAGTGGAAAGAAGGGGAGGAGGAGGGGGAAAAGGGAGGAAGGGAAGGGGGAAGGAGGGAAAAGGGAAGTGGATTGAAAGAGACGGGGGATCACATCGGTGCGTGCGTTGGCAGCCTCCTTTAAAATTCGAGCTGTGGTTTCCGGAATTTCGCTTCTGCCCGGCACACACTTCCCGCTTTCCCCAAAGAGCGAGGCCGGCGGCCAGGGAAAAGGTTGCAGCAGGGTCGAGAAGTCCGGGAGGGGCGCGGAGGGGTATTGATTGAAGAGTCACGGGCGCGGGGGCGAGAAGGGGCGGGGCAGGGGACGTGGCGTGGAGGGGGTGCGAGTGGGAGTGGGCGTGGGCGCTCGGATAATGAACGTCCTGTGCAATGGATGGTGGCAGAGCCCTCTCGGCTAAATACATGAATCCTAAGCCATTTAGCCCCTAAATCGCTAATTTTCATACAAGGTAAAACCTTAGGGAATATTTGCCCATTACGCTCAAGATGAAGGCTCAGTGTAAAGGACAGGATTATAAATTACTGTATTACTTTCATTAAAAAAAAAAGATTTATGACGCGCTTCCATTTTACGCATAATACAGAAAAGAGGGACGTAAATACGAGTTTATGCACAAAAAAATTCCAGAGCATGTTTTGTTTTTGTGTTCATTTTTTTGTCATTTGGGGCACTCTCATTATGATCGCCTATTATTCATGACTATAATTGACCCCGATATAAAAAGTAATAAGTGATTTTTGCCGTACTTCATATATGTCGCTAGAATATTAACTCCAATTACTGCATTTGGTCTGACTCTTGAACATCCAACAAACATTGTGACGAATTCACACATGGCCGTGTCATTGCATTCAATTAGGAAGAATTTATAATGGAGTTTTTAATCCGCACTCCTCGTTACGTCCCTGCGTGTATGAAACTTTCCATACGAATGAACGTGAACCATCCAAACTTCATATTTCTACAAACTTCTCTCCTTTTGCCGCCACTTCAACTTTCACGTTAACTATTTACTCAACCCTCAGTCACAAACTACAAACTCAACGACTCCCACTAGTGGTTCATTATGGAGATGAACTAGCACAAGAAGTATTCCACTTTGCAATTGGTTTGCCAGAGATAATTCCCGGGAGCTTTGACCGTGTGTCACACCATTACTTCATAACAATACCTACCTGTGATACAACCGAACGCATAAAATCACAATAGCTGACAGCGAAACATGATCTAGCGATGCGGCGCCATGTATCGCTCCAACTGACAACAGATCTGTTTTGCATCACATTATCGCCAATTCCGACAAATTGTGAAAACATCCATTTAAACCAGGCTGATTCTGAATATACTTGCAGAGAGGAAATGGATGTATTGTTTAACATAAGGCGTACCAATCAAACAGAGATAAAGCCAGCGGCTGGATAAAACCAAACAATTAATTAATTGTAAAAGTTCAAGTAGCCTAAAGAGTCTTTTGAATCGGACAATCAAAATGTATGAATGAACAGTGACAGATACGAACGAAAATAGCATCAGAGAAACGAAACTCCAAAATACATATGGCTGATAACAAGATCGAAGGAATAATGTGAATTTATGAAGAATGGGTACGCCCAAACTGTGTGAATTGAAATTGTAGAAAGGCTGAAGATTTTGGTTACAAGATCACTAAGAGTCACTCGTTTTGCTATAAACTCCTACTCCACTTACAACAAAGTAATTGGAATATTAGAAACAGAAATAAAAAGTGAAAGTATATATATATATATATATATATATATATATATATATATATATATATATATATATATACAGAGAGAGAGAGAGAAAGAAAGAAAGATATGTCTAACGTTACACCTTTATTACAATCAAAATTCTAAAAAGCACTAACAATCCAACATACTATAACAACACGCTCAAAAACTGGTCGATACCATCACACTCCATTTTTCTAATATTGTTGATCAAGGTAGTAAATTTCCAGTCTGGAGCATTATAAATTTGTTGGATAAAATGAGTCATCCGTAAATGTAGCATTTGTCAAACGGAAATGGTCGTGGCATGGTGTGTCGCGCTTATTTCGTCTTGATTATGTATTTCAAGACATTCGGAACCGCTTCGCATTCATTACCAATAAAAGCTGATTAGAACATATAGTTGTTGTGGTGCGTTATCGTTGGCATTTTTCATGAAATAATTATAAACGTTGTCATTGCCAACAATAGTATATATATAAAGAAACAATACTATTGTTGGCAATGACAACGTTTATAATTATTTCATGATTAGAACATGCCACGAAACTTTATATATTCTTTATATATTTACAAATTCTCATTTGTAACAGAACAATACAAAATTGGAACGAATTGCCTTCAACAGTGCTGGAGAATTTCCCTCCGAATATCAAATATTTTAAAATTAGATTAAATAAATATATAGTTCTTTATGAGTTAGACCACAGTATATAGATCGTAAAACCATCACACATATTATAACATAAAAATCCCTGCCCTTATTTTAGTTTTCATAAACCTCGGTAAAATACCAAACTGAGATAGTGTTCAGTTATTTTTTTCGCCAACAATCACGCAGGTCTGAATTAGGGGCCACAACATTTGTCCACTAACGCTAGCTTTCTGCAAGGAGGATCATAAGTAAAACAGGAATCTACTGTCCTTCGTTTGACGGGACGATATCTATAGCTGCTGCCTGCAACCGGCAGGCCTGGGGGTTTGGCTACACAAATGTGGTTGGCTCCACAACACCGCCCTCGCCAGCAGCGCCCGACCCCGCCCTGTCCGGCCCACACCCGCTGCCGTTGCTGTCCCGGGCCGTGCCATGCCCTTCCGTCCCCTCCCCCCCCCCGTTGCGCCCACCAGACCACACCCGCACCCACCCTCCCCGCCCCTGCATTGTTTCAGATCCTTCCCCACTGCGACCCCGCTCAGTGCCCGCCCCGCCTCCGCCACGTCCAGCTCTGTCTCATCACGGGCCCGTCCGTTCGCCTGAGCCCCGCCTCCCACACAGCTCCGCCCCGCTTTCTCCCCGCCTCGTCTCCGCTCTGACACGACTCTCCCCATCTCTCACTCCGTCCCCGCCCCACACCATCTCTCCCTTCACCCTTCTCCGCTTCGCCCCAGCCTCTTGCCGTCTTACCCCACCTCCGCCTTACCCAGCCTCCAGCCTAGACCATCCTTCTACCCCGTCCCGTCTCGTTCCGTCTCTGCCCCGCTCCGCCAGCACCTCATCCCGTCTCCACATTTCCCCTCCCTCTTCCACGCCCCGTCTCCACCCGCCTCCGCCCTCTCTCCATTTCGCCCAGACTCCGCCTCGCACCCCGCCCCGACTCTTCCTCGACCCTCCTTTCGCCCCGCCCCTCTCCGTCTCCACATTCCCCTCCCTGCGCCCCGCCCCGACTCGTCCCTGCTTCACCTCGCCCTGCTTCCGCCGTCTCCCCGCCCCGTTCCGTCTCCCCACCAGGCCTGCGCCCCGACCCCGTCTTCCACAAAGCCTCTGCGGCTGCCGGGCTTCCCTCCCGTCGCCCGCGCCCGCTCGCAACCATCAATCAGGCGCTTTGGAGCGGCGATCCACCTCGCCTGGCGCCGCCCGCGCCTGGACAGCCCGATCGCTGGCGCTTACTTCACAACTGCGGCCGCACCCGCCAAACGACTGCGCTCACGGCGCGGGAGCCCAATTAACACCCGCGCGCACCCGTTGCCCCCGTCGCCCCCTCGAGCCCGAGTAGGGGGACACGGGGGTTCATTTTTATGCTGCCCACAAAGGAGATACTGAACCTTAAATGATGTTGTGGCATTATTAACTACACCTATCTCACTCAAACGACGGAAAAACAATTCAAAATTCAATAATTAAAGACTGAATAGTAATCTTCATTTTCAAGAATTCAATGACCATGATCGACCATGCCTCTCATTCTTGCGAATGCCGAGTGTAGAGCGATTAGGGATATAGATTCCCCCCGTGCGAGGCTCATTTTTTACAATTCCTACAAAAGATGATAATGAACTTTAAATGATAAATGAGTTTAATGAAACGGTCCTAGCTTTAATATCCGAAGAGAAACCATTGGACCAAAAGTCACCAAAGATTAATAGTCACTGAATAACAATGTCACGAGACAATAACAATGCCATGGCCAAGTACTAAAAAATACTGTTAAAAGATTAGAAATGTAGTGTATAAGCGTGTAGGTCTTCGGCTTATCCACATTATGGGTTTAAAATTTCTAATAATAGCATTATGGATTTTAAAATTAAAATGTTGTGTTATTGTAAAACGTGAACGCACATTATATTCAAAACTATAAAGCCTTTCTCGTAGTTATTATTTACTATTCACTTCAAAATGTTTTTCTTATAGTTGAGGACATGAGATGCAGGGCTTGCCTTATTCAAAATAAATATTTCGGAGAAAATAAAGAGAATATAATAAAGGTAATTGTAAATTGAATTCTCGGCTATCCGGGAGACGCCGCGTCGTTGGCTGGGGTGCCGAGAATTCATGGATTCGAGCCGCGGAAGCTTACGTATACGTAATTGTAAATTTTCTATTCAATATTGTCTGGTCACTAATATTAGAAAAAATAAAAGAATAACACTGCATTTCATTGAAAAGTATTAAAAATAAAGAGTTAGAACATAACTTGGATAAGACGAGTTATAATGCCAAACAATGTAAAAAACGAGATTTGCAGATACAGTATATTTTTATAAATTGCATGCTAAGTTGAAAATCAAAATTGACAATACAAATTACATTAATTATGCACAAAGGCGTATATTCAAGCATTATATAATATGTCTTCTTGTTCGTTAAACAAAATAACTCAGTCAAACAACAGAGAAAATAATCACGAAATTAGCCATGCTATGACTAAGTGATATTTGGATTCAAAAGTTATTAGTAGTTTCAAAACTTATCAGTGAAACTGACACGTTCGCAAGAAAACTGTCCAACTGAAGAGATACGTTCTATACACAAGATTAATTTTTATAATGATAAATGGAAGGGATAATGTGGGTTCTCAGAAATATGTCAAAAATCATAAGAATTTAGTTCTTAAGCCATGAGTATTGCCAATTCATTTTTAAGGGTCTGCCACTTAAAGTATTGCAATTCGTCTAATTTTTTGGCATATTACTATCGATTGCGCCTGAAATATTGAATATTTTTCGCGATGTGAAATCTTGACACCTTTTAAGTCGGTTTTTATTCAAACGGTGAATGTAACGATTTTCGATAAATTTGAGTTATTTACTGCATTATGATACGATATCATCATCATCCATCAATTACGGTGATCCTACAAGAATTTTTCATCGTATCGTCAACTTCCCGTTTGATACGAATTGTTACAAAAATCCCGTGTTATAAGTGCACTGTTCGTGTCAGAAAGCCGCGATATACTACGTCACATATCCTTTTATACCTTTACAACCACCTTCGGTGACCCGTACGTTTATGATAGAAGCACGCAAAATGTCATTATTAAAGAACGTCATACCAACGTTGGTACTTGCCCTCCTAAAGACCTGCTCACCTGAGAGAAAATAATTCCTGATACAATTCACCATCATAAGAGTCAAAACAAATATATTACATAAATATAATATAAATGTGGAATGACGTATGAAATAAATATACAATAATAATAAAAATAATAATAATAAAAATCTCATAATTAAAAATTAAATCCTGCCCTGATTTGACCCTGATTCGGCCAGAAAGGTGCCACTCAGGAGAGATTATAATGGCTCGCTGTACCTTCCTTTGCTACAAGACTACTGTGTGGCAATATGGTCAGATGCCAATAACAGTCACTAGTACGGCAAAAGACATGTAAAGAATTTCATGGCTAAAATGGAGATCATTATTACATGTGGGAGGTATGCCGCACCGATTGTTCAAAGACAGCAGAAGAAGAATTTTATCTTAAACAAACAGAAAGTTACATTTGAATTGAATTGAATTGAATTTGCCTTATTTTACGTGGCGAGACTCGGGCCATCAGGCCCGCTCTTCCGTCCGACCATGCAAATTTCGCTACGCTCCTTTCACCAACTAGGAGAGAAAGGAGGTATTTCTTGGGCGATATACAGGCGATTTGAATTTAGCTCACATTTCAGCCCTATCAAGCATAGGGACAGGATCATCAGCTCAGACCCATGCTCACTCTTGTCCTGAAGAGGAAACCTGATGCGAGCGCGGAGAGCTGCAAGGAATTCAACGCAGGCGCTATAGGTCGGGTGGGGGGGGGGGGTGTTGGCGGGGGAGCGCGCGGCGGCTTGCGGCCCAGCCTGTGGTTCCTGAACGGGGCGGGGGGGGGGGGGCGCCGCTCGGGTGACGAAGCGAGAGGATTGCGGTGTCGTGGCGTCTCCGGATTGCGGCTGCAGAAATTGATGCCTCGCAGAACACTACAATTAGCGCGCCCGACTCCACCGACGGTGGCGCCGCCCCGCGCAAAAACCCGTCGTTTGCGATTCCATCAGTCTTTCATCCACCGCGCGCCGATCCGTACCGCCCCGGTTCAACACGCCACGCCACGCCACGCCACGCCACGCCACACCACCTCACGCCACACCACCTCACGCCACCACACGGTACGCCACACCACCCCACGTCACGCCACACCCCTACCACGCCACACCCTACCACGCCACACCCTGCCACGCCACACCCTGCCACGCCACACCCTACCACGCCACACCCTGCCACGCCACACCCTGCCACGCCACACCCTACCACGCCACACCCTGCCACGCCACACCCTGCCACGCCACACCCGACCACGCCACACCCGACCACGCCACACCCTGCCACGCCACACCCTGCCACGCCACACCCTACCACGCCACACCCTGCCACGCCACACCCTACCACGCCACACCCTACCACGCCACACCCTACCACGCCACACCCTACCACGCCACACCCTGCCACGCCACACCCTGCCACGCCACACCCTACCACGCCACACCCTACCACGCCACACCCTACCACGCCACACCCTACCACGCCACACCCTACCACGCCACACCCCTACCACGCCACCCCCTGCCACGCCACACCCTGCCACGCCACATCCTGCCACGCCACACCCTACCACGCCACACCCTACCACGCCACACCCTGCCACGCCACACCCTACCACGCCACACCCTGCCACGCCACACCCTACCACGCCACACCCTGCCACGCCACACCCTGCCACGCCACACCCTACCACGCCACACTCTACCACGCCACGCTTTGCTTTCTTCCTCCACGTCTCGCTCCACTATTCTCCGCTCCGCCAAGCCCCGTTCTAACACCTCCCACGCCGTCACAACCGGCCGTGCCATGGCCTGCGCCGCCATGCCACGCTGCACGACGCCACGCCATGGCACGCGTGACTCAAGCTCACTACATTACATGTGGCAGAGTTCCATTGGTCTATTTGTGTATATCTAGGAATTGTGTTCAGAAAATACTTCCAACCGGAATATTTATACGTGCTCCTCAGATAATAAATATAATATTCTATCCATATTTCAGGTGGTGGCAGCATATTTTAATGTTGAGAACAATTTTTCACCTATTTTCGTCCCTTTAGAGACAATAAAAATGTGATAAATTATTCCCAAAAGATGTGTAAGGCCATTAGTTCTTAATATTAAATTATATTTTAAAATACTTTGTGATTTATACCTCCTCAATCAATAATCGTTATTCTACTCAATCTCCAGCCGCTAAAATTTCCTCCGGTAATTTTTAAACATGTTTTGGTCATCTCAAGCTTACCTAGCCGACATTTCCGACAGAATCATATCTGAATTATTTTGACGTCTCATTGTTACATAGAATTTTATAATAATTTCATAACGTTATTTAGTACTGTTTTTTCAATTTCTTCTACATTTTTGCGTTTGATTTTTTCACGTCATCTATCGTTCCGGTTCATATTACAGTCTTTCCATTCCTTTCACCGAGAGTGTTTCTCATCAGACAAGGTCTGTGATCTACGTGCCACCTCCTATTCTACTCGATATGCACAATACAAAATGGATATTTTAGCCGTAGTTTCCCTTCTCTGGTTTTATTTTTGCTTTTGACACCTTGTTTTACTCTTTCATTCTCCTTTTCATACATTTATTATCTTAATTCAAATTATCGTTTCTCTTTTCTTAGTTAAAGTCATACGTTGACTTGATCTCGTAACTCGATTCATGTTTCATTTTCCTTTTGTATGACATTAGATTACAAACATTCCTTTTCACTGTTAAGAATTTAATACTATTAATTTGTATCTGTTATACTTTACTGCTTTGATGCATCAATTAGCCGTGCACTATTTTACAGTTGAAATTTAATATACAGCAGAATATATGTTTACATTTATTACACACTTCATAATTTAAACGTTCTTCTCAGAGGATACCTCACATTATTCATCACATACTTTTTTTATAAAACATCTTTTACTCTCGCACTTACTTCCAAGGCAGTGTTCACTACAACAAAAAGAATGGAAATCTGTCATTGTATTACATACTTGTACGTATATACGTACGTATCATATTCACTTGTATGAAAACATAAGACAAAGTATTAAATGAGTTCATTGCCTTACCGGCAGACTTTGTCATTTCTTCGATTTTGTTATTTAAATCCAACAGCACACATATAAAACATTATATCAACTACATGAATAACAGGTACATTCTACATACACAAAACGATATAATGTAACAGCAACAAGTGAAGAACATATAGTTACTATTATGTAATATTATTTAGTATATTGTAATTTTTAAACTACTTATAAGAATGTATTGTTTTTCTTCAAAACTGAAGTCAAACACTGCTCTGACGATATATGGAACCTCAGCTGCCTTCTTTCTTTAATTCAAGGATATACAAAAGTTAATAAAAATATTATTAGATATTTCAAATTCAAAATTTACAATCATCCCGCAAAAGAACGTGAAATAGAGTATGGACGTTTCGTAACCATTAATGCCCTGCTAACTGCTTCTGAGAAGAACAAATAGGGGAAAAGAAGGTCATAGCTAGATGGAGTGTCGGACACCGTGCTGACACTCGGTCAGAGCAATTTGGATCAAATCACCAGCTGAGATGTCAAGAAGTTGTTGCCACTGCAGCGACTCTTAACAAATTCGAGTTCTGACAGTCGCAGATTTTCGAAACGAGCTAGCTCGAAATCAACAGCTGAGTAGAGGAGAATCCTTGCGACCTATATCTCTGTTACCTAGTTTTCCGTAGTTTCTCCGATCAATACAAGTTGAATGTCGGAGCAGTACCTTAACAAACGGGTCACGAGACATCTTTCCTTCCGTCGTGTCCTCTCCTCTTCCCATACACAAATACAATTACATACACTGCACTGCACTGCCAAGCATACCGAAACACCAGGCAGGAGTTTCGAGTTTTCCCCGGTTTGGAGGTACCCTCCCGGTGGAGATACCTGGAGGAAAGAAAATCGTTGTAAACCGACGTATAGGTCGGTACCGAATCTCACTTTTGAGCAGGGGGGAAATACCGCTACCTCCCTGTATATAACACGCGTTACACTAACATGACTAATAACCATAATAATTTGACGCGCTCTGGAACACAAAAATAATCAATCAGATCGGATCGAGGTGGTTACGGATTTTATGGGCGCCATGCTTTAGAATACCTAATCAGTAATCTTTGTATCACTGCGAGCACAACTTGTCGCCACGGCGCGCCGCGGCGGTCACGCGAGCCAGCTTCATTGCCCCCCCCCCCCCCGCTCGCTCCCGTTGCTTCCGTGTCACGAGATAGTAATGTGAATATCATTATTCGTATCACAAGCACTTCTTCCCGCTGCGGAATGTTAGAGTTTGTTCGCTCGAAAGCTTTGAATAGAACCGAGAGATTGTTGGCTCTTGTGTTTCATTACTTCAATTTACGGTCGCAACTACAGTCACAGCTTTATAACATGCTAGTGTGAATGTACGTTTCCACATGTACTTGCATAATAATTATATATAAATATATACATATTATATATATGTATATATATACATATATATATATATATATACATATATATATATATATATATATATATATATATATATATATATATATAATCAATCAGATCGGAGCGGGGCGGTTACGGATTTTATGTGCGCCGTGCTTTAGAATACCTATATTCTATTGTCCAAAATCCAACGCCCATTAAGATAGTAAAATATATATACATTTCCAAGTTCTTTTGCCTAAAAATTTACAAAGGATCCTGGGAAGCATATGAGCAAATATTAGATTAGATTTATTAATAATTCTGCAATTAAGTTTCAGAACTTGATCGCAGAATACACTAACTTAACATTACTGAACTTAACAACTTTACAAAATCTACAAACTTTACATATTAGCGTGAAATTAACGTGGTTAGAAATAATTCATTAAAAGGAGATTTGGAAATATTTTAATCTGCTTTAAAATGTGGTTTTGTAAGTTAATTTTTACATTTGTAACGTGTACATACGGTCATTCCAATGACCTCTTTTGTGGATATTGCAATACTCCCATTCCTCGAAATATGCAAAGTTCCCTTGAACATGTTTTCATTATTGGTAGCGATGTCCAAAAAAAAAAACAAACTAGGATGGAAAAAGCCAACCAAGAAACGAGTGAATTCTTCTAAAAGTCAAAAGCACAGCAAAGGGAACCCCGGAAAAATTGGTAAAAAGTTCCCCTAAATTAATTTTCAATTTTTTTTTTGCGTTTGAGTTTGGCGCTATCAAAAATGTTTTTATTGTAGTATAAATTATTTTCTTATATTTCATTTTTTCAATCAAATAAAATAGTGTTAAGTTGAAAAAATAAATTTAAAAACTTAAATTAAAAACAACAGATTTTGGGCTTTAAAGGGGTGTGGGGGTGGGATACGGGCTAAGAAACCTTTCAAAAATATTATTTTGATGTTAGAGTTATAGTGTAACTACTCATATATCATTTAGTTTGGGGGAATATTTTACCATCTTATCCAGGAGTCCCGTTTGGTCTCTATGCATTTTCAAATATGCATTATCTTATAAACCAACAATATAAATCAACCACTGATTACGATACTATGAAGTGTTCTGAAAAATGTATGAATAATATGAAGGTATATGCAAGTTAAACGAAGTTCCCGATCGGTGTCTGAACTATCACGGTCTCCTCCACCCCTTGCTCCTGCCCGCCTAACGGCTGACAGGCACATTTTAACACTAAGAGTTTTTGCTAATGAATCTTTTTTTCCATTTAATTGTGAACAACACTTCAAAACTTGACAATTTACGTTATAGATTAAACACTACCTGCTGATTAAGTTTCATACAATAGAGTGCACGGCATCACGAGTTGGATGGGTCAAATGTACAGCCAAATTAACATGGGGGAGATAGGGATTTATTTCTCTCCTTAAATGGCATCGACCTCTGTTTCCTAATCTATCTAAGTCCGTTTTTACTTGTTCGTTACATCTGCACTTGAAAGGAACAGGACTAGTTTTAATCCCTATATAGGAAAAACATGCACATTTTACCCTTCTTTACATGTCCACCAACGTTCCAGCCATTTCCGAAGCTTACGCATTTGTGATTAGCATTCTTTCCTAGTCCCTGAACGTCACGACCCCCGCCCAGTTAAAAAGATACGTAATACGGTTTACGATTCGCTGCAGCAACCACAACGTCATTCTAACGTTTTATATTCGCCAAGCCATCAGAAAATTCATTGTGAGAGGCGACCATTCTAAAATTATTTAATAAATGCTCGTGTAAGGCAATGTTTAGTGCAAATATATTTTAAATGTTTAGAATACTCATACACGCAGATGCGATTCTGACTAAAGTAATAATAAAGATTATAATTTTGAGAGGTTTTCAACACCCTCAGGCGTATTATTTTATATTTATTCAGAATATATTATTTCATTAATTATATTCGGGGTTTTAAATAATTTATCAATATAATATTGTACTACTTCAAAATCTTAGAAATGCTACAGTGATGCTGCTTCTTAGAATGTCCTACAAATTACATTTTTGTAAAACACCACCACCACCACCACCACCACCACCACCAACAACAACAACAACAACAACAACAACAAAATAATAATAATAATAATAATAATAATAATTGTGGTTGTCAGTAAAAACTCCCTTAAAAACTTAAGAACATCCTAAGAAAATTTATATCTGAAGTCCAGCCATAAGATGAATTTATTTTTCTGTGATCGAACCTGTCCATAAACAACTTAGAGGAAGGTGAACATTTTTACCTGCGAAAATAGCTGAAAAGTAAACAACATAAGTAAATATAATAATAATTATTCTTGTTATTATATTATTATTATTATTATTATTGTTGTTGTTATTATTGTGCGACTCAAAGTGGCCTCGAGAATCACCCCACAGGGCCCAGCAAGAGCCTCCCTCCGATTGCCAGTCGACATTACTAAACCCTGTGGGATTTTCACTGACAGCTGAAGGCAGCCTCCTTCACTGACTAATGCAAGGTTCGGGTCTCAACTCTAATCGGTGGTCTGGTGTGTCAGCCCAGTTTCTCTCCTGTACCCTCCATGGGCCGGTAGCAGGGAGTCCGAAGGTTTATGTTACATCCCTCTCTACTTGCTTCCCGCTATGAATGCAGCCGCTCGTAACATGGAGGCACTCACTTTTTGCAAGACACTCACTGTTTGAATCAGACGCAACGGTTGTGTTCGAGAAGCCTCTTTCACCATCTCCAATTCTCAGTTCTTCTTTCAAGATGCCGTTGACGCTCTCAACGACATCTTGGAAGACGTGTAGGTCGGCACCAGATCTCTCCATCCAGCGGTGGAAGAATGGATTGAGAAAGGAAGGCTGTAGGATGGACGGAAGGAAGAAAAAAGATACGAATATAATGAAGGCACTACACTTACGGAACAAACGATCTTTTCAATTGATCCAGCTGAATACACGAAATAATCGATCAAGTTTTATCATCAAGAATTTCACCACTACGTGTCATATTAGAAGGACGTTGTAATAATCAAAAATTAGCATTCTATGTCAGACTGGCTTTAGTTCCTTGAACTGTCTTGATTCACTCCTAGAAGCGAAATGGATGCCTGGCGCCGGGCGCTCAGTAGAACGCTGGACGTTACGGGGTGGAACGGGGGAGTGTGCGGCGGAGGTAACGGTCGGCGCAATTTTGAACTCGTGGGTGGGTTTTACAGATAATGAAATAATCGCCCGTCCGGAGAGAGCAATACGAATCGCGCCATCGCTAGCTCATTTCCAGCTGTCAACTGATACGCAGCTATGGATTCAACGTGCAGCAATGGCGGGTATTACAAGGTCGTCAGAATTAGACACAAATCTCTGCTCATTGCCACTGCTATGAAGTGCGGGTACGCCTCACGATTAACTCTGGGAATTTTCATTGATTTGAAGTCTGTAATAGTTTCTTTCAAATTGGTTTCTTTCAAATTGCGAAAAAGCGCGCTTAGTAAGAAAGAGATTAAATTTGAATTAAAGAGAAAGGCGCTTCAAGTTTGACAGCACATTTGAAGTTACTTTTGTTTTTTTTGCCTATTCTTTAATTATATTCCAAATTAGTGCTTTGAGCTCTAATTGTGCTGCCTTAGCTTCTGTCCACTCCCGCCTTCCGCCTCTCTCTCTCTCTCCCTCTGCAGTCTCTAATTCCCCCCTCTCTCTCTCTCCCATTGTTCCTCCCCATTTCAGCAGTATTCCTCACTAACTTTTTCTAACATTTTAGATTGTTCTTACTAACTCTGTTCATTCCTCCGATCACTGATAATGAGTAAAGGAGTAAATAAAAATCTAATCCATAATAAATTAGAACACTAGGCTGATTGTTCCTGTAAAAAAAATACTGATTTATAAATGTTGCCAAATGTTGATCCGTTCGAATGAATATGATCAACTGAAAAAATCAATCGTTCGACATTGTAGATATAAATGGCTCGTTTCATACACACCATTACTAAAACAAGTCAGCTCTGCCTTTTGTGGCAGCCGCCGGTTGATTGATTGGCTTTGTCACTTCGCAAGCCATCTCTCGAGAAACTGATGGCCGCGCGTCGCACTACGCTCCGCTTTTGCGATGAATATTGTATTGTTCCTCCTGAACGAAAAAAAAGCTGCTCCTCATAGCCTTCGATTATTGCCGTTGGTTGTGAGCCCCGTTCATAGCGCTCATCGGGACTGCATTGTGCACGCAACGCGACCTCAAAATACTGAGTCGTAGTGAAGGCCTTTGTCCTTGCATGGATGTCATTTCACAGGCGATCGCTCTTGCGGCTCTCTTCACTTTGAACTCTTCGCAAGGGTCAGAGGTCATCCGCCTTTGCGCAGCTGCCCTGCGGTAGCTTCATGTAAACGTTCTTCCACACACCTGAAATCCGCAGCTACGGAACGTAACTATTTTGCTACAGTATAATATCCTTGTACGTTCCTTTCTCTTACGCTCTCTCCCCATTACTGGTACCGGGAGAGGTGGCTCAGTGCATCAACTGCAGAACCTCTGACCGCGAGGTCCTACGTTCCACGTCCCGACAGTGGCTGGATTGTGGTCACTAGCTTGTCAGTTATGTCAAATTCAGTCGCTGTCTGGAGGAGAATTCTAGAGGCCGGCTGCTCTGATCGGTTGTTTTCCGTGGTTTCTTCGATCAACACAAGGCGAATGCTGGAGCAGTATCCTAACAAACGGGCCACGGACCGCGCGGGTCCTTTCGTTCCTCTTCCTTGTCATATCCTCCCCCTTACTCACACTTACACTGACATACACTACACAACCACACATGCCGAGATACCGTTCGGAAGCATAGAGTTTTTGTCCCGGCTGGGACGGAGCCCAACTCGTGGGAGATACCGGGTTGGAGAATACCCCGCTAGCGACGGAAGGTCGGCACCGGATGTCGCCATCTAGCGGGGGATCACCGCCACCTCCCGATGAAAAACATGCATTACACTTACGGGACGAATGACCTCAGTAGTTGACGCCACCAGAATCACTTACAAACAACCCTTTCTGTTTAACCTTCATCCGCTCGCGTGTTCTGACGGAACGGTTTAGGCGAAATATTTTTCAGTATACAGGATATATATATATATATATATATATATATATATATATATATATATATATATATCCTGTATATATATATATATATATGTGTGTGTGTGTGTGTGTGTGTGTGTGTGTGTGTGTGTTCGACAGGACTGATGAGGCTTGCGCCATTTCATTTCGATCATCGGATGGCGCTAGATCAGCTGGCGTATAGCCGTAGTGCCCCCACAAAACCAAAAACTAACCACGCTCCAAATTTGATTCGCTGTACTATTCTGAGAATTCTGAGCATTCCATCACTTAATTGTCTGAGAGTTTAACGCATATAAATGTGTGCATATTTCCTCATTCTAAGATCATAAAAGTAGGCTCATTTACAGTAACTTTGGGGGATTATTTCATATTCGATAATGGCGATTACTTTCGAAAAATCCTTTACGTAAAAATACGTTGTATAAAATTTCATTCATTATTCTGAAATAAATTTCCCCAGTTATAAAATGTTCTTTTATAAAGAATTAGAATCAGTTCACGGGATTGGACAATGTGGTTAGAGAAACAATTAGTTACGCCAACGTTTCGAAATATATAATTTCTTCATAAGGGCTTACTAATAATCGTACACGTAACGCCTTATGATTATTAATAAGCCCTGGTGAAAAAATTATATATTTCGAAACGTTGGCGTAACTAATTGTTTCTCTAACCACATTGACCAATCTCATGAACCGGTTTTAATTGTTTATTCTTCCGTGCTCGTGATTATGCAAAGGTCATGTTCATTTATAGATACAATTATACTTCGAAGAGAATGATAGAAAAACCCCGCATTATTACGCATATACCTATTTTTGAGATTTATATATAATTAGTTAAAGAGTTTTCGCATTTTATAAAGTGTTCCCTCCTAATGACTCATTTCTTCCCTTTGTTTTTTTCGAGTCAGCGAGATATCGGCTGCGCCGTTGATACGCCTTCATTATTCCAATTCGCCAACCTTTGTTGGGGCATGTGCTTACTCTCTTCCACCATTTCAAAAGCATAACCAACGCGTCTGATTTTGATGGACGGCCGATCAGTTCGCTTTGCACATCCCTTCGACCAACTACAATTTCACGGCATTGCATTCGCACGTTTTGGACGCACAGCCCCTCCGCATCTACACAATCCTCCGCAGCTGTCCCAGGCTTCCGAGTTTCCTCCCCCCCCTTTTACCACGAAAAAGAAGTCGCTACTTACAACTGAATCCGTGCATGGTATGCGCGCCGAAACAAAGCTAACGAGTATTTTGCCTTCTTACTTATGTATTTCGGTGCTGGGCAGCAGAGATCTTGTGGCAATCCTTAATATTGAAGAATCTAATCTAATCACGGTAAAAATTGCTAACTTATTAAACCATTACAACTCTAAACATGTTTCGACATTTTTTAATATCAATAGTAGTACTGCAACAGTTCATGTGGCATGAATTAAACACTTGTGTTTTTAAAATGGCAAAATAAAAGGAGTTTCGTAACAAGAAAAATAAAATAAATGTCCAAGTCGACCCCTTTATATATTCAGAGAACATTAATGTACGCTGATGTAACCGAACATTACATTTTTTGTTGTTTGTATTTTACTAAAACAAATTAAATAAAATCAAAGATAGATGTAGTTAATCTACTCGATCAAGACATCTCACGTGATCCTTTATCGCTCGTGAAACATTTTCTTTCTCACGTAGGTGAAATCTCTCTTTAAAAACTTGTTTACAAATTATTATACTCTTATTATTGTTATTATTATTATTGTTATTATTACTATTGTTATTATTACTATTGTTATTATTACTATTATTATTATTACTATTGTTATTATTATTACTATTGTTATTATTATTATTATTATTATTATTATTATTATTATGTGACAGGCATTAGAATTTACCAGTGAATGCTTATACAAGCCACACCACTTCCGAATGGCTAACGGATAAGTGCCAGCAAGCTGGATTACTTTGTGTGGAATAAGAAAGGAATAGGCATAAATGTAAGCGCTATTTGATGAAGACCTAACAACCGCAGTCCTAATCTTCAGAGAAACAAACTATATATTAAAAACCGTTTTAATTCAGTACACACGAACCCCGGGCCGTCAACAGCTTCGCGATCTATTTGCAATGCAGAGAAGACAACGGTGGAACGCACGACCGCCCCCAGCCGTGCTTGTCACACATGCCTGCGCCCTTTTTCGCTTTCTCTCGTTCTAGCAATCAGTCTGGTCTGTGAACTTCGCTTTTATCGGCTACTTGTTCCCACGAAAAAAAGCAAACAAAAAATAACGTAGGCGCCTCCAAAGCCATACATACTGCTGTAAACGTCAGGATTAGTTCCCGCTTTCATCTTGTCACGTGACCCTGCAACAAAAGAGCAGCGGAGCTCACAGGGACAAAGAGAAAATAATAAATGTTTAAAACTCGGAAAGATCCCCTATATATATATATATATATATATATATATATATATATATATATATATATGTGTTGTCATTAAAACTGGCACATATGTGTACATATAAATACTGTATTCACACAAATACTGCATGCATATATGTATTACCGTTTATGTACTTCGTTAAATCCAACAAACGTACGTAGATCTTCCCATTTTTTCATTGAAAGTGTGTAACAATTTCTCGTATTCTCTTGTTCAGTAAAATCGGGAAAACAAGATTATTGCTCCAATTTATGAGAAAATGTTAATTATGATTTTCTGCGACGGAGAAAGATCTGCTGTTAAAATAATTTGATTCAATTTTTCATTAGTCACGGTAGATTTTTATACTTATAATATGAATGTTTATCTTCAATGAACTAATTACAAAATAATTTATGTAAAAGCGATTCATAATTAATAACAATTGCCATTAACATACATAATTTGCTTTGATACTTCATTTGTTGTGCGCATGAATCATCTAAGTGACATACTTGGTTCACAAGCGTAAGTGTCGGTGTAGTCTTTAAAGCTTTATGCTCTCCCCTTTAAAAAAAATAATGAACATAATTGGTTTGCTTTTGCTTTCCACCAAACGGGTAATGTTAGGGATGATAACGAAAAGCGAATGATGAAGAGGGATAAATGATTACAAATGTGATGAATGATTAGATCCAATGCATGATGGTATGAGAAGCCAACCACTCCACAACATGAAGACAATTATGTCTCACGTGCGAATTGAAATCACAGCCATTGAATACGCGTACTCCAATCTCCAAACCACTACGTACCCGATACCCGTCCCATACAACATAAATTAATGAATAAATAAAATGGCGTTGCATTCTTGAATTGACATTGACAGTTTATGCGCACTGGTTAATAAATAACCTGATAAAGCTTTCATCACGGCCACACCCAAGATGGTTCGTTTCGAAAATCACCAAAACCCGTTATTTGCTTAAAAGATTTTAACAGGAGGCAGAAACTCACGAAACCCTACTTTAAACCACACAACTTCTCGTGCTTCTAGCAGTCCGGAAAAAGCCGAGGCCAACTACAGAACCGGCCATCACTCCTAATAAAATGGATGCAACGCCGCCGGCAGCGATGTCGACAAGCCGCTGCCACCTTCCGGACCGCGCTGCACACGTCTTGCTCGCGTCCGACCAAACAGCGCGGCTTGTGACGCATGGCTTGTCAAGGGGCGGGTGGCGACCCCGCCCGCCGTCGCCCCGCGCCCCAGCCGGCAAGAACACACACGGCCGCGGCGTCCGCGGCGCCGCAGAGCCGCCTCTTCAAGGGGAGCGCGCCGTCCCCGGGGCCGGCGGCTGCGGGCGGGCGCGCTGCCCTCCCAAGTCCAGCTCCGCAGGCCACGTCCCCAGCGGATGGGTGGATGGTTTTGGAAGGATATTAAACGGCGGCGATGGTGTGACGACGGCGGCGATGGTGTAACGGTTAGCGTACTGTTATACCCAAGCTCGCGGGTTAAAATCCGATCGAAGCCGTGGATTGTTAGGGCGACAAAAATCCTTCGTACGCCTTCCTTCGGAGGGGAAGTAAAGCCGGCTGTCCCATGTCAGTAGATTTACTTGCATTTAAAAGATCCTCAAGCCTAAATGACGCATCTGAGCTAAATTCAAAAATCGCCTGTTTCTCGCCCAAGAAATACCTCCTTTCTCTACTAGATGAAAGGAGCGTAGTGAAATTTGCGTGGTCAGACGGAAGAGCGGGCCTGATGGCCCGAGTCTCGCCACGTAAAATAAGGCAAATTCAATTCAATTCAAAACCTTCGGTTGATGCAGCATGCTGAGATGTCTCTGGGAGACGGCTGGCAGCGTTTCCGACCGCGAGATCCTAAAGATCGCGTCCCGATGGGTACTAGCTATATACCTAGGTTCGAATTCCGCCCGTATCTGGGGGAGAAACTCTAGTGACTGGCTGCTCCGGTCGGTTGTTTTCCGTGTTTTTTTTTTCGATCAATGCCCCACGAATGGCGGAGCAATACCATAACAAACGGGCCACGGGTTGAACGCGATATTTTCTTCCTCATCCTTGTCTCCTCTCCACATTCATTCATACAGACATACATTATAAACACACATACCTACATACAAATACATGCACCCCATTGCACTTTGAGAAATCAAGAGCGGGGTTGAAGGCGCCAGCTAAAAAATGGGAGAGAAGCAGAATCTTTCCGTTCAAATATTACAGCAGACAATCAATGAAGTAGGCCTAAAAAATATAGCCCTCTAATCTCTAAAACACATTTGAATTATTTCCATTTTCTTTGAACTGATCATAATGCGAAGTCGTAGGCTTCCCGCGGCCAGAGTCATGTGGGTGATCTGGGCTGGTATGCATACCAGCCCTGAGGAAGACCACGACAGGATGGTCGAAACGTCGGCAACACAGCCTTCGACGCGGCGTCACCCGGACAGCCCAGATCACCCACATGATCATAATGCGACTTCTTCTAGGAAAAGTTCATTAGATTTTGAGTGACACATGGCACAAAGCTAGGGCTTGTGGAAATTACGTGATCCAGGCTGAAACGTGAGTGCCCAGCCTTCTGCCAACCGGCCGCGGCCACCGTATACCTTTACAAAGCAGCAATCCGAGCAGTTGGGGCTACAGAATGTGAATTGAATTGAATTGAATTTGCCTTATTTTACGTGGCGAGACTCGGGCCATCAGGCCCGCTCTTCCGTCTGACCACGCAAATTTCGCTACGCTCCTTCATCCAACTAGCAGAGCAGAGCAGAGAAAGGAGGTATTTCTTGGGCGAGAAACAGGCGATTTGAATTTAGCTCATTTAGGCTTGAGGATCATTTACATGCAAGTAAATCTACGAACATGGGACAGCCGACTTTACTTCCCCTCCGAAGGAAGGCGTATCGAAGGATTTTGTCGCCCTAAAAATCCACGGACTTCGACAGGGTTTGGGTATAACAGTCCGGTACGCTAACCGTCCACACCATCGCCGCCGCAAGAATTCAGCTCTGGGTCCTGCAAGTGAACACAATACTGAGATTCTCTGCAGCTTCTCCTTACCCGAACAACACTATACTATATTATGGATCAGACACTATGGGTAGACATTACGGAACGACCAATTCCCACCATACACAAGAAATAATACCACGAAGCATCACCTTCCTAGCGGGTCTACGCAATGACCCAAACACTAACCGTCAATCGGTACTGAGTATCTTGAACAACTCGATTGTTTCATTGTATAGTGATTCCGGGCTCGTCAACCACTAAGGTCATTAGCCCCGTAAGTGTAGTGTTTTAACGCGGGAGTTGGCACCGATCTTTTTTCCGGTGGATGGCGAAATCCGGCGCCGATCTACGTCGGCTTCCGGAGTTTTCCCCAACCAGGTACCTCCTACCAGCGTGGCAGTGCCGATTATACGCAAATGATAGAAACCAAGAATTTATTTATAATAAATACTTTAATATGTATGAAATCATGTGCAGTCTGTTATTCATTTGTCCTGTAAAAATTGAGAGGAGAAATGAAGAGAAAAATTGAGAAGAATCCAGAGAAAATATTTATATATCAAAGAAAAGTTATTTATTATTTACACTAAGTATCTTTATATTGAAGAAAATTGATTATTGATTAGTGGTAATGGGTTTTGGTGATTTACGAAACGAACCATCTTGAGTATGACCGTGATGAAAGCTTTATTAGGTTATTTATTAACCAGCGCGCATAAACTTTCAATGTTAAGTATTCAAGAATCCAGCGCCATTTGATTTATACATTAATTTATGTTGTATGCGACGGGTATCCGGGTACGTAGGGCTTTCAAGATTAGAGTATGCGTATTCCATGTCTATGATTTCAATTCGCACGTGAGGCATAATTGTCTTCATGTTGTGACGTGGTTGGCTTAATGAAAAGTGTAAACAACACCAAGCCGACATCGCAAATAACGTGGTTGGTTCTAGCCTAATGCATCGGTTTACAAACTTCTATTGCTTCCATTACTTGCCCTATGACGTTAATAACTTTATTGAATTACTTGGTTCCAATCAACAATGAGGTTTTGAATATACTCCTTCCTTTCGCTCGGTTTTAGCCTTTCCTCCCCTGTGGTATAAGATCCTTGTTTTTCGTTCCACTTAAGCCCGATTCTTCATTTCTGCAACTTTTCATCACAAAGGTTTATTTCTTATATCACCTTCTGAGATGCCATGCTTTTTCACCTTCTTGGTAGAGACAGCAATTCTGTTTCTGACCTAACTCTTATAATATATTATATTCGAATTTCCAATGTTGTTCCACATGTCCGCGCATTGCGATCAACTATTTAATACTTTCTCAACCTTACGAAGCTAATTCGTAAGAAGAGAGAGATAGAATGTTGTGTGTCTCATTTTTGTTAAACTCTCTGAATTTCGAAAATTGCTAAGTCACAAATAATGCGAGAAAGTATGTACTGTTGTAGGACCACTGGTCTACTTAAATATTCGTATCGCTTGGTACCTAGACAACCATTATCCCAGTCATATTAATACGTTACTTGTGTCGTTCCACGAGTGAGTTAGTAAATTCGGATTAGGCATTGTTGGATGGTTTAATCTACGCATTTACTCAGAGTTCATAAAAGCACAATATTTCATCAATATAAAATTTACAATAAAAAAATTAAATCAAGAATATAACAAGAGGGGTCTAAAAGTTAATAGGGAGAAAACTAAATATATGTAATCGGAAACAACAGAAAAAATTTGGATTTGGAGAAGAAGAAATGGAGATAATTATACACACAAATAATTTAATTCATTTAATTCACCTAATTCATTATTAAGTATTTGAGAATTCAAATCAGAAATGATGGAAAACATTCGGTCAAAAATCAATTTAGGAAAAATTACGATTTAAATTTTAAATAGTATTTTATAGGATAAAGGTGACACAAAAGGCCAAAATTAAAATATTTAAAACGTTAATTAGAAGTTTTTATGACTTACGGCTCAGAAAGAAGTCTGGGACGTCAAATTCACTGTTGAAAGGAAAATTACTGGCCACGGACATGGATAAATGGAGAAGATCGGCAAGAAATACAAAAGTGGACAAAATTACAAATGAAATTATTGGAAATAATATTAATGTATCACATTCCTATTCTATTTTATATTAATAAAAAAAGCGACTAATCTGTCTTGGACGTATAAAAATGATGGAAGAATGGAGATTACCTAAATTGGTGTTCTATTGGGAACCAATACGTTTGAAAGACGAAAACGAGGAAGACCACCTGTGTCATGGAAACAAGAATTATACATTTATTGTCAGAGAAAGGAATACACGAAAATGAGAGTTACAATGGAGAATGAATGGGGGGAAAAAAAGAATTTATTAAACCGGTAAAATCAGTTAAATAGTATTATTATTGTCTTTATTGTGTAATATTCAGAAATCGGAAATCATATAAAATCCAGCGTTAACATGAATAGCGAGAGTTCTTTTACATTCTACGGAGCAATATGGCACTCGTAGGCTTTTTCTTCTGCAAAATTCACGGTGGGTTGGATCCCGTGACTTTGAGTTGGAAAGTCACTGTGCTCACCCCATACCACTCGGGCAGCAAAGGGATAAAACCCATTTTTATCCACTCTCCGCAGGGGTGTAGTGAGTATCACTGTAAATTTTGTAACTTTTTCCCTGCAATACTTCCCGCAAACCTTTTGAAACAAAGAAAAACAGTGGTCTGAATAACCAAAGAATTTATTTTATGGAGGACTAATACAGGATTTATAGCAAAATTAAAAATGAAACCTTATAAATGCGTCATAATCGGAGCACATATAAGAATTTAGCATGCCTGTTAGCAAGTCTGTTAAGCAGCAGATTCGAAACTGAACGATAGTATTTTACCACAATGGCAACGAATATTCAGGAGTACGCAAAAGGCGATGAGGACGCAGGACATTAGGGACCGTTTCGGATTACATGTTTTAGAAACATTAAAATGCATCTTTTTTATAAATGATTATTTTGCCCGATTTTATATACTTCGTTAAAAAAGGACAATAAAAATTCAAAATTTACGAGTTCAGTGATTGAGGAAAGAGGAAAAACAACAGTAGATAAATTACTTTGAGTTCATATTTCAAGAATGTTTCCAAAAGAACATTAAGATAGTTATTTTGTCGAATAAAGTATTTAACCTTTAAAAATACTTATAAGAATTATTTTTGGATGTAATAATTTTTTGCAAACTAGACATAATTCCGAAATACATCACAAAAATCGTCACGAATAAAGCCTGAACAGCTAATTGAGAACCGGCTGCATGCTGGATAATCGCTTTTAGCAATATCGTCACTTGCAAGTCAACAAGAACTCTGGTAACATCTAGCGAAACATACGTCATTCACGCGTTCAATTGTGTTTAACGCAATGACTCCTAGACCCAGCTCCATACATCGTGTGCCTTCTGTGCGGCATAAAGGCACACCGTGTGCGCCATAACGGCACCTTCCGTGCGGCACTCATCGTTCACTGCGCTAAATGAATAGGAAATTCAAGTATCAAACGGAGCGTGCGCGGGGCGACCGCGGCGGCCACGCGCAACCGCAAATCTGTTAGTTGGGCGCTGGTGCGGCGCGTGGCGGCGCGTGGCGAGGTGCGCGTGGCGAGGTGGGCGTGGCGCGGCCCAGCAGCGAGAGCGGGCGAGCGGGACGCGACGGTGCGAGGAATGGTAGCGCCGGACACGAGGGCCTGTCGTGGACCGGGCCTATGAGACGCGGGGCGAGGAGGCTTGGTGTGGTGAGGGGCAGGATATGAAGCACGGGTTGGGATGTTGTGTGGAAGCGGCGTGTGACGAGGAGGGTTGAGAAAACCGGGCGAGATGGAGATGTGACGCGGGAGAAGTGGGCGGCAAGAAGGGAAAGGCGGGGAGAGCATTGGATGCCAACACAGGAAAAGAGAGGGAGGACGGGATGGAACAGAAAAGGAAGGAACGGATGGGACAGGACGAAGCAGGGCGGGAAAGGACGGGACGGAATGGGACGGGTCGGGTGCGGATGGGATAGGACGGAACGGGATGGGACGGGACGGGACGGGACGAAACGGGACGTCGTAAATTGGACTGGTGTATAGACGTAGAGGGAGTGTAGTAGATGTGGATTTGGACTGGGCGGATAGTATCCTAACGGAACGGTTTGGACAGGGTGGGGTGGGATAAGGCGAAGTTGAGTGGAGGGTTGTCGGGGCGGGGTGTTGCTCTGCAGGGCGACGTACGACATGGCGGGGCGCATCGTGGGGGCATGGGGGCGGGGAAGGGCTGAGCGGGTGGGGGAAAGGCGGTTGGGAAGAGATGGAGCGGCGTCGGAAAGGGTGAAGGGGGAGGCGCGGCTGGGAGGGGACGCCACGGCCCCAGCGTCTAGCTCCGTCGGGCGCGGCCGCGACCGCCCCTAATATAGGCCACTTGTTCGGGGGCACACTTCAGCTTCTACTCGGGCTCGTAAATAGTGGTGGAGAGCTCGAGTCAATTCAGCACTTCATGAATCGGCGCTAATGGCTGCTTTTACACGCACAGCGAGCATTACGCCAGTCACATTCCATGTGTAATTCCAACCGCGGCCACGACAATGGGCGCGCTGACAAAAGCGGTGCGGCGGCGCGAGGCGGCGCGGGGCGGCGCGGGGCGGCGCGGGGCGGCGCGGGGCGGCGCGGGGAGGCGCCCTGTTGCGCGCACGGGGATTCCCCGAGGCTTCCCAGAGGCGCCGGCTGGGCGGTCATCGACAACAGGTCTCCTTTGCCGCCCACGCGCCGCCCACGCTCGGCGCCGCTCAGCCCGGCTTGGCGGCCGTTTAAGTGGCCGCAGTTGGCACAGTATTTCATCTTCACGCCACCCGCCGTTTAGCACGTGTCCCATTCTTCCGACTTCCTCCAATCTTCATTTTCTTTGTCTTTCTATCCATCTTCATTTTCTTCGTCTTTCTATCCATCTTCATTTTCTTCGTCTTTCTATCCATCTTCATTTTCTTCGTCTTTCTATCCATCTTCATTTTCTTCGTCTTTCTATCCATCTTCATTTTCTTCGTCTTTCTATCCATCTTCATTTTCTTCGTCTTTCTATCCATCTTCATTTTCTTCGTCTTTCTATCCATCTTCATTTTCTTCGTCTTTCTATCCATCTTCATTTTCTTCGTCTTTCTATCCATCTTCATTTTCTTCGTCTTTCTATCCATCTTCATTTTCTTCGTCTTTCTATCCATCTTCATTTTCTTCGTCTTTCTATCCATCTTCATTTTCTTCGTCTTTCTATCCATCTTCATTTTCTTCGTCTTTCTATCCATCTTCATTTTCTTCGTCTTTCTATCCATCTTCATTTTCTTCGCGTTTCTATCCATCTTCATTTTCTTCGTCTTTCTATAATCTTCATTTTCTTCGTCATTCTATCCATCTTCATTTTCTTCGTCTTTCTATCCATCTTCATTTTCTTCGTCTTTCTATCCATCTTCATTTCTTCGTCTTTCTATCCATTTGTTTTTGGCCTCATGATTGGAAAATAGTAAATTCGGTTGTAAGCTAATAAAATAATAACAGAAGTGGTATGATTACTCTTTAAAAAACAATCTTCGTCAGTTTTTCTTATTGCGACTACTCGTGTCGTTATATCTTTTTCGTTAAAAGAGCAAAACTGTATAAAACATTCTGGAGGGAAATCTCTCTATTTACTATCCAGATGAGCACAAAGGACCTCCTCACCCTCAGCATCTGCCTCGGGTGCGTTGAAAAAGTGGCTAAAAAACTAATAGAAATTGGAGGTGAGGAATTCCTCGTAAATGGGCTAACACTCTTGTGTGCTCATTCTTTTGTGAAAAAATATAAAATATTCGTTTTTTCACCCTGGTTTCTTTACTGGTTTTATTCCTATGTCCCGCATGTGTGCAAATATTGTTTTTGCGTTATAAAAGAAAAGCAGCACACTTCATAACGTCATTAAGAGTGCAGACCGGTGATCAAGTTTTATGCGATTTACTGCGAAACAGTGTTGCAAAGTATCACACGTTTCATTTTTAGCAGATATGTACTGAAGACAAAAATATTCGATATTATTACAAATTCACTAGAAATTATTTTTATTAAGCATAGTCAATTCACTAAGGGATATTGGTCTTCAGCATCGGCGTTGGGGGCTGGTTGAGTGGGGGAAGCCACAAGGAGGAGGTATTAAACATGTTGATTCTTGATAAATTCAACAATTTTGAAGCCACCAAAACATATCAAGAAGACGCACGCGATTCCATCACAATGGCTCTATCACCAATTACAAATATGTTGGCCGGTTTGCAGCTCAGAGTGGTGATATGTCGGTCCAACGATCGAAGATATGTCAGTTCACAGTTAAAAGACGCGGTAGAAATTATAATCGGCCTGGGTACTAAACATAAAACACAAATATGCTAAGATTTCCTGTATAAATTAAATCAAAATTTCGAAACAACAAAAACATTACCATAAACCAATGCCACACATGACTTCTACTGAAGTGCCCAACTACTCATTAAAGTCGCAAAGTTCCTAGCGCAGTTGCGCGCGAGGCCAGGAATTGCGTTAAAACGCGTACACCGTAGAGGGGATGTACCGTGGGCAGGGATGGCGCGGAGGGGGGGGGGGCTGAAACGGGGGCAGCGCACGGCCTCGTCCGGAGAAGGAGGAAGAGGAAGGGGGTAAGGAAGGGGGTGAGGGGAAGGAGGGGTCGGCATCGCTTCATTTCATCGCTTTGGGCGCCGTAGAGCGCGTTGACGCGAGAGCAGAGGTCGCGACGAAGGGAGATGAAACGCCAGCAAAATTAATGGGTGGAAAAGAGACGGAGAGCGCGAAACAAAACGCGAAGGTGCGAAGGGACGCTCGATACGAAGAGCACAGTGCACAACTCAGAGAATGAAACGTAGAATCGACAAAATGGTGACCGAAAAAGACGACGGGTTGTAGCTCGATGTGAGGGGGCGTAATAGGAGAAATGTGCGGTAACTGCAGGTTGCGCTGTGTTCGGTTAGGTTGGGGCTGTGCGCCGACGAGTGAATGTGCGAGACGAAGCGAGACGAGACGAATCCGGGGCGACGCGAGGCGTGTTTAGCGGGGGACGGGAATAGCGGGTCGAGTTGTGGACGCGGAACACAGGGGGGGGATGCGTGTGGCAAGCAGGCGGTTTCGGCCGCGGCAGTGAAGATAGTTATAGAGAATGGGAGGGGAAGATGTGATAAACATCGGGAAGAAGGGAGAGGCTGCGAGGTGAAATGGAGTGGAGAAGAGAGATCGACATGAGGGATCATGAAGGAATAGACAAAGGGAATAAGAGACAGAAAGGGAAGACAATGAGACAGAGGAAGGGGCGAACAGACGGGAAGTGACGGGAAATTGCGAGAAAAGAGGCTGGAATGAAAGAAGTGAAATGAAAGGCGGAGCGAAGAGAAGTGAGGGCAGGCTGAGCGGGACAGTGTTTCCTGGGCGGAGCGAGTGAGGACTGGCGAAGCAAGGACGGGCGGGGCCAAGCTGTGGAGCTGTGGGCTTGGGGTTGGAGCGGGACGAGGACGTGGACGAGGACGAGGACGAGGACGGGTGCAGAGCGAGTGCGATGCTGGTCGCCAGCCGCCGCCGCCGCCGGGGCCTGTGTCCGGACGGCTGGCGCGCCGCGCGCCCCACCTCTCATTCTGCGCTCGCAAAAATTTTAATACACGCTACAGGGCGCCCGTAAAGTCCGGTAACACACAGAACCCCACTGGAGGCTTTTATTTAAAGCCCTACAGCCTGCGTGGCAACACACGTCATTCATGTTGCAGTGGTGTAGAATAACAGAATAATGCACGGTTTTAAAATGTTTATTTTTGTGGTGTTTTCTTTGTCTTACTGCACGTCCATTTTGTGTCGTAGAAGTCAGGCGGGATGACCGCTGCATGTGTTCTTTCGAAAGAGATCGTGTCCGGAATGGCGTCCGCGCCATGCTCACAGAAGGAACTCTTATTATAACAAGAAAATAAAAGAAAAAAATATTCAAATCCGCAAACCACAGAATGCACACAATCATTTAACGTTTCGTAGAATTGATACGGGTTCGAAATGCGTTCGCAAAGAAAAAGGAAATGACAATATCATCCGATTATAACTTTATTCATGATAATAGTTTTACAAGACTGATTTATAGAAAAAAAGCCTTCAAAATAAGCTACTAAAATAAGAATAAAGAAGAAAATTCTAAAAAAATATTCTTTACTTTGCACAACTAGTTTAAACCGGAAAAATATGACCATGTCGACATCTCCCCAAAAAACATCATTGGCATAAAAATTGATAAGTTGTCATTTGTGTCTGTGTCCTTTTGGGAAACTCTTCACTACAACACACACTTCATAAATGATAAATATTTTTCACAAAAAGCCTTCTTGTAAAAAATGAATGTTCGACAAACGCAATTGTTTATGCTCTATTCATGACCAGTTAGTTTCGGTCTACAGTTTACTACATCTTACGACGGTAATTTTTAGAATCTATAAAGAATTTAAATACGATAATTGTGTTAAAAAAATTCCTCCAAATTCTCAAAGTTATTTAACCATTTTACGTTTCATGTAAATGGCTGAAGTTAATATCAACTTAATCAATATTTTTGAAAGCAGCAATCGATGATATATTATAATAATTAAACACGTTGTCATCAACGACAACAATTAGGTTAAATTTAGAATCATGGAGATAAAAACAAATTATTTGTATAGTTTATTTTTCATTTATAAGAATTTTTTAAAAATTATATCTTTGTATGGTGTGTAATTGTTTAAGGTTTTTTATCAGATACCAGTAACACTTTATGATATTTATTGAAGTGACAAAAATGATTTGAATAATCATAACTCGTAAGAACATTATTAATTTTTATTACTAATTAATTTCAATAATTGTTGTTTTATACACAATTTCAAATAACAAAATGTCTGAAATTATTCAATTTAAGAAATAATTTGTCATAAAAATACTTTACTGTTAGTGATGTTTAAATAAAAAATAAGACAAATACCGAGAACCTGAATGAAAAATTTATAACAAGTATCACTAGCGTATCAACACTGCGTTTCAACGACGATATTTCTAATCAACATTCAATTTTTTCACCAGATAGAAATCACCTCGTTTTACCTGAACATGACAAATACAATCAATGTACTTGATGCGTCGCGTCACATGTATAGACGCCACCCCGGCGGTGTGAACAGCTCCCGCGTGCGCCCGTGGGCCTTGGAGCGCCGACTAGCCCAGCGCGCCGCCGCTCCGCCCTCTCGCTCTGGCGAGTCGCCGTAGATTTGCTGTTAGGCTATATCATAATCTCTTTATCGATTCGCTTTTACCTGAATAATTAAAAGGGTAATTCAAGTATTATTAATACTGTCATTAGAGGTGGCTAAATAGCGCCCCAGTGCCTATTTGTCATGCGCGCCAAAGTCGGCGCAACCCCCCCGCGCATCAGGACAGCGCGCGCGAGCGGCCCGCCACCCAGCCAGCTGCCCCGCCGACCCAGCCAGGCGGCCAGCGGGCGGCGGGCGCGCTCCGCAGCCGCCACGTCCAACGCGCATGGACGCGGGGCGAAGGGGGTGGGCAGGAGGACGGCCGGCGGGTGGGCGTGGGACGCTGCGAGTGACGGGCAGAGACGGCGATCAGGATGGTGGAAGGACAGTGGGGCTGGGAGAGGGCGGTGGGAGGACCGATAGGAACGGGGAAGGGGACAGGGGAGAGACGGGTGGAGGGGTCGGTGAAGGTGAAGGGATTGGGAGGGATGGTGAGGGACGGGGGAAAGACTGGGGAGCACCGGGAAGAATGACGAAGGGAGGGACGAATGACGAAGGATGATGACCGGGAGGAACGAGGAAGGGACGGGAAGGGACGGGAAGGGACGGGAAGGGACGGGAAGGGACGGGAAGGGACGGGAAGGGACGGGAAGGGACGGGAAGGGACGGGGAGGGACGGGGAAAGACGGGAGGGACGGGGAAAGACGGGGGAGGAACGGGGAGGAGGGGGAGGGACGGGAGGAACGGGGAGGGACGGGGAGGGGCGGGGAGGGGGAGGGGAGGGGCGGGGAGGGACCGGAAAAGGTCGGGGAGGGACGGAGGAGGGTTGGGAGATGGACGGGGAGGGAGGAGGCGGGGCGGGGATCATGTGGGCGAGGGACGGAGGAGGGATGCGTTGGGGGGAGGGTCAGGAGGGATAGCGAGGGACGAGGCGGTCGGGGAAGGGACGGGATGGGGCTGGGGCTGCGGATGGGGATGGAGAGGGTGGGGGAGCGCGCGGCGGGGATGAGCGGAACGGCGTCCGCTGCGCCGCGCCGCCCGCAGTTAACAGCCACTTGACGTTAGCCCCGATGTTTAACACAGGGAGCTTTTTTCATGGAGTGGATGGGATCTTCATTAAACGGGTTTACTCAAAGTCCGGCGCGTGCGCATGCCGAACGGCGTTGACGGGACGCGCCGAGAGGTGTAGAGACACCACGTGTCGTGACGTGTCCTGTGACGTGACATGACATGACATGACGGGCCATGACGTGGCGTAGCATTCCGGCTTTGCGTTGCGTGACGTAGTATTGCGTCGTCTAATGGAGTTGAGCGCGGTGTGGGCATGGCGATGCGGTGCGTTACATGGCGTGGCGTAGCAGCGGCCTCCGAACTGGCTCCTTGCGGAGCGTAAGGTGGCGGGGACGTAGCGGCACGCGACGAAGCATGACGGAGCGTGGTGGGGCGTGGCATGGCACGACGTGAAGTCCCGCCCGGAGGACGGTGCTGTATTCTGGGAACGGCGTGGGGCGTCACGGGGCGATCGCATACCCAATTCTGACACTGGGCGGCCAGAACAGTGACTCCGCACCACGCACATTTCAATATGGAAATGTCTCTATTGCGTTGGCGCACATATAACCCGATCAAAATGTCTCACAATTGGCGCGGTTCGGGACATTACAGGAAAGAGAACTTCCCTAATTTTGTTCATGACATATAGGGAGAAGATTAATTTCTTCTTGTTCATGTTCTTTTCTACAATAAATTTAAAAAAATATATTGTTTTACAAACATCACAGACAACGAAGAAAATTTAAATAAACTTTTCATAGCCGTATTTTAGAAAATAATAGTTTCACAATTGCATTTAACGTAGTTTTTTACAGCGAAAACTACTTAGAATTTCGAAAAATTTGTAAATAATCTTATTGTAAGACCCGCATTTTGAAATAAATTTCTTTCAGAAAACAAATCACTATTTTTAATAGTTGTAGTTGTTGGAAGACGATAAAAAATTGAAAATTAGTAATTTTAAAAAATTCAGAGATTTTAAGGAAATTGAAACATGCCCTACTTTTAAACTTTCTCTCCTTCTGATTCTCTCTCTGTCTCTCTCTTTCTCTCTCTGTCTCTCTCTGTCTCTCTCTGTCTCTCTCTGTCTCTCTCTGTCTCTCTCTGTCTCTCTCTGTCTCTCTCTGTCTCTCTCTGTCTCTCTCTGTCTCTCTCTGTCTCTCTCTGTCTCTCTCTGTCTCTCTCTGTCTCTCTCTGTCTCTCTCTGTCTCTCTCTGTCTCTCTCTGTCTCTCTCTTTCTCTCTCTTTCTCTCTCTTTCTCTCTCTTTCTCTCTCTTTCTCTCTCTTTCTCTCTCTTTCTCTCTCTGTCTCTCTCTGTCTCTCTCTGTCTCTCTCTGTCTCTCTCTGTCTCTCTCTGTCCTCTGTCTCTCTCTGTCTCTCTCTGTCTCTCTCTGTCTCTCTCTGTCTCTCTCTGTCTCTCTCTGTCTCTCTCTGTCTCTCTCTGTCTCTCTCTGTCTCTCTCTGTCTCTCTCTGTCTCTCTCTGTCTCTCTCTGTCTCTCTCTGTCTCTCTCCTGTCTCTCTCTGTCTCTCTCTGTCTCTCTCTGGTCTCTCTGTCTCTCTCTGTCTCTCTCTGTCTCTCTCTGTCTCTCTCTGTCTCTCTCTGTCTCTCTCTGTCTCTCTCTGTCTCTCTCTGTCTCTCTCTGTCTCTCTCTGTCTCTCTCTGTCTCTCTCTGTCTCTCTCCCTGTCTCTCTCCCTGTCTCTCTGTCTCTCTCTGTCTCTCTGTCTCTCTGTCTCTCTCTGTCTCTCTGTCTCTCTCTGTCTCTCTCTGTCTCTCTCTGCTCTCTCTGCTCTCTCTGTCTCTCTCTGCTCTCTCTGTCTCTGTCTCTCTCTGTCTCTCTCTGTCTCTCTGTCTCTCTCTGTCTCTCTCTCTGTCTCTCTCTCTGTCTCTCTCTTTCTCTTCCCGTCTCTCTCTTTCTCTTCCTGTCTCTCTCTTTCTCTTCCTGTCTCTCTCTTCTCTTCCTGTCTCTCTCTTTCTTTTCCTGTCTCTCTCTTTCTCTTCCTGTCTCTCTCTTTCTCCATGTCTCCTCGTTTCCTTTCTCTCTTTTTTTCTTATTCTTTATCTTTTTTCTTTCTCTCTCTCTCTCTCTCTCTCTCCCTCTCTCTCTCCAAGTAAAAAATGAACATTTTTGGAGGCATTAAATAGAAAATTTTATTGAGGTTTTATGTAAAGAATTCCCCACAATCTCCCATTTTATTTGCATAGATTTTTATATATAAACCACACGGGTCCTATATTATGAAAAAGGTATACAGACTAATGCATACAAGTTCATTTAACAAGTTAGAAATGTCAAGAGCTTACGACTCGAAGCATATTCGATATGGCTGAATATCGTGGAAGTACTTAGAGATCTGTGTGTCAATAACGAGTCTTTGGAGTCTATTAAAATGCGTTAAAAATTGAAACATATTTTATGTTTTGTGGTAGTCAACCGATATCCTTGGTGGATGAAATAATCCACGATCCATAAATATTTAAGTAAAAAGTAAACGTCTTGAAACGTGAAGCTAACATACACACGATAAACTAAAAATATTTATATTCAAAAGTGGATTGTTTTGAGAATGTGACGGAGATTTTTCTTCACGAAATATCGCCAATTCTAAAGAAACTCACACAGACAAATTCAGGCTTTCTTAACTATTGTGTGCACTCGATAGATACACTAAAATCAATTTTTGCCCTGTCACACTTTTTCTCAATGTTTTGCTTTTAAGTGAAACCTCGGAAGGATAAAAATCTCCAATGCCTGCATTGGGACGGGTCTCCCAGAGGACAACTTCCACGATTTCTTCAAGCGACTTTTCGAGCCTACATCTTACAAATGGGGAAGAGATTCGTGCCCACGCAAAAGAATAAGAACAGTTATCGCGACCGACAACTTCAGATGTTTTGGCCATTTCGGTACAATGTCACATAACGTTTAATTATCTGCAGAGCAACATATTTCATATTATATGCAGAATACATATTTCAAAGTACTAAAAAGACTAGTAAAATACCCGTTTTGGGTCATTTCATTTCTCGAGTTACATCGTCCCTTTTTCAAGCTGAGTTTAAGTCCCAGAAAATGGAGATTTTTTTCTTCTTTTAAGTGATCGTCTTTAAAAACGTTGAGCTGGATTAAGAAAAAAATATTGACAAACTGTATAAATACTAATTTTGAAAAAATTGAGTGGACAGAATTTATTTAGGATTGTCCGTTTACCTCTCTGAAAAATACTTTGGTTGCCACGAAAACAAATTAACTCTCCAATATGCAGTTGTGAATATTGGACCGGTTTAGGTGGTCAGGGCATAATCTGATGTCACTGCAGTGCCTCTGACCGAAGGTCAGAGGAGACCGAAGGTCCTATGGTTCGAAATCCGACAGTCCAAGGATTTTCAACATTAGCTAGATAGAGAAGTCGAATTTAGTCGCTGTCTGGAGGAGAATTATAGCGGCCGCCAGCTTTGATCGGTAGTTTTCGTTGTATGTATGAACAACACTAGGCAAATGTCGCAGCAGTACCCTAACAGACGGGCCACGGACTGTGCGATATCTTCCGTACCCCTTACATGCACACCGACTTACCCCTTACATGCACACTACATGCGCCACACTACTACACAAACCGGCAGATCAGTGGGGAGCTTCTATTTTATCCCTGCTGGTGCGAGAAATCTGGGGCGGGAAATTCCCACCAGCCGGGGGCGCCACATTTTACCGTCCAGTGGGACGAGGTTGCCGCTACCATCTGAGGAAAAAACATGCACTACACATACTAGACTAAGGACCTTAACAGTTGACGCGATCGGAAACACGAAATATTCATTCAAGCAAACAATGTGGATGTTGGCAAATTGCTACTAATGACAAACAGTAATAATAAGACCTCGAAAATGTAATTTTTCCGAATGGAAGATCTAGAAATTGAATTGATCCTCCCAACTAGATTGTCCGTAGTGGAGAAGACGTCTGTCTGTTGCACGTTTCTCGCAACTTCTTAAGTGAACCTTCGTAGCAGGTCCTAGGTTCGGACGACTCATATTTGCCTGACAGAATTTTAGAGGTTGACTGCTCTTATTTAGTCGTTTCCATGACGGCCTTTCGATCAACATCAAACACCGACCGGATCTGTATCTTACAAACGGGGGGGGGGCGCACCGCACATTACCTTTTCTCTCTTCTTGGTCCATTCTTCGTCCCTAAGGTAGAGAGAGGAAACTGGTACCCATCCTTATTTTCAGCCCATACTTCCATTTCAGATCTAGAAAGACTTCAACAGTAACTAGCTAGTTAGTAGTACAACTAGACTAGCTTAGCGCGGAGACTCCGGCAAATATTTTCACGTTAATTCTTTTGTGTTAATCAAATTTATAATAAAAAAAATTAAAAGTAATCTAGTTGCCTGTTTTGTCAAATGAAGAGAATAGAATATTACGTAACAATACATAGATAATTGTTTTCAATATTAATTACAAAATAAGATTCAATTGTCACCAATCCACTTAAACAATTTGTAATGATTCTTACTACGCCAAAAAGGCAGTAGAGTTTTGTATTACACAGTGTTTCACCCCTGCAGAAGCATTAACCTCCCCCTAAAGCACGTGTTTTACAATTCGAGAATATTATAGAGGGATTTCGGCTAAAAACAAAGCTAATCGAATAATTCGTTGACAGGAAATGAATGAGGTATTGTCCACCTTTACAAAAAAATTAAACAAACAAGTGAACAATGGGAGGTATTATGAGAAAACGAAGAGTTTTCATTTTTTGAATGTGTATGTATGAAAAATATGCACAAGTTTGGCATCCAACGGTTCCCACATGTGAACTCTGACTTTAATCTTGAATGTAGACGGAATGCCCAACGCATTTGGCCAATAAACCTGATTACATTCATCAATGAAATAATTTTTTGAGTATTATCAAAATCAGTTGATTGGAACATTTCCAAGTGTAGAAATTATAAATAAAATACCTAGAAATGGATTACGGTAATATTACGGAAAATGTGTACTTGTCAGAGACAAATAAATATCTTCCAAACGGGGAGCATTCACTTTTTTTAAATACGTAAATTTATATCATAGAATTTACCTGCACACACATTTCTTTATTATCGTCGAAGTTAAAATATAAGAAAATGTGTCTAATATTCACAAATCAATAACAAGCATAATAAAAACAACTCATCTCTAAAAATCAAAGGTCTCAAACATATTTAAGCAAACACGCCATGCACCTTAATTGCCCGTGACTTAGCTTTGGGCGCAGGGTACCGTAGCCATATTTTACAGCGCGTGTGTTATTTATTGGTGATGAAGACCAAAACGCGCTTAGTGCTAATATCGCTCTCGTTTTCACATTTTCATATACTCCGTTCAAGTGCCCCGGGGTTTTATGTCCTGCTGGCGGGGCCATCTGCCCCGCTACCTGCCGTGCCGCGTTGCGCGCACGGACGCCCCCCCCCCCTCTCGGCGGGCGAGCCACGCGGCGCGGCAAGAGCGCGAAAGGGGGCACCCGATTCACATCGCCCGCATTTGTCATGCCCTTCACTCGTCGGGACGGGCTGAAGTGCGTGGGAGGCAGGCAGAGGTCGAGGGGCGGGGTAGAGGCCGGAGAACCGGCGTAGGTGAGAGGAACGGCGAGCATGCGGGGACAGCGGTAGGGTGTATTAAAAAGGAGGATTGATTGGTATATATATATATATATATATATATATATATAATATATATATATATATATATATGTATATATATATATATATATATATATATATATATATATATATATATATTATATTGTTTGGAGGATTATTTCCTGAAATGTCCACTGCTATGGTCATTAGTCCCGTTATTTTAATATTTTTATCCTGGGAGAGCGCTGTTCCTCTCCGCTGACTGATCATATCCCACCACCATACGTCGGTTTCGAGGGATGTCTATCGCCAAGTATCTCCCCCAAAAGGTCATATAAATAATGTGTAAGTGGAAGTATGGATGAGTAGAGGGTGAGAATATGACAAGGAAGAGGAAGTAAAGATCGTGAGCGGTCCGTGGCCCGTTTGTTAGGGTCTTGCTCCGGCAATTCGCCCTGGTGTTGATGGGAGAAACCACGAAAGCTACCGATCAGAGGAACCGACCGCTAAGGCTGAAGACTCCCGACAGCGACTGAACTTCGACCTATCTAAGTCCCTAGTGTCGAAAATTCTATCGCCGTCGCTCTCAAATTCTAGGACCTCCGGTCAGAGACAGTGTAGTTGATGCCCTGAACCACCTAAGCTGGTGCGAGGGAGTCGTTCGAACAAGGTGAAGGGGTGAGAGTCAAAAGTGAGACGGGGAGGAGGGCGAGGATTTTAATGGAGGTGGAGGGAGAGAAAGAAGATGAGAATCGCGTGGAGGAGGAAAACGTTTGCATGGAGGTTCGGAGTTGGCAATCACGACATTTGGGGAACCGGCGCGAAAGGGGACGAACGATTGCGCAGGGGAAAGCGATGCAAGAAATAGAATAAATACGGCAAAAAATATGCCCCAGAGAGGAGATATTAAACGAAATTAACAGGGAAAAACCAGAATCGCAGATAAACGAAGAGGAAATATGTCCTTGAGCGGATAAGAGGTAGGAAGTGGAAAAATGAAAAAGACGTACCAAAGGGAAAGTTGTGATAAAAATGGACGATGAGAGGCGAATTGTAACAAAACGTACGAGCAAACATTACAATTCTTATAATACTAACAAATTAGTTAATTTTTATTTTATAAATCAAGACTATTTAATTGGCTTGTATTATGTATTGTAGCGTTTATCACAGACGTTCACGCCAATTTGATCGAAGTGTGAATGTATATTCCGTTAAGGTGAGATTCAACCCGAAAAACGAGGAAAATATCAAATTTCTTAATTTTAGATACTCTAGTGTTTTCTGAACATTTTGATGTTATTTATCGCAAATTTGTGTGTTTCCGTTTATTTTATTGCGTTTTGAATGTGCGTCAGCACAGACAGGCTGACGTTTCAGAAGTTCCATGGCTCCACAGAAACATAGTTCTGAATCTTATTGACTCTCGAAGGAATATAACGGGCGTGATCTGTTATTTTTAAAGTAAAGTGTTATTTTGCTCTCTCTGGAGGGGCGGTGGGATAGCCTGGGGTGGGAAAAATTGTCAATTAGTTTGACTCAAATGATAAAACTGGAAGATGTTTTTAAAGCTTGTGATGAAAGGAAATAGATTAATCCTGAGGACTGTTGACGTTAACAATATATGTAATGCGGAAAATACTTTTAGGTATTGAAAATCTTAACTCGAGAAGTGATCCAGTCAAGCCTCCCTCCCAAGCAGAGTTCTCAGCTGAGAAAATGACCAAAAAATGCCAGGAAAGATCAGAAAAGTTTCTGAATATCAACAATAAAGAACACAATAATATAGAAATAATTCACTATATGGAACAGGCTGTTTTTAAGTAAAATAATACAAAACAATTGTTGGGTAATTCATAATAAAAAATTTAGGAGCTTTTTCCTCAAAATGCAGTTTTTCGTTATATATGCCCCCGTTCTTTCATGAACTATTTAGCCCATCTTATCGATTCTTTTACAGACTACTCTACTAGACAATGTGAAGCTGTGATCTGCATTAACGACGTTACAATTATTTGTTTCAATTTTACTAATAAATTTGTCATTAATTTTTTTAATGAAGGTCCGAGGAAAATTTATTTTAGTTTTTCCTGCCGAGCAGTTCTTTCCAATGTTGATCAGTTCAACAATAGTGTAGATAATGTACAGTAAAAATTTCAAATCGGTATTTGCAATAGTTTCTGAGATAATGGGTCTTCAATATTAAGAATTTAACATGAGTCACATAGGAGGGGGAATTTCACCTTAATATATTGACGAATAGTTTTATTTTAAATGTAGATTCTCTGACCCCTAACATCAGGTACCTTTTTTTAGTTACATTCAACATTCAATTTACAAAAATTAAAAGAGTATTATTAAAAGAGTATTAATAACCAAAATGAAAATATAAGTACCGGTTAAAACGATAGTGAAATGAGCGGCAACTGAGGGGAACGAAGGACGACCGTCGGATCAGGCGGTAGAGGGGGAACTGCTAAACGAGAGGGCGGGCGAGGGGTGGGGCGAGGGGGGGCGAGGGGGCCAGGGGGGCGAGGGGGGCGAGGGGGGCGAGGGGGTCGAGGGGGCGAGGGGGCGAGGGGGCGAGGGGGGCGAGGGGGGCGAGGGAGTGAGGGGGGCGAAGGGGGCGAGGAGGTGAGGGGGTGCGAGGGGGGCGAGGGAGGTGAGGGGGGGCGAGGGGAGGCTAGGGGGTGCGAGAGGGGGCGAGGGGGGGCGAGGGAGTGAGGGGGGCGAAGGGGGGCGAGGGGAGGCTAGGGGGCGAGAGGGGCGAGAAGGGAAAGGGGGGCGAGGGGGCGAGGGGGGCGAGGGGGGCGGCGGCGGAGGGGGATGAGGCACCGCTGACACGCTTCGTTGCTGTGTTGCAGGGAGCTGTGTCATGAGGCCTGGACCAAGCTCCGGCTGTCGCCTATGTTCGGATGCATATGCCCCAACAACCACATGAAGCGGCGGTGCGACCGCATCTTCAGCATGGTCAACCATAACCCGTGCGTAGGTATGTATGCACAAGTGCGCCGCGCTCTTACCATGACATTTTTCTATATATTGTGCCATATTACATGTTTATTATGAATATAATATTAATTATATGTTTATAATATATATTAATTTTACTTATACATAAGTTAACATTAAAATTATATTATATATTATTATAGAATATATTACTTACAATGTTTCAATTATTCGCTATGTTTGTGTGTATACTTGTGGCCCAATGTGTTGTCCAATAAAGTCGGCTTTTGTCACCCCAATGTCAACTTCTCACCAACTAGGGTCTCGGTGCCTCTACCCGCCCGACTCTTGCAAGTCGGCTTTGCCGCAGTCTCGTGTGTGCACGACCGAGTCACACAGCCCTCCAATCTCCGTAGCATGTCACAGAGTTGGCCTCCTCACCGAGCACTGTGCCCGCTGCACTGGCCCGCCCGATCTTAGCGCCAGCCCCCACGCCGACTGCCCACGCAGGTCTCTCACGCACAATCTCTCTCTCTCTCTCTCTCACTCACTGCTCGCCCGGCTGGTGGCGCCGCCGCCCCGCCCGCTTCGCCGCCGCCCCCGCCACCTCCGCCGCACCCCCCCCTCCGCCGCACACCACACAGAACTCTCGTTAAAATTAACATTCACGCATTCTCTTTCAAATTAGCGTTCGTTTAATGCTAATATTAAAGGGATTTTGACTTAGCTACCCCTTTTGAATCATCCAATGAATGAAATTACCAACAACTCCTTTCGTCTGAGAAGTCCTACGACTGAGTGCCGTCTCATTACATTTTTGCACTAAAACACACCGCATAGAGACTTTATGCATCTCAGTTGCCGGTATTGACAGCTGACTGCAACATATCTCGTTTCGTTCGGCGGAAAATCCATGGTTTAGATGTAGTCGATGGTGGGTATTTAGGGATCAGAGAGTTTGTAGCTACGACGAATAGCGATTACTCCTTAGAGGCAAAGTCTAAAGACCAGTTGGTTACATCAGTCGTGTGTGCCCGACAGGTGTGTAATTGTGGATGACTCTCTCACTCACTCACTCTCTCAATCACACGCACATACATACACCCCGGCACAAAGAGATTCAATGTGGTCGCAGAGCCATTACACGCGCAACGATCAAGAACATAAGGGTTGAGTTTGATAAGTACAGTCTCTGAAAGGGGCTTCGGCGAAAAGAGAACAGGTCAAGGGGAGCCATTGGCGATTCCGAAAACGACACAGTGCTTCTCGTTCCTTCTTCCGACGCAGGGACCCAGTAACTGCTGCCTTCCTCAGCACGAACTAAGCGCGCTGTCTGGTCGTTGCGTGACCGTTTTTCTCCGCCGCGTCGACATTTCGACGCCGCTTATCTGGCGAGGGTCGCAAGGGTTTACTCTTACTGCCATTTTGAATTTCCTGTTGCAGTTGTCTGAGGAGCGCCCTCGGCCTCCGTCCAACGGGGAAAGACGCGAGATAGCCAAAATTCTGAATATCTACTGAGGAGAACCGCAACTTTTGACTTCATTTTCCTTCGGGATCTGTGAATGGCATTAGTTACCGCAGTCACTCGAGGCAATTAAACAACAATTGCGTTAAAGGAAACTAATAGAAATATGAATGAATGAACGAATACACAACGTATAAAAGTGTGGCATAGCCATAGCCACATAGCCATTTTCGCACTGCTCCAAGTATAAAATTGTGTATAATTATGTTCACTTCCAAATAAAATGTAAGCTAGTGACGTAGTCGTAAAAATCGATTGAAGTAAAGTTATTTTGTTTTAGGAATCAGCGTTTGTCAAAAAAATCAATTAATCTGTTGTAATTAATATATTACAAGACTGTTATTGTAGAAGCGGATTTGAATGAAGCTCATTAACTATAATAACATGAAGAACAATATCGATTTAATTTTAATTTCGCCGATTCCAACGTACTTAATGCTAGAAATCGCTCTCGTAGCGTCAATTGTCGAAAGAGAAGGAAAAATAAAATCCTTTGAATGCAGGAACAAATAGGAAAATCCTACGTTATTGGCAATATTCCCCTTCTTTCGCCTTCGCTCAAACACAGATTCCAAAGTGAGTTGAACTGTTACGGTTCTCACCCTCACAAAAAATACGCTAGAAGTAAATCTCAAACCGGAATGAAAGAACGATTCATTGCACTCTCTAGTCGTCGAGAATCTCTCAGTAGAAGATGCATTTGGTCTTGCTACTGGCGCTGATACAGGAATAAACGAAGTTTGGACACATGGGAAACGCACAAAACATGTTTGTCAAAATGGACGACCGTGCGT
>JAZDUA010001611.1:0-42233 GCA_038098605.1 Gryllus longicercus | reverse complement strand
GTTTTAGGGAATATCTTGGTGAAATATGTCAAAATGTAGAATTTTTGAACTTGTTTGATTTTTGTTTAAGTAAGTCTCTCGTTTATTTGTTATTAATTAGTGATTGATAACCTATGAAATGTATACATTTATGAATTTTCGCCTGCTTATATCATTCAATGTTTTTGGTTCTTTCCGAAAGAAAATGTCCCAGCCGATAGCGCCAGTTTTAGGGAATATTTTAGTGAAATATGTCAAAATGTAGAATTTTTGGACTTGTTTGATTTTTGTTTAAGTCTCTCGTTTATTTGTTATTAATTGGTGATTGATTATCCGAATAACCTCTGGAATGTGACAAATTCGTCTTCCCGGCGCAAGCCTCCGCAAGCGATCCGTGGGTGAGCGGCGGCTCCTAAAAGCCGAAATTAGGCGCCTGTCTGGGAGCGCGTCGGGCGTCCCCGGCGACCCCCCAAAGTGGCTCTTTGATGGTCCAACTGGGCCACGGCGGCCGCCCAGCCGCTCGCCCACTCCTGTACCGGCGGGGGCGGTGGGGGGGGCGACAAGGGAGCAATTACATCGGGGCGACCGCCACAAGCCCAGGGCGTGGCGTGTACCCCCCTCCGCCCTTCCCGGGAGCCCCTTCCTGATCCTCGCCGTTAGCCTTCTCTGTATCTGCCGCCTCTCACAAGCCCCCTCATTTCAGGCGCTCTTAATCTTTGCCCCCATCAACCCTCTGCGCTGCATTTGCATCGATGTCCTTGCCTGCGTGCATTCCTTCTCTGCGTATCAGCGTTGCTGGTAATTTCCCTCTCCTACTCACAAACTCCGTCCGCGTCACTGCTTCTTCCAGTTTCATCTTTAGATCTGATGCATTGTGTTACTTTTTACTTTTCTCTTTTCTTATCATTTCTCTTGAATATTTCCATTTTATAGCTCTGCTCCCGCAAGGTTCCTCTGAGCTAATACGCAATTCATTGCGTTACATTTTATGTCCTTAGTGGATAACGTAATTAATATTCACGGTTGTTTTTCTTCCTTACGTTCTACGGTAGATGCCTCAGGACCAGGACTCGGATTCTGATGGCATGTCATTTTTTCATGCGTGCATTCTACACGTTGATAACTTGTACGCGAATGTTTATTACGACACATAAGTGATAGAAATGTATAGTTATTTACTTCGCTGTCCGGGTGACGCCACGTCCATGGCGAAGGTGCCGACGTTTCGGTCACCATTCTGCGACCTTCCCGTGATGGCATTACGCCGTGCAATTACGCCCTGCATTACGCCCTGAGGAAGGTCGCAGAATGGCGACCGAAACGTCGGCATCTTCGCCATGGACGCGGCGTCCCCGGACAACCAAGTAAATACCGACAACGGCCGCGGAAGTTCACGCTCTCCAATGTATATTTATTTTGTCATTTTTGTCAGGTTTTGCCATTTTCAATTTTAGGTCATTTTCTGGTCCTCTGCATCATTTTTGTCATTTAAACGCACTTTCTTTCCTTTTCGTGTTTTTTAGTGAATATTTCTTATTTTTTATTTCGTGAATTTACCATTACGTACTAAAACAACGTTATCATCGTATCACCTGTTCATAACGAAATTCACTACTCCAGTGGATTCCGTTTTTTGAACTCTCAAAATTACTCGGATATTCGGTAACTTCCTCGACCTTTAAACTGGCGGTTGGAAGATCGGAGCTAAGGATTACTTTTCCTTCTCAAATAAAGGCTTTATATTAATTATAATTTTGTAGAACAAATTTTATTTAACATGATAAACTTTATTGAATAAATAACATTTTCTTACGAATTTTTTAGTATTGTTTAAAAAATCGTCATTTCACCTCCTTATTTTTAAGTCATTTTATAGGTCGTTTTCCTATTTTTTGAGTAGTTTTATGGGCCATTTTCAAAAAGAATTTTTAGAATAAGCCATCAGAATCCGAACTCAGCTCATGTCACCTGTCCCTCTCGTCGTGCTTCTTCCTGCAGCTTGCGCTGTGCGCCCGCGGTCGCCTCGCCCTCTCCTTCTCTAGCCCCGGCTGCGTCGCCCCGTCGCCGCCGTGTTGGCTTCTGGCGCGGGGTTTCTCGGTGCGCTGTTGCGGCGCGCGCGGGAGCGTTCGCGTACGTTACGGCAGCTCAAGGCGAGTGGGCGGACCCGGAGAGGTGGCTCTGGGCACCAACTGATGGCACTGCAGCGCCTCTAACCGCGAGACCCGAGGGAGACGGTGGCAGCATTTTCCACACTAGCCGGAGAGCTAGATCTAGTTCTGGCGTAGTCTGGAGGAGAATTCTAGCGGCCGGCTGCTCTGAAAGGTAGTTTTCCTTGGTTTCTCCGATCAACGCTAGGCGAATGCCGGAGCAGTACCCTAACAAACGGACCACAGACGGCGCGCGATATTTCCTTCCTCTTGCTGGTCCTATACTCACTGCTTACTTACACACACTTACACTTACACGAAATACACTACCACATATGCCGGGAGACCGATCAGAAGCTTACAGCTAGTCCTGAGTGAGGCGGTGTCCTGCTGGTGGGGAACACCTGGTTGGGGAAATCCCGATAGCTAACGGTTGGTCGGCGCCGGATCTCGCCATCCAGCGGGGGAAAATATCACCGCCGTCTCCCGAGAAGAAAAACATGCACTACACTTACGGGACTAACTACCATTTTTTTTTTTTTATGCTCGTACCATCGCTGTTGACGCTCCCTGAAATCACTAATCAATCAATCAATCAATCAATCAATCAACCCTTCCTCCTCCTTGTGCTCTGCACCTGCGTTCGCCGTGCAGTCTCTCCATCCGCAGCCCCGGCTATGCCGCCGCGCCGCCGTGTTGGCTTCTGCGGCGGGATTTCTCGGCGCGCTGTTGCGGCGCTTTCGGGGCCGCTCGTGTTCAGCGGGACAGCGCGAGACGAGTGGGCGTGGCGACGGGTCGCGTGTCTCGGAGGACGTGGGTTTGCGCGCCGTCAGCCGCTGCGAGCACCCGCCGTTCTCTCTCTGCGCGCCGCCCCAACCGCAGAGACGGCGGCGGTGATTATTCTTTTAAGTTTTTTCACACGTACGTCTATCAAATCTGGTTTTCATCATTAAGGGAAGCAATTAAATGACCGAAAACATAGCCAAGAATGATCAATAAAGGGCTAGATTAGATTAGATTTATTTAGTTAAAATACAGTAAAAAACTGTATGTGACTTCGGGGAGAAGATCATCTGCGCACGTTTTCTTGAGTTCCAGAAGTTCTTCCCATCATTTTGACCACAACTAGTTGAAAGATGAGTAAAAGTTGAATATAAATAAATATATAAAAATAATCTTTGAAAAAGCGCGAGTTAAGCGACATTTGAAAAACTAGACATTTTCGTTTCCGAGTTATAGAAAACTTATTTTCAACGGTAAACGAACTGCAGGTATGATTTTTCTGCATTGCTAAAACAAAAGTAACTCACCCTTACCTCTACTCCGAACACCACAAGTAAATCAGCAAAAAAAATGCATTAAAATGACGGGAAAAGATAAAAAAACGATTTATTTCTCGAAGTTGGCGAAAAATGCAAAAAATGACTTAAAATCGACCATTCCCTTTTGTCGTAACAAAAATTGAACTTCAGAAGTGCTTACGTCTGAAAATGTGTCCAAAAACTGTTGGACCCTCTTCCAAATGTTTTTTAGTAGGGTTCTCTTCTCCTCCATTTTTTGTAAAATAACATTATTACAGTTTTATATGTATGTAATACTCATCCACAACCCTATGCAGAAGGCAACGAGAAACCACTGCATCAAAGATCCGTATGTATATCCTCTGATTTACCAACATGCAACGACAGATTTGGTTCTTAAAAGAAATAATTCCGTATCTCTCGAAATCACACAAATAAATCGTCTCAGTTCTCTAATTTTGTTGGCAGTTGAAATTCATGAATAGCTCTCAATAATAATTTGTTTTCGGTATGACCGAAATTGCCTTTAATTTACTATCTTTTAATTTTCCTGCAATAATATAATTTTTTTAATAAACGAGTTTTCTTTAATTTAGTAAACCTATAGCTAATATTCTACTTTTCAGGTATTCAGGTTTCCTTTAATAACTTACAATTTAGATAACTAGGAAACTTGAACGCAGTATTCTGTTTGAAGCGTGCATATTTCATGACTCTGGCATTGTTAAGAGAGATCGAAGGTTGGTCGGTGTTTGAATGGAACAGCAGTTCGTCTCGTGAGTTTGCCCATCGCGTGAAGGATGAATAGTTTATTGAAAGGTCACAGCAATAGAGCAGTTGAGTCACCTTCGGCCCATACATCACTTTTCAGTACATCCTTGGCCTTATTTGGCAACTTGGTCAATTACCGTATGTTCTTGCTGTAAGCTGGAACACAACGTTCTTTTCCTTATGAAAAGCATTTGATCTACCTAAAAAATAATGATTGTCATTACCTATTCTGCAGTATAATTTTGAGGGATTTATTGTGAATGTTGATCGACATTCAAGAAGATATATAACATTCGTGAAGAAACGCGCTGATCCCTAGACATAAATTCACGTAATATATTACATGAAGAAACAATATAAAACAGGTCGGATTTGCCACAGTTAGGTTTTTATGGCCAGTTGTGAACCTGTCTCACCATTTCTAGATCACATTTGTTGCCTAACTACAGGCAAACAATTTCTCGTTGGAAATGAATCATTCTCATTGTCGTACAGAAGCAGATTATAGTATTGAGAAAGAATTTGTACAGGCACATAATAAAAGATACGAAATAAATTTAAATTTTGAAATAGAATATGATTGTGCATGAAATGTACACTAGTGTTGATACGACCAAATATATTATGTAGCTTCTGTATGATGGTGTAACTGTTCTTAAATATAGAAATATGCTTGTAGCCCGGTTTTCTCCGTCCGTCTATTGTTATGGAATGGAAGTGGTGATTTACTCAGAAATCAAGCACAATTCCACAATATAGAGTGAATTCACAGGACACGGGAATTATTACAAGAATTGACAGATAAGCAGGGTTCTCAGAGAATGACCTCTGTCACCTCACGCCTCGTCGTCACTAGTGAAAGGGCGACTCGTGTCGACTAGTGTCAGGCTTGCTCGCCCGTCTTAGGCCTCATTCACAATGCAAACATAAGCAAAACGTCAGGTGGCCGCAAAACCTAGAAATGTGTTAATATGCACGACCATTCACAACGCCCTCAAATAACGTAGACGTAAATCCCTAAACTTGTGAGTTCACAAGCGCCAAGCTTTTACGTTAAGTTTATGTCAGAATTGTACCCAAGACCAATCAGAGAGAAGTATGAAAACTACAAATGCGCAACAAAATCCTCGAGAAGAAAATGAAAGGTCGATTTCAGATTGTGTTCAGGATGGCCTTTGGTTGTGGTGGTTATTTGTGTTGTTTTGGGTTATGTCTTTTCATTATTGTTATTTAGTAAACAAGTTTGCAAACGGTTTTGGTGCGAATAGTGAATTCAAAGTAAGAATTTGGGCCGTTTTCCTTGTGTCTTTAATTTGACAGGGCAAATGAAATAATTACGTTCTACAAATTACTCGTGAATTTAGTATAAGAGAATCCTTGTTTATAAAATAAAGGAAATGGGAGCACACTTACAATAACCACTCGCGTATACAAAAGGCTTAGATGAAAAGTCGAAGAAAAAGCTAGACACGAATCAATCAGTCTTCGATACGTTAAATTTTGATTGGTTAAGGCAAAATACGTTCGTTATTATCAATGCGTATTAATACGTACAAAAAATACTGCTAAGTTTGCAGCATTACCTTAGGTTATGATTGCATTCTGAATGAGGCCTAAAAATAAGGCGATTCGTTTCATATCGATTTGATTCGTATCGATTTAATTCGTATCGATTCGTATCGATTCGATTCGTATCGATTCGATTCGTATCGATTCGATTCGTATCGATTCGATTCGTATCGATTCGATTCGTATCGATTCGATTCGTATCGATTCGATTCGTATCGATTCGATTCGTATCGATTCGATTCGATTCGTATCAATTCGATTCATATCGATTGCATTCAAATTGATTCGACTCGATTCAAATCGGTTCCTTCCATACGCTCCAGCGTCGGCGCTCGAATTTCTAGCAGTCGACGCTCGCCATTACTTGTCGCTGCTGTCATCTTCATCCGCGGAGGTGTTGTTCCCGCCCTCTTCGCCTCCTGTAGTGTGGCTTGTCTGCCGCGCCCCCCTCCCCCTCCCCCACCCGCGCCTCAGGCCGACCTCCCAAGACGCCTCGACAGAGCGCAGGTTCTTCTGTTCACGCCCCCACGACGCGTCGCCGGCGGCCCCGTGCCACCCGCCCTCCCACCCACCTGGTGGCCCGCGCGCCCCGCGCCTCGGCCGCACTTCGCTTTCCTACCTGCTACCTCCGCACTGCGCCCTTTACACGGAATACGTTCACGGGATTAGAGGGCTCGGGCTGTCAATGGAAGTCGCCGCTGAGCTTCTGACCGGGAGGTCCTGGATTCAACTGCCTACGGTGGCAGGATTTTTGACTCTAGCTTGTCAGCCAGGTCGAAATCAGTCGCTGTCTCTGTCTTCGTCGCTGTCCGGACTCGAGCCGCGGAAGCTTACGTTTACATTTGAACACAGTCACTGTCTGGAGGAGAATTCTCGCGGCCGGCTAGTCTGATCGGTTGTTTTCTGTGGTTTCTTCCTTTTTTGTCCAATCCTGATCCCTTACTTACACACACTTGCAGATACTACATGTACTACACTACCACACATGCCGGGAGACCGGTCAGGAGCTTAGAGCTTCTCCCGGCTGGGGCGGTGCCCCGCTGGTGGGAGATACCTGGTTGTGGAAAACCCTTCTAGCCGACGGTAGGTCGGCGCCGGATCTCGCCAACCAGCTGGGGAAGACCAGTGGAACATCCCGCGATAAATCATATCATCACGATCAATCATCACTTACAGAAATAATGACCTTAGCAGTTCTTGCAATAAATGTATCACATGGGAGAGCTGCCTTTACTTCCTCTCCGAAGGAAGGCATATGAAGGAATTTTTCGCCCTTAAAAATACACGGTTTCGTTCGGGTTCGAACCCATGGACTTGGGTGTAACCAGTGCTAGATTTATAAAATTTTTGGTCCCAGATCACGCCGTAAATTAATTATTAATTTAGTAGAAATAGTTATATATTTATAATATAATATAATAATTATCCACAAGGTAACGGACTGCCGTACCGTCGCCTTTCCCCAGAAACCAAGCCCTGGGTATAACACTCCGTGATGCTGACGTTAGTCGACGCAAACTGTTACACCACCGAGAACAATAAAAACAAAATGAAAATTCGAAAAACATTCTTGTACCGTTGCTTCCGAAGAGGTAGCAATAGAGGTGAGGGACCTGGAGCTCAGCCCTTCCGGTCGCTCGACCCGCATGCGTCGTGACACGCCGCTCTCAGGAAACTCGATCTGCTTTCGCCGCTTTGAGAGACGTTCTGGCGGCTGGGCGGGAAAGCGGGCGGCGGCGGCGGCGGCGACGGCGGAGCTCAGAAAACGCACTGCGGGGCGTCCTTCATCTGCTCCCGCACGCCTCCCCCTTCCCCCTCCCCCATCGCCCCCCGCCTGCGCACCGCTTACGCGTCTGCTCTAAGACTTCTCAGCGCTGCTGGAGAATCTCACGATGGAGGGCAACGCCAGAGAGGATTGGCTGATTATAGCCTATTGGCAATATTTGCAGTATGGTAGCCTATTACCTATAGTTAGATCCACGTTAGTGTTGGCTGTTATCTTAGTCAAATCTAATATGAGTAACGAAATGATGGGGAGGAGGGTATTCCGTGGTTGTTATCTAATATTCAGGCATTGCCTAAATTTTCGAAAGGAATTTAAAAAAGGTCAGAAAAAATATGGGAGCGGCGGCGATGGTCTGATGGTTAGCGTACCGGACTGTTATACCCAAGCTCGCGGATTCAAACCCGATCGAAGCCGTGGATTTTTAGGGCGACAAAATCCTTCGAACGCCTTCCTTCGGAGGGGAAGTAAAGCCGGCTGTCCCATGTTAGTAGATTTACTGGCATGTAAAAGATCCTCAAGCCTAAATGACGCCTCTGAGCTAAATTCAAAATCGCCTGTTTTTCGCCTAAGAAATACCTCCTTTCTCTGCTTGTTGATGAAAGGAGCGTAGCGAAATTTGCGTAGTCAGACGGAAGAGCGGGCCTGATGGCCCGAGTCTCGCCACGTAAAATAAGGCAAATTCAATTCAATTCAATTCAAAATATGTATGTTTGCCATTGTAGCATCGGATTAATCAAACGTTTGCCAGCTAGCGGAGTTCCCAGGCCTGAGCCATGTTTCTATTCATTATCCACGCCTGGAGATTAGGGGCATATGTGGCCAACATGACGTATTCTAATCATCGTATCAAGCATACATGGCCTGCCGGAGCTCTTTCTATCGTCACGCAGGTATAGAAGCTGAGACGAATATATCAGAAAGCTACATATTTATTTTTGCCTCGACGATAATTCGAAACCGGGATCGTTCCGCGGACAGCTAGCTCGCCGTCCACAAGCTACCCGAGTGGCACGAAAATGATAAATCTTTAAAACTTCTGATTAGTATTTATCGACCAAACGGAATGGAAACCAGGCATGGATAATAATCCAAATGACCACAGCGGTGTACTTCAAACGAATTCAACTTAACCTTTATATTACATTGGTGTGTCTTTGTAAAAAATAATAGAAGTTTGACAAGCACTGCTAAATACACTTGCCTGCTGCGGGGACTCTTCGACGCCCATCGGTGTACTGTTTCCCAATGTCGAAGGAGTAGTGCCCAGAAGAATAGACGCTGTCCGCGCGGAACCACAGGGTTGTCAAAGGCGTGAGCAATGTCATCAGTTGTGTCAATTTTACAGCCCTAAAGTGAAGCTCATGCTCGCAGCAGCACTTATTCCCTTGGCAGACCTTCACCCATGGCAGGAATAGTTGCACAAACCCCGCGCGTGCTACAATTTGATAAGCGTGTTTGTTGTTTTTTTCTGTTTTTTTTCTCCTTTTTTCTTTTTCTTTTTTTTTCGTTCAGTGACATCCACTGCGTGACGGCAGCTAATCTGTTCACAGCACATGAATGTCTATAAATAAAAAAAATGAGGCCAGATTTTGACCTGTACCTGTTGAAAGGTTCATTGTAAGAAATACGTTTCGTCATTCTTCACCGATTCTCCAGTTATTATTTGTCCGTGGCCCATCCTGTTTTCCCTTCATTACCTTTCCTGCCGTTGTGCCCGGGATGTTGCGGCTCAACGCCGCTGCCAGCAGTGGCACCCAAATAAATCTCTCGCCGCCCGGCCCGCACCACCCCGCTCTGCCTTGTTCCGCTCCGCTCCGTCCCGCTCCACTCCGTCCCGCTCCGCTATGCCCGGCCCCGTCCTGTTCCGCCCTGCCCCGTCCCGTCCCGTCCCGCCCTGCCCCGCCCTGCCCGGGCCCGCCCTGCCCCGCCCTGCCCCGTCCCGCCCAACGCCGCCCCACCCCGCCCCACCCCTCCCCGCCCCACGCCGCCCCACGCAGCACCACCCCTCTTCACCCCACCCCGCCCCACGCCGCACCACCCCTCTTCACCCCACCCCGCCCCACCCACCCCGCCTCACCCCGCCTCACCCCGCACCGTTCCGCACCGCCCGCTCCACCTTCCCCGCCCAAATCCTCTCCACCCTTCCTAGCCCCGCCTCACCCCGCCCCGCTCCGCCCCGCCTGCTCCACCCTCCCCGCTCCGCCCCCTCCAACCTTTCCCACCCCTCTCCACCCTTTCCCACCCCTCTCCACCCTTTCCCACTCCTCTCCACACTTCCCCACCCCTCTCCACCCTTCCCTGCCCCCTCCGCTATGACCCGCTCCGCCCCCTCCACCCATCCTCACCCCTCTCCACCCTTCCCTGCCCCCTCCGCTATGACCCGCTCCGCCCCCTCCACCCATCCTCACCCCTCTTCACCCTTCCTCGCCCGCTCCGCTATGACCTGCTCCGCCCAGCCCAGCCCCTACCCTCCCCGCCCCGCCCCGCCCCGCCCCACCCCACCGCGCTCCAGCCCGCCCCGCCACCCTAGACCCTTCTCCGCCTCGCTCTACCCTTCCCCGCCCCGTTCTACGCTTTCCCGCCCGCTCTACCCTGCACCGCGCCACTCCGCCGACCCCACCCACACCGCTCCTCCCCGCCCCGCCCCTTCCGCCCTGCCTCCCCAGCTTCACACTTTCCCGTCCCGCCCCGCCCCGCTTCATCCTTCCCCGCTCCACACTGCCGTCCCCGCCTCGCTCCGACACTCCCCGCTCCGCCCCACCCCAGTGGCTTTTTTCTATGCCCTCCGCGCCCACCTTTGGAATCGTTGGGCCTCGCGCCGACGAGCGCTGTAAATCGCGGCGGCGGAAGTGAACAGTTGAGGCGCGACGCGCACTGTTTATTGGCGGCGGGCGGCGATTGCTCAGGCGCGGCCGGCTAGCGCAGGCGGAAGGCGGGCGGCTTCGGGAGAGGGCACCGTTACGCGAGTAATTTATCCATTGACTCTTACAGAAGGGTTTCGTGAACGTTACGCGACATTCGGAAATAGTTTCGCATTTTCAAAATACTCCTAAACTTTTGAAAATATGTCAAAAAAGTCCAAACGTAATAGTAAAATATCAATATTTTTGATTATGACAAATAAATAAAGATATTGTCTGGTATCAATATTTTTATTAAAATTAGTAGTCTACTCGAATGAATGAATGGCTTTATTGCTAACAAAGCTCAGGTCATTTGGTTTTGTTAACCGCTTAACCTCTTTCAAAAATGTAATGGAATTGTACATAATAAAAAAGAAGGAACTCGCAGATAATGTGCAATATCATATGAAATAACACTCATAATCATATGGTTATGATGGCATGGTCGATGAACAGCAGGAAATTTAGCACATCAATGCACTCTGCATATGTCAATATATGCGCCACTTTTTAAGCAACTGTAGCTAATTTTGATTTTCTTACATGATTTTGACTACATGAGACTTCACAGATTTTATAGCAATTTAGAAAAGAGCAATGAAATTAATATAAAGTATTCCTTTTATAAAGGGCGTAGCCAAGTACATTTCGTAAAACTTCATCCCTCGCAATTACTTCAGCTTCTCTGACTATCACATATTGTCACCCGCTCCCAATGTATGTAGTGCATAAAAATCCAGTTGCCACAAATTTGAACTTGCGCATCCCACACGTATCCTGTTTCCCCAACGGTTGTACGTCAGCAATTAAAGCCATTGCGCCATTGAGTGTGTCCCGCAAGGCCTCCTGGCGAAGGGGTAGGCGAAGTAAATCCCTTTGTGCGGGGGGTGGGTGGGTGGAGGGGGGGGTTCACGTGCAAAGGAGCGAGCGCCACACGTGACGTCGTAATGACGCAGTGGAGTTGACGTCGGGGCGCTTCGTCCGCTGCCACGTGACGCTCTCTGCGTCAGAAGGTTGTTGAACTCGCATGAAAAGACCTTTTGGAGAAGAAAATTTGACGTCCTTCTTTCTTTTGTTGCTACCTTTGTGATTTCGTATTTCCTATACAATTGCAGAAAAACACTGCAATGCGCAATGAAATGTGTTATTATTCGAACATTGAGTAGATTTACTTGCATGTAGAAGATCCTCAAGCCTACGAGTAAATGACGCCTCTGAGGTAAATTCAAATCGCCTGTTTCGTCGCCCAAGAAATACCTCCTCTCTCTGCTAGTTGGTGAAAGGAGCGTAGCGAAATTTGCGTGGTCAGACGGAAGAGCGGGCCTGATGGCCGGAATCTCGCCACGTGAAATAAGACATCAATTCAATTCAATTCATTGAAGAGGCTAAGATGGTGTTATATGTTACTATCGTATTTGCGGTAGTTATTACCAGAAAACCGTATGAAATGTAGTTGGTTTTACTTTCTGCACGGCTACTTCTGTTCTAATGAGAGAGTATTATAATACTACGGGTGAAAAGGCGATATTTGTAGAGAAAAACTCCTTATTGCCAGGCCCTGGTAACAAAATTATTGGTCAATCTAGTTTCTAACTATTTCCTCTAACACGTTATGTTGTCAATATCCAAGTTTGCTGGACCCTTGATAACGAAAAATCAATTAACGACAAACAACTCCCTTTCAGACTGCCTATGAAGAACGCTATCGGTCGTAATGAGCTTCACCCAAATTGATATTCCCTGATTGATCTGACTGGCATCGCGAATTTAAAACCGATTATTTTGAAGTAACGGGGTACTTAACATGAAATCTCAACATTTTCAAAATTTTCTTAAAAATGGCTCCATTTTTTCCGTCTGATAGAATAAAATACCACAAGGAAATAGTGTAGGTTACATTTTCATTGCACTACCCAAGTTTTCGAAAACTGCGAAGTTAAAACTTTTTTCGGTGTCTTCCTTCAACGTACAATATGAAGAAAGAATTTTTTCTTAATGAAATGTGTTAAAAAACATATGTTTCAAAAAGGTCATGTTCAATTTTTGGAAGTCTGAGTAATTTTGGCGTGAAACAGGCGATAAAGAATTCTTTAAATAAGATTATGTACAATTATGTCAAGATTTTAGTGGTTTGCCATAAATTTTGACATTGGCAAATTCGAATTTTTCGCACTTCATGTGCTAAAATCTTTCACGACATATCAGATTGCAATATGCAGACAACTCAACACCGCACCTTGACTAGACCGTACGATATTCTGAGAATACTTTCCCATTGTTGAGAGATGTTTATTATTTTGAATCCCCGTTTTAATAGTCGTATTTGTGTTAATGATATTCCGATTAAAAGAGTTAGCTTCAAAAGAATTGGTTCCGTACCTAATGTTGTACAATAACGAGCATCCAATTAATTAATATACGTAATGTAAAATATGCCTACTTTATATCTTAAACGAATTTCGTGAGAACGAGTTATTTTGTCAAAACATTTAAAGTTTTTGTGGACAAGTAGCGTATATGGGATGATCTGAAATTAACTTCATAATTGAAGAATTTAGTTCATATGTTCAATAGTTTTCAGTAACAATGTAGTCGGTACTTTCCCCAATGTAAAGTTATGAATGTGAAATATTCCGTTGTTTCTACCAAATGCTTTGTCTTTGAGAATGAATGACACATGTTAAGTTGGGGACTAGGCACATTCGTTATACGCTATTGCAAACAATAAAACAATAATATATAATATAAATAATATATACATTAGAATAATATTTCCTGGATGCTTGATTTTCATTATTCTTTATCACAATAAGCTTCAAATTTGTTTACGTGTACGTACCTACAGTATGTTTCGCAGTCAGCTTGATCGCGCAAAGTGTACGCACGGATTCATACTAGGATCTATTTAACCGTGCACGTGCACTAAATCAACTGTTCACGGTTTCATCCAACCGGAAGCTTGAACGTCCCCGTAGTGACGTAACTGTAGCGACATAATCTGTACGCTTCTGATTGGATGCAACCGCAACAGCTGATTTACGTCAAGTGCACATCTAAATAAATCGTACAATAACTAGTTACTATTATTATAAGTTCCAAATCTGTCAGTTTACGGTGTTTTTCTTTTACACGAGAATATTTTCAAAATTGTACATACATATTTAATTTTTTAAATTCCCAGGACCGCGTAACCAGTTTTGCGGCACCGATTAAAATGTGAAGTTGGGCTTTTCGAGTTAACGCCGAGATCCGATTAAAGCCCCGGGCAACATTGAAATACCGCCCTCGTGCAGTTCGCAGTGAGCGAGCTGACGCCGAGACAAAGCGAATCCCCCGGGCGCGGAGCGGCGCTGCGTCTTTGGCTTTTGCCCGCAAAGTTTGCGCTCGTTGGCCCCCGGGAGTCGCTGGGGCGGATGAAAAATTCAGCGCTGGAAGTCGCCTGATTGAAAGCGCCCCCCCCCTCTCCCACGCGAGGCCCCCTACACTCACGCGCCGCTGTCTCCAGCTGCGCTGTGCAGTTGGTAACACCCGAGCGCGTCCGCGTTGTCTGGGACGACGACTTTCCAGCTGCGCTGTGCTGTGGTGCTTCGCGTTGTCTGGGCCGCCGACGTTTCCGCTCTGCTTGGTCGTTGGTTGGTTTAGGTTTCTAGGCACGACAGTTGGCTACAGTCCTGTAAAGTCCCGGTTGTGTGGTGTGGTTTTGCTCCGGGAGTTGGCAGTGTTCGTCATGTTTGCACGTGAGATCAGGCGCCGACCTACATATTGATTTGCAGCGTATTTTCTCGTGTAGGTATCTCTCCCAGCCGGCACATGATCTAAGTACTGGACTGGTCTCTCGACGTCTGTGAACTGGAAGAGGTGGGCATCAATCAATACCACTGCAGTGCCTTTAACTGGGAGGTCCTAGGGTTTGACTCCTTCGTCTTCCTTGTGCTCTGTTCACCCCTTACACACACTTACGCTTACTGTACTTTACCACTCATGCCTCGAGACCGGGTGGGGACTTTGAGCTTGTTACGGTTAAGGCGGTGCTTCGCTGGCGGGAGATACCTGGTTTGGAAAAACATCGCTAGCAGACAGAAGATCAGCGCCAAATCTCGCTCAAAATCTTTTGGGGAAAGTTCACCGCCACCTTCTAAGAAAAAAAAAATCATTTACTACAGTTACGAGACTAATGACATTTTCAGTTGACGTGGACGGAATCACTGACAATCAATCAATCAATCATCCTCTGCTTGAACGTGTGATCCTGAATAGACCTACACATCTTAAACGAGATTTTTTCCTCCTGATAGTATTTCTCGCAGCGAAACACCGCCCCAGCCAGAAGAAGGCCTAACCACTCTTGGCTGTTTGAATAATGTTTTTATGCACGTCATTTAATACGCTCCTAGTGCCTTTTGTATAGTTACTTTTTTCATCCCGGGAGGGGGCAGAGTTTCTCCTCTTGCTAGTATGTGAGATCTGGCGCCAACCTACGCATCGGCTCACAAGATTTCCCTCTCCAGGTATCTCTCCCTGCTCCCCACAACAATCTCAAAGCTTCATACTGGTGTCTCGACATGTGTGGAAGTGTTGTGCACGTAAGACTAAGTGTATGTCAGAAACAGAAAAAAAACAAGGAAGAGAAGATCGCTCGCGGTTCGAACTTCGTTTGTTAGAGCACTGCTCCAGTATTCGCCTGGTGATATCAGAGAAACCACGGAAAACCACCAGCCGGCCGACCACCAGAATTCTCCTATAGACAGGTTCCTTCACCTTCCAGACGGTGTCCAGTTGAATTCCACATGGCTGAATAGCTAGTGTAGAATATTCGCTACCATCGGGAGTACAATCTTTCGAACTCCGGTCTGAGTAGCTGCAGAGATCGCGGTAATGCTGCCTCTGAGCTATCGATCCCTTCTGTTCATCACAAGCTCAACTTCACCTATAAATCTTCTCTCACACTTTGCTTTTGACGTGTTTCTGCTCCGGAAACCTCGGGAAAATTTATTGTATCCTCTTGTTTATTGCTTTCTCCGTTTCGTTTCCATCATATCCCACTGACTCGACACAAACACATTCTCATACAATGTATATTACTAGTGCGTTATCACTTTTTCACAAAACTCCTGTCATTTGTTTTCGCCTTCTTGGACATTCGTAGCGTTCACAATCATACGTTACCATTGCAAATGAAAGCAATGACCCCAAAATGCACTTCGTAGTGTGTGTATTAAGGACAGTTTATTTTGTTTCTTGTCTATTTCTGAATTTCGTAAATTTCGTAGCCAATTTTTTTGTTTGGCTACGATAGGTTTGCTTTCGGAGCTGAGCCCCCCACCCCCTCACCTTCGCCCCTCTACCGCCGCTCTTTCGCACAGCTTGCTCCGCAGGGGCGGCATGCGCCTGGAAAGTCAACCCCTCGGCGAGCGCCGCTGCGGGACACGCGCAATGCATATGGTATTAGCTTCCCCCGCTCGCGGCAGCATCTTCGAGGCCGCAGCCCCTCGTTCTTCTCCTCCGAGGAGGTGGGCGAGGCGGTGGCGAAAGCGGAAGCGGTGGGCAGGGGAGGCGGAGGAGGTGGGAAGGGGAGGTAGAGGCCGAATCGGTGGCGGTGGGCAGGAGAGGCGGAGGAGGTGGGAAGGGAAGGTGGAGGCGGGGGCGGTGGCGGTGGGCAAGAGAGGTGGAGGCGGGGGTGGAAGCGGGGGCGGAAGCGGGGGTAGAGACGGGAGTGAGGGTTGAGGAGGTGCGTTGCGGGTATGGAGGCGGAAGCGATGTCTGTGGTGGTGGAAGTGACAGTGGCGGTAGCGGAGGCGGGCGGCGGGCGGCGGGCGGCGGGCGGCGGGCGGCGGGCGGCGGGCGGCGGACGGCGGGCGGCGGGCGGCGGGCGGCGGGCGGCGGGCGGCGGGCGGCGGGCGGCGGGCGGCGGGTGGCGGGCGGCGGGCGGCGGGCGGCGGGCGGCGGGCGGCGGGCGGCGGGCGGCGGGCGGCGGGCGGCGGGCGGCGGGCGGCGGGTGGCGGGCGGCGGGCGGCCTGTTATCTGGGCTCTGCGCCCGCGGCGACGGTGTCGCTGTCAGGGGCCCGAAAGAACGCGACGCCGCCAGCGATCGCCCCAAAGCCGCGCCTTTGTAGTGGCGGCGCGGAAGTGGAGAGCGGTTGGGGGATTTCGTCAGCAGTGGGATGAGGCTGCTTTCTACCCAATAACATCGTGTTTATGTGGCTGTCTTCAGAGCTCTAAGATAAATTGCGATGTTTAAAAAAGAACTATTAGTCGAGTTTGTGAAATTCATTATTTATTTTGTATCAATTATCCATTCCTCTCAAACAGTATTACGAAAGAAATTATTTATTACAAATACGTGAGCCTTCTAATTGAGGTAATGAATACTTTTTCAATTAATTAACGGACCATTCACCCACCTGGAAAATTTGTAATGAACTTATTACTACTTCGCATTATTGATTCAGTGGTTGCTGGTCTCTCGGCGTTTTTTGTTTGCTTGGAAAGTAAACAGTTAATATGGTAAAATTATTCTGTATCATTAGTCAACTTCAATTACATAGTTTTAGACCCTGTAAATAATACTGATCTTTATTTCATGTCATTAGAAATATGGGCCAACGGTTGAAGACAAATGTGCCTATCTACAGTATCAAGCGCATAAATCACTCGAAACGACATGACCACCCACAAGGTGGCATCGCCAACGGGACGTGTTGGTCCGTCGCGGCGCATTGCCGCTCGCAGGCTTCGGTGGGTCCTGACGAAACGTGACGAATGTGAGCGAGACGGTGCAAACCCGCTAAACAGCACGTGACGCAATATGCATATGTATGAATGGCCCCTTATGTTATTTCTCCGCCCGCGCTCGGCAGCTTGTGACCCCTCGTGGCAGCGGCTACTCTCAGTCAGTGCGGGAGATAACGTCTCCGGCCGCCGCCGCTTCCGCCGCCCCCGCCGCCCCCGCCACCCCCGCCGCCCCCGCCTTTGCTCCCAACCCCGCTCCTAACCCCGCTCCCAACGCCGCTCCCAACACCGCCCCCGCCCCCGCCTCCGCCGCCCCCGCCGCCCCCGCCGCCGCCCCCGCCGCCGCCCCCCGCCCCCGCCGCCGCCCCCCGCCGCCTTCCCCGCCATCTCCGACTCGCCGCCTCCCCAGCCATCTCCGCCCCCGCCGCCTCCCCCGCCCCCGCCGCTCGCCCCGCCGCCGCCCCCGCGTCACGTCACGTCATTTGATCCAAGGCGGGGGGGGAGAATCAAAAACCATACTGAAAACTCTTATAATTTCCCTATAACGAAACCATTATGGTGGCGTGCCCTGCTGCAGCACCTTCTTTCAGGATCTAAAACACGAACTGCTGCCAACGATACTTAAAACGTGCGTGGCTGCTGCGTGAGATCGCGGGACGCAAGGCGGCCCATAATATTACAAAAGATAGCGCCCATGTTCATCCTTCAGGGATTTCTTATATGTGTATCTTATGAATAAATGAACATTCAAAAGACACTTTTCGTATTTCTCTCAAATTAGCCAATTTGTATGTGGGAAAATTGGCGAGTCTAACCTGCAGCTGCACCCGGCGACACTAGCGCCTTCTAGAGTAGCACCCTCGAGCTTCGTCTGCTGTTTTGATGGAGAGTTGCAAGGTTCTGCTGAAAACGTTGAAGCTCCTTGTACAGATCACCAAAAATCAAAGTATCCGTTTCAAACTCAGTTAACCTCGATTTCCTTTAAATCGATCGAAGAACAACAATTTTGGAGAATGGCTGAACGACTAGCGTTCACCTCAGGCAGACAAACAAACTGACGTTTTGGTGAAAGTCAATTTTTCGGTTATCTAGGACCGATGAAACATTCTGACTTCACAACATGTTAGAAGAACTAATTTACAACATACACGAACAAGATTTATCCACTTGTTTGCGACCACGGCCACTCAATAAAATGAGAGGCATCCGGAAAGTAGTACCTGGTTTGGAATTTTAAAAAAAACTAATACATTTTAACAAATATTAATGTTTTATTTGTAAACAACATACTTTTAACTACTTATCCTCATAGTCAGCTCGCAAATTTAAGCAATTGTCATAACGAATGAGAAGTTGTTGTATCCCAGCTTTGTACTCCTCTGCCGCCAGTGTATTGATATACGTAGTCACAGGTCTTGAATAACAATCCCATGTCTCGTCACCAGTGACTATGCAAGTCAAGGAAGAGTTTTCTTCACGAGAATAACTTTCCAAAAAGGTCTATGCTGCAACCGTACGGGTGGTTTTAGGTTCATGCAAGGTGGTCCTTAACAATTTCATGAATTCGCCGAACGGCCATCACAAATTTCACAACTAGTGGAGTTCTCTATTTTCTTGTACATTATAAACACTCACAGAATGAAATGCCAGCGAGGCGTAACTTGTAACTTTGCACTCAGACAGCTGAAATATAACTGAACCTGTTAGAACGTGTCCGGCGGCTACTCCACTCACCAGTGCTCCACACAGTAAATAGGTACTACTTTTCGAACGTCCTACATAGTATTCTGTTGAAAATTCACCCTTCTCCGTCGCACGATAACAATACTTTCTCTTCTTACAGGGTAAGGCGGGAAAGTTTAAGAACTCACGGACTTCGACACTCCAAGTAGTTTTCTCCTAAGTCTTTTAATTTCTATAACCTTATGTTCACAAAACATGGATGTTCACGAAACATGGATGTTCACGAAACATGGTTGTTCACAAAACATGGATGTTCACAAAACATGGATGTTCACGAAACATGGATGTTCACGAAACATGGATGTTCACGAAACATGGATGTTCACGAAACATGGATGTTCACGAAACATGGATGTTCACGAAACATGGATGTTCACGAAACATGGATGTTCACGAAACATGGATGTTCACGAAACATGGATGTTCACGAAACATGGATGTTCACGAAACATGGATGTTCACGAAACATGGATGTTCACGAAACATGGATGTTCACGAAACATGGATGTTCTCGAAACATGGATGTTCACGAAACATGGATGTTCACGAAACATGGATGTTCACGAAACATGGATGTTCACGAAACATGGATGTTCACGAAACATGGATGTTCACGAAACATGGATGTTCACGAAACATGGATGTTCACGAAACATGGATGTTCACGAAACATGGATGTTCACGAAACATGGATGTTCACGAAACATGGATGTTCACGAAACATGGATGTTCACGAAACATGGATGTTCACGAAACATGGATGTTCACGAAACATGGATGTTCACGAAACATGGATGTTCACGAAACATCGATTTTTAAAAATCATCATTGGTAAAAAACAACTCGGCTTCAAAATATCAATGTTTAAAACATCGATATTTTTATAGAAACATCCATGATTTGAAAACTTTAGTATCATTGCCGCATCTTTAATTGTAGTAGATCGCGGAGCGGTGCGAGGAGCGGGAGACGGGTGGGGGATCCTGCGTCAGCCGCCGCCACAATCGCCGCCTCCGCCGCCTCCGCCGCCGGCGCCCTCCAAATAAGGCCACTTCCGGCGGTGCCGATGCAGCTCAGTCGCGGACGCTCTCACCAACAGCGTCTCTCTAGCCAGGGAGTTTTTGCACGGCCCAAGCGGTACAGCATGCGACGCCGCTATGGATCTTCTGAGCATGCGCAGGTCAAGTTTCGCGTCACTTATGCGCATGCGCAGATGATAGAGATAGCAGTCGATTGCCGTGTACGCTACCTCGTGCAAAAACGCCCTTCGGTCAGCGCCCGGCTGGGTCACCTCCGTCAACCACATACCCCGTACACAACATCGCTTTCAGACCTTCCGCAATTTTGTTTTATTGCTCTTTCCTAATTGTTTTATTTAGTTAAATAGCGTTTCAACAATGTCACGATGATCTTTGCCTGGAAATGAGTTAAAGTCCTCAAGGTATCAACTGATGTCATCGCAGTGCTTCTGACTGGGAGGACGTAGGGTTCGAGTCCCGACCGTGGGAAGACCTTTGAATTCTGCTCCTGTTTGGTGAAGTATTCGAGCAGCCGGCTGTAATTTGCCGTCGTTTCTCGGATCAATATCAGGCGAATGCCGAAGATGTACCCTAGCAACCGGGCCCAGGGCTGCACGCGATCTTTGCTTCCTCTTCCTCGTCCTATCCAAACCCCTTACTCACACACACTTCCATACATTTTTATTTTATTTTATTTTATTTTAAGCCTGTCGGATCCCTTGAGGGCTAAAGCCTCTCGAAGAAGCGGGAATATGTGTTAGAACACCAATAGTTTCACAACATAGTATGCTTACATAACAGAGCGTTGGACATTATAGGTCGTTAAATGTACTATGTACTTGACGCGACAGTCCGAAAACGGGCTCAGGCCTACCGGCGACGTTCCTGTCTCGCGACCGTGGGGTACGTGTGGTTAGCACGTAGGCATCCCCACGCCGTATTCCGGTCTTCTCAAACTGAGTAGTGAGTCTTCGCATAGTCACACATCAACATATACTGCAAGGAATGCACTATAATCTTGCCTTGCCGGGAATAGAACACGGGACCGGCTAGTAGAAAGCGAGCACGCTGACCAAAAGCTAGCCACGAGGCTAGAGATTGCGCTTGTATCTATGTATGTATGTATGTCCTTGGCGCGACAGCCTGTAAACGGGCTCAGGCCTACGGGCGACGTCCCTGCCTCGCGGCCATGGGTTAAGAGGGTACGTGTGGTTAGCACGTAGACATCCCCACGCCCTATTCCGGTCTTCTCAACCTGAGATCGTTAAATAGCACTATATAGTATATATTAACTCAGTGTTCTGTATGCATTACACTATCACATACATCGGGAGATCAGTAGGGATTTTAGAGCGTATGTTGGTTGAGGAGGTAGAGGGGAGACACTAGGAGAGGTTATAAGGTTCAAGGTGATGTGTAGCCCGACGCTGGATCTCACGTTACAGTGGGGAGGAACACCGCCACCTCCCACGAATAGCTGTGACAGTTGACGTTCCCAGAAACATCAGTCAATCAAGCGATCGATAAAATGCTTTCTCGCTGTCTCACGGAACCTCGATTCTGTTCTATCCTTCTCAAATTATTTTCTGCTCTCTTTCAATTTTTTCTTATTTTGAGTTCCGTTAGGAGTTACAGTTTCTTGCAGCGTTACTTTCGTTTAACAGATTGAATTTTATTAATTTTAGTTACTATTATTGATTGATGTTTCCGGCCATGGCAGCTACTTTGGTCGTCAGTCCCGTTTCGGAGGAGAACGAGCAGGTGTATAAGATGATGCCGTAATGAAATATGAGTTTAAAACTGATCATTTACTCGAATTTTGTAACGATCGTTGTATTAATCTTTTCCAGAGACATTGAGATGATCCTGGAGAAATTCATCGGACTTCCGGATTTTCAGATTTACAGTAATCTGTTTGCAGAATTGTGCCGTAGCCAATTTGTAAACTAATTGTGTGCTTATTTACGTTCTGATACTTTTTAAAATGGGTAACATTTAACTGATAATACGAACAGGATATATTTTGTAGTTTTCACTTGTTCCTCGGGTGATACGACAGATATTTCCACGTCACTTCACCATCGATGTGAGGGAACTACACTTGTACGTATTATTTTTTCTTGCTACTTTTCCCCTGGGGCTCGTGGTTAGTTTCTGGACAGCGTGCTCGCATTCCACTACGCGGTCCCGGGTTCGATTCCCGGTCAAGCCGAGACTATAGTGTGCGTTTTTCTTGTTATGTCCCTGTATATATTGCTGAGTGACGATTAGAAAGTGCACTTCTCAGGTTGAGAAGACCGGAATGCGGCGTGGGGATGTCTACGTGCTAACCACACGTACTCTCTTAACCGAATGGCTGCTAGGCAGAGTCGTTGCCTGAGCCCGTCTACGGGCTGTCGCGCCAAGTACATACATACATACATACATACATATATACACACTTTTTCCCCTCTCACCGAGGAGTCGGATCTTCAGCCCTAGAGCTAGTTCATTACGGCATCATCTTATACACCTGCACGTTCTCCGAAACGGGACTGACGACCAAAGTACCTGGCATGGCCGGAAACATCAGTCAGTCAATCAATCAATCAATCAATCTTTCGTTCATGAGTGTGCCCACCAATTTGGCCCTGTCTAGTGGCGCGGCGTGAGGGGAGACAAAGTAGACACCGACCACCCAAGGGAAAGATCAATATCTTAAATGTAATATTTATATTTCAAAGGAAGATATTCGTCTTCAGTTCTAAGTCTGCTACAGTACGAGAAACCTGGTATTTTGGAGCTGCGCCTCAGGGTAGTCAGTTCGCGATGCATCGTCGGAGGCTAAATTTTCCGAAAGGAAAATCAACGCATCGCCGAACGCGAAATGCAAGTGAGGGGCCTCTTTATGGCTGTAAAGCACCTCGATTCAACCGCTCGTTTAGAATATGTTCTCCCATAATTCATTTACTTTATACTTATTTGCTATAATTAATTTACATTATAAATGCATTATATTAGCATCATGGTAATCATCAATTGTAAAAAGAAAGTATTATTATAAAAATGTCTCTTAATCAAATTAAAAAATCAGATCATACAGATATATCGTTCGATTCTATTCAGGACACACTAAAATTCACTCAGTTCGATAATCTTAAATAACTTAAGTTATGGCAATGTATTTAATGATAATTTTTATAATAATATTAATTTTAAAAATAAAGATGAGCAGGATCAGTACAACCTAAGTTATAGCAATGGATTTATTGAAAATGATTTCGGACGCCAACTGCGTTCCGTTAAGTGCAGTCACATAAGTGTAGGGCATGTTTTTTTTTATCGCTAGAGGTGGGAGTGTTCTTTCCCCGACAAGGAAAAGAGAGGAAAGATCGCCAGCGGCCGGTTGTCAAGGTACTGCTCCCTTATTGACCCGATGTTGATCGGAGAATGTACGCAAAACAATCGATCAAAACAGCCGGCTGTCGACTGTCTCGTCCAGACAGGCGCTGAACTCGTCCTAGCTATTTAGCGAGTGTGGCAAATCCTGCCCCCGTCGGGAGTGGAACCCCAAGACTTCCCGGTCAGAGGCCCTGCACTGACATTAATTGATGTCGTGAGCTACGTAGGCCGGTTATGCTTGGAGGTAACTACGTAAGAGACCGCCACATGGAAAAGTGTCTACCTTTGGTGAGTCATTCGCCCATTCGCCACTGGCCACGCGCCCATTTTCCCGGCGCCCGCGGGCCAAGTCCCGCCTCCTCAGACCTCGGCACAGACGGCGCAGGCGACGCGGGCGGTATGGGCCCGCGTGGACGTGTCGGGAGCGGTGTTCAGGTGCGGGTGCTGTATTGGCGGGGCGCTGTCAGTGCCGGCGGCGTTGGCGGGGCGGGCGAGGCGGGGGCGGGGGCAGGGCGAGAGCGGGGTTGGAGCGGGCTTCGGACGGGGTTCCGACGTGGTGCGGGCGGGAGGCGGGCGTAGCGGGCGGCGTGGACGGAGGGAGCGGGGCGCGGCGGGGTGTGGGTGTGGCGGGGGTTGGGGGAAGCGAACGGCGGGGTGCGGGCGGCGTGGACGGTGCTGGCGATGTGTGATCGGGGAGGGGCTGGGCGGGGAGCGGGTAAGGTGCAGGCGGCGCGGGCGGGGCGCGAGGGAGGCGGGGTCGGGGTGCGGGCGGGGAGTGGATGGAGCGGTGTGTGGGCGGGGTGCGGGCAAGGCACAGACGAGTGGCTCGGGTGGGGCGCGGGCGGTGCGGGTGGCATGGGCGGACTGGGCGTGCCGGGCGGGGCGGGGGCGGGACGCGGGCGGCGCGGGCGATACGGCGGTGCGCTGCCGCTTGCAGTGACCGTCGCCGTTGGGCAGGGGCGGCGCCGCGCCGCTCGTAAATTGAATTTTACACTTCCTCACAGCGCGTCCTCCCCGCCCCGTGGCCCCGCCCCGCCCCGCCCCGCCCACGGAGAACACTAAATCTCAGTCAAGGCCCAGCGCCAAGTGCTTTCCCTGTGACGACCACACATTAAGACCCAACGACTCTGCATGGGAAAAGGTTCTTTTGTTCCTGAAGACAGAGCATGAAGGGATGTTCGATTTCTCGAAAATTTTTGTAAGATACTATGTTTTTTAAATATTGATTGATTTACACTGATGTGACAAAAGTATTAGTATAGCAATATGCAGGAGTATCGGGAACAAATGTTATAAAATGGCATACATTGGGAGAGATTTCGTTGGTACTCAAATGATTAATGTGAAAATGTTTCTGAGGAGATGATGGCCGCACGACGGAAATTAAACGCGGAATGGTATTTGGAACAAGAGGCGTGGAACACTCCGATTCGAAAATTGCTAGGAAATAGATTCACGGCGTGAAAATTGTGCCAAGAATACTTAATTTGCGGCATAGCCTCTCACCACGGACATCGCAGTATCCAAGAGCCTTCACTAAATGTCTGAGGGCAGCTGTGTTGAGTTGTCAGTGCTATCAGACAAACAACACAGCGTGAAAGAACTGTAAAAATCAATGTGAATCAATTAAATGGACTTTGGCAGTAGAAGACCGACATAAATTACCGACCGATTATTTCTTATATTGTTATTGTCATAATTATTATCATCATGTCCCTTATACAGTGAAGTGAAGTGAAGTGTAGTGTAGTGTAGTGTAGTGGAAGGGAAGGGAATGTAGTGTAGTGAAGGGGAGTGCAGTGTAGTGTAGTGTAGTGAAGTGTTATGTAAACTAGAAGTGAATTTAGAGTTAGCTAGAAATAAATTGGAACTATGATATCGACCCCTAATTCTAATAGTAAACCTAATTGTAAATGTTGAAAATGTTTTGTAATTCTAATTCTAATTGTTATCATGTTTGCCACCGAGCATTAGCTCAAAGCGAACTTTAATAAATCTATTTATCTATCTATCTATCTAAATGCATTTGCCAACAGCCCGACGTCGCCTGCACCGCCTCTCCTGTGTCCGTTACAATATTGATTAAAACCCTAGACGACTGGAACCGCAAGACTTGGTCAGATGGTGTCTCCATAATGGTGTGGGTTTTTTCTTCAGGTAATGAACTGAGTCCTATGATCCAACTGAACCGATCATTGACTGGAAATGGTTAAGTTCAGCTATTTGGAGACCATTTGCTGCCATTCATGAACTTTACGTTCCCACACAACGATGAACTTTTAATGGATGTCAAATACGTCAGGTGACCTGGCTACATTTGTTCGCGGTTGCTTTCAAGAGCATTCTGTATAATTCGAGCGAATAATTTGACCATTCAGATCGCCCGACATGATTCTCATCGAACATTTATGCGACATAATGGAGAGGTCAGTTCGTACACAAAATCCTGCACCGGCAACACTTTAGCAATTGTAGACGGCTACAGAGACTGCATGGCTCAATATTTCTGCAAGAGACTTCCAACGACTTGACTCAATGTCACGTCGAGTTGTTGAACTTTACTTGACGCTGCACCTCTCTTTTAGGAGCTATCCCATTTGTCACCTCAGTGTAGTGTTGAGTGCTGAAACATTCACATAGATTTACCGTGCAATATAGAAAATGTACAAAATGTGCAGTCCGTAAGAATCTAAAGACGAATAACTAATGTTACTTCATAATGAATGACGTATACAAATTGTCTGATGTCTGTTGATATATTGATTCGATAACCGGTCTTCTCAGTTACTTCTTTGTGCGCTGATGTGTAACAAATTCATCCAACGACAAATAAAACGATGTAAACTTCTGCCTTTGCTGTATAGATTGCGACTTGTCGAACGTGACTTGAAATGAAAGTATTGATGAGGATAATGAGAGGGTGTGTTCTTACATTATGTTAATGTCAGTGAATAGAGCATATCATCGCGAGTAAATCTTGCTAAAGTCGCAGTTCATTTTGCGTGGTCTGCGCTCGACCAGTTGCCAGTTCGTCGCAGACGCCAGAGACTGTTTCGCTCAAATCTCACATGCACCAGTTAGGAAATTGAGTTTGTAAATGTCCCGAGAGAATAATTTTGTCTGTCGAGGCGACCGCGGGCTGGGAAGCGGATTTGAGTGATTTAGGGGTTTACTCATAAATTTACGTCAGCGGCAGAAGCGGGTTCTGCTTGAAGAGAAACTGTAATTAAAACCAGGGCGCGCTGTCAGTCATTCGTAGCTGCCGACCTACGGATAGGTATTTTGCATCTGGTAAGCCTTCGCGGTTGATCGATGAGATTTCAACCTTATTTGTGCTTCTATTTTAACGTAGAATTAGTAGTGGCAAATAAAGCTGCTTCTGAGACGACTTAATGTTCTTGTAAGTTTTCAATAGACGTTGTAATATATCCTGTTTAATATACGCTTGCAAAGACAGGCCAAACAGGTATAAATTTACTGGTGGTCAGTCATTACACTTCAATTTTATTCCTCTGAAAGTGCCACCTCCATTACAAAAGGTTGGCGACCACCAAACGTAGTACAGAGAGACAAACCTATGCATTCACGATTCTAGATTAGATGTTAGCCAGTCAATATATCTTCTTACCATTTCCTCTCCTGCAAGGTCTTTTCCAATGATGATTAGCTGTAGAAGTTCAAATTCCAGAGTTGTGAGAAATGTTCAAGATGTTGGTTTCCTTCTTTTAAGTTGTTAATACTCATCGATGCTTATAATTCCTTTCAATACAATGCAATCCTATACGCCCTTTGTTCAGGAAATACCTAACGTTCGCCTAATCGTCCACATTTCGAAAGCCTCCGAATGGTTGGTGGTTATCAGAGAGTGTGAGAGCGCCTGCTGCGTTACTCACGGGCCAGAATGTGTGTGTATGGGGGGGGGGGGGGTCAGGTTGTGACTGAGCCGGGGACTCGTCACTATGCTGGGGATACGATATCGTTGTCGATGTTTTCAAGACGTCATTGTTTTAATGGAATCATCGATGTTTAAACATCGTTACATTAATGCCTCTTTTTTTAACGTCGATGTTTTGTGCTGAATGTTATCACGTTTCTGACGATTTGTTTGTGAATGAAAAATTCGCCGAATTATAATTTTGTGAAAGTAAAAATATTAAATAACATCTAATGGTACCTGTGTCAGTTTATGTCTTCAGAACAAAGAAACACTCTTTGTACTATTACCTTCAATTACCAGACTATCTCTCATCCAAATCCTCTATTTTCTACGTCATATTTTACATGCCACACACGGAAAGGTGGTTAGCGGATGAGCTGTGGGCATAGGGACTTCTGTTTTTTTCTCGTGGAAACTTCTTCAGCAAACTGAAGACTGTCCCTTTGATGTGACCCTGGGGGATCACGCGTAGTTTTGCCCGTTGTTATTTTTGGTTTTGTTTTGAGTTAAATCTTAACATAAATTAATAAGCATTGCTACTAACAAATTAACTTAAACCAACTTTAAAATATAGATATTTTTTGGTCGATTTATTCGACTAACATTGATGTTTTTATTTTGAACATATATCTTTTGATCAATATGGTGCAACAAGCACCAACCAATCTATCCATTTTACAGACAATCCAAAACAAATACCTAAGACAAACCTTGAAAGCACCTTCGTTCACTTCTAATTCACAAATACACCGAGAGTTTCAAGTACCTCTCCTCTCAGAATTAATCTCATAAACCTCTCAAACCTCTCAAACATATTACTCTCTCCTCCCACCATGTCTCAACACTCCAATATTCAATGTTGGCCAAAACACATTATCCATCAAGCATTAGATCCAGATTCCCCCAAAATCTTTCGTGCATCCTAATACATAAAATTATTTGCCCCCTTTTCCATCAAACACCATCCCTCCACTTCTAAACAATAAATGCAAACTTCCCTTAGTCAAGTTATTCAAATATGAAATTTTGAAAATACCGAAGAATTATTCAGAGACCCACATTTGCCTGATGATGGCCAAGAAATGGTATGTAACATTGCACCCGTCAAAATGCCCGAAAGACGAAAGTCGAAAGGAAAAAATAAATTTAACAAAAAAACATATAACTTTGGTAACAACATGTAACATGTGTTTCGTTATCAATATTGTATCACTAGAGAGTTTGTACACCCTCGAACGTTAATGCACAATCAATCTTCTGCGCATGCGCAGATGCAAATAAGTGATGCGAAACTTGAAATGCGCATGCGCAAAAGATCGATTGTGCTTAAAAGTTCGTGGTGTACCAACTCCCTTTTAACCCACACCCTCGAACGTTAATGCACAATGGATCTTCTGCGCATGCGCAGATGCAACTAAGTGATGCGAAACTTGAAATGCGCATGCGCAAAAGATCGATTGTGCTTAAAAGTTCGTGGTGTACCAACTCCCCACCATCGCAGTCTTTCGAGTTAGACCTTCCGCGCGCCGTGGCCATCTGTCGGGGCAGGGTTTCTGTCAGGGACCGCTGCTGACGTTGGAAGATAAATCGCCCCGAACCGCCAGATCCTGTGACCGGACCCACCGCAATAGAGGTCTGTAATGTTTATTCTTGTGAACTTGAATCTATCAGGATGCCCAGGTCGCCAGAATTTACTGGAATGTTCCCGCGCCGTTTAAAGTAAAAGAGAAGTTAACTTAAAGGCGGCTCCACACCTACGGCATTCGACGAATCCCGAGTTGTGCCGACAACCGCCCACCGAATTCCAAGTAGTGTGGAAGAAGCGCTTGCGATTCGCCGAGCGCCGAACATTCGGTATTCGCCCTTCCCACCGCGTATCGGTCTTTAGGACACATCAAAGGAAGCGAACATTCGCCGAACACATCAGCTGCTCCGGATTGGGCGAGCAGTAGCTCGCTGCTCGGCGAATGCCGAATGTGTGGAGCCGCCTTAAAAGTATGCCCTCACAACTGTTCCCTTTTGAAAGCGAAGGACAAAAGACCGTATGAGTGTCCAGTAATGCTGTTGACTTGGACAGTATTATTAGTGTTGTAATTATTATAATTTTTATTATTAGTAGTAGTAGTAATCGTGGCTGTTGGGCAGCGTGCTCGCTTTCCTCTACGCGGTCCCGGGTTCGTTTTCCGGTCGAGGCTAGGCTATAGTGTGCGTTTTCCTTGCAATGTATCAGTGAATGTTGCTGTGTGGCGATGAGAAAATTTACTTCTCAGAAAACCGGAATTCGGCTAGGGGTTGTGTACGTACTAACCACACGTACCCCTTTAACTCATAACCGGGAGGCAGGACGTCGTCGGTAGGCCTGAGCCATTTCACGGGCTGTCCCGCCAAGGACATACTTCATACATTATATGAAGATTCAATTACATTTAAGAATTTTCTCAAAAACGGCTTGGAATTGTTGATTTATCTTTTCTCCGACTGAGTAAATAATACTTAAAATAATGGCACAGGTATAATTTCCGTGAAAATCCATGATTTTTCGAAAATTAATAATGTTTAATTTTTTTGGTTTGTTCCTTCAACCACAATATTGCAGATAAAGATTTTTTCTTTAAAAATATCTGTTGTTTATAGACTGATTTTGAAATATTATCATGTAAAATTGTTGGAGAAACTGAGTGGTTTTGTATTAAATTAGGTACTTTTTAAACAATTATTTTCTCAAAAACCGTTCCATTTTTTCTTTAATTCTTTCCGTGATTAGAACAAGGGACGTTTGAATGAGAAGCACAGGTCTTATTACCGTTGAACTGTTCCGCCAAGTACATACATTCAGTATAGTAGTAATAACAATTACAATATCACTCCCACTCTCACCAGCTTGGTTGCTCTGCGGAGAGAATTTCGTGGCGCACTGTACTTGTCGAGGAACGAAGCCATTTCTGTGAGTGCGTGACTCCAACACACGATGCAATAGAAGCTAACATTCAGTTTCGCGGGCGGCGTTCATAGGCACTACTTCGGGCAGAAGTGGTCTCATTTGAGAGCAAACACCCTCCTATAACAGATACAATCCATCAGCATGAAACAGGCACTCATCGAGAGTTATATGTTTGAAGGGGTGTACATTTTTTTAAAACGTTTTCCGGTTTCTCGGCTATGGTGTCTCCGCTTTTGATTTTTAGCGTCCAGGAATGACGTGAGTTTTTATTGCAGCATGACATGACAGAGAAAGTTAGGAATTTTTTAAGAAAGTTCATTGAAATAGTAATTGCTTTCTTATACAGTTGAAGAGAAATGACACATGTGAAAAAATCACAACTTACATTGTTCCGGACCGAAAGTTGTCATGTTTTTGGGAAGCAGACAGAAAGGTGTTATGTTGATTATGGGATGCAGTAAGTTTCGATTTCTTAGAAACTGGGTTTCTTCAATAGCACTACTATTGAAACTAAAAATGATTTCCTTTAAGGTCAGGCGCTATAAATAATGCGTTCTGTAAGATGTTTTATTAATTTTCTGTTTTTTATAAAAAACAAGTATGACAACGAAAATTGAAGTATTAAACATGAAAAAGATTAAAGAGTGTATTTTCAATGGCTATGATTACTATGGCAATGGCTAGATTAATGTTCGATGCTTTCTTTTGTTACAAATGATTTGGTGCTCTTTCGCTTTACCCAATTCAATCCTTATTTTAATCTCGCCGTCTACAAAGTAAATTGCTACATTACTTATGTTGGTCATTCAAAACTTAATGGTTAAAATCGTAAACACTTAAAAAAGTTATGCAAAGTTGTATGCTAACTTTTAAAATACGTCCTAACCACTAATCGGTTTCTCAGTTCTTTTACATATCCTTTCGAAATAAGCAGGATTATAGTCATTTTTAATTCTTTATTTTATGACGATGGAAGTATTACTATTTTCTTTCGTTTTCTGCAGAGGTTGTGCTGTGTACAGTCCTAACTGTAGAATTACTGGTAGACTGCATCACACAAATGAAACGTGTGGAAAGTTCGTTCATACGAATGAAGCATCCTCGTAAACGAAACCTACAAAATGTTAGCGAAGAGAGGGTTTAATGTCGAGAGTTTTGCGCATGCAATGTCACGAGAGTTTCTATTAGTCCGAAAGCGTTACGTGTGCGTGTTGCTTTTCGCTCTTATTGTGTCTAGGTTTTCAGCAACGCCGCCGCCGCCATGTGTTGTGTCGCGGCGGCACAATGGCCCCTAGGCACTTCACCAGTGCGCCCTGCCCTCGGTATATTTAGGGCGCGTATTTATACGAGCGCCGCGCGTCGCGTCGCGTCGCGTCGTGTCGCGTCGCGGCGCGGCGCCGGGGTCGCTAGACGCCGCGAGCGCCGGGGCCACCGCCCTCTGCCACCGCCGCCGCCGCCGCCACCGTCTCTGTCTCCGCCCCCGCCCCCGCCCCTGCCGCTGCCGCTACCACTAAACCGCTCAAGCTAGAGAAGCGACGTCCGTAACAAAACATTGATGTTTCCCGAGATTGATGTTCAAAATAAAAACATCGAAGTTAATAATACATCGAGCAAAAACCTTCGCTGTTTTTTATGCATTGATGTTTGAAAGATGGTTTATTAACTTCTAACATTTATTTCATGTTCAAAATAATAGTAATAATAATAATAATAATAATAATAATAATAATAATAATAATAATAATCATAATAATATTATTAATAATAATAATTTGAAAGTGTCTATGTTCATGAATGTATAATTAAGACATAATTGAAAACAAAGTCAAAAAATAGCTACGTAGATATCTAAGCCTAATCTCCCAAGAGCGTCTCAAAAGGTCAGTCCGCAGTTCAGCGACGAAGGTTTGCGTTGGATTTGTGTTGCCCGCCTTTGGATGTGCGAAAGACGTAGGAAATCCTAGGAGGACAAGTCTGACCAATGAAGGTAGTATAAACGAGATTCTTTGATTTGATTGCATAAACTGACAGTGGTAACATCACTTATTATTTTATATTTTGACTTATATTGGGAATTTTATATTTTACAAGAAAAAACATCGAAAATATAAAAACTTTCAACGCAAAACATGAATGTTTAAAAAACCAAATGTATTAATGTTCAAAACATCGATGGTTCTTTAAAAACATTAAAAACATCAATGTATTCGAAACATCGACTTCGATGTGGCATCTCTAGCTCCGAGAATGTCAGTGCCCGCGGCCTTCCCTCGAGAAGACGAATTGCCTTCACAATTAATTAATGAATTGTGGAGGGGATTTTTTAAGAAAACCATAAAAGAACAGCGAATGCGGAATTGCCTGTGACAGAGTAAAGACGTATTGAAATACAAAACTAGGGAATATGAAAGAAAATTCTTTGGCTTCGGGCAATGATGCAACTACAATTTTTCCAGTGATTATAACATCCCTTTTTGTGTAAAGGTGCCAATTTAAAAAAGAAACAAGATTTCATTCGAGTTTAAAAGACAACCATTTGCAGATTGATTGATTTATTAGTGGTTCCGGGTGCGTTTCAATTGCTAAGATCGTTAGTCCCGTAAATGTAGAACATTATTAATACGGTGACTGTGATCTTTCCCGCTGTACGGTGAGATCGAGCCCCGAACTGCTTGTCAACTTGTGAGGTTTTCCTGAACGAGGTATCTCCCTCCAGCAGGACACCGCCCCAGCCGGGACAAGCTCTAAGCTGCCTGCCTGTCTCCCGACATGTGTGGTAATGTCGTGCATGTGAGTGTATGTGTAATTAAGGGGTGAGGATAGGTCAAGGAACGGGAAGGAAAAATTACGTGTGGTCCGTGGCCCGTTTGTTAGGGTACTGCTCCGGCATTCGCCAGGTGTTGATCGCAGAAACCACGGAAAACTACCGATCAGAGCAGCCGGTCGCTGGAATTCTCCTGCAGATAGCGGCTGAATAAGCTAGCTGACAAGCTAGTGTCGAGAATTCGGTGACTCGAACCTTAGTACCTCCCGGTCAGAGGCCCTGCGGAGACATGAATTGATAGCCTGAGCCACCTAAGCCGGTCAACTATTTCCAGAAAGTCTCTCGGCGTCTTTGACTGCGTCCGAAGCGAAAGCGTTCCTCCACGGCTCGTCGACGCCTGACGCATCGGCGGCGCTTCTGTTGAAAACGAGCGTTCGAACGACCGCAGCCGTGCGTTCGTAGGTTGGGCGTTTGGGGGCGGGGTGGGAGGGGGTGACAGTGTCAACGAACGTGGTGAGCCGGGGGTCGAGACTACAAATTCATCTGTGTTGCGTTAGCGCCTGTTAACGGAAACCCTTTAACGCGCCTGACGGCGTAAAGACCGCTCCGAGTGACAGCCGCCGCTTCACTAGTTTTTTTGTAAAAGCCGCCGCGTAAAAGACAGCTAATTGAGATCCGAGGCGTCGCTGGCTGTCTCTCGCCGCTATAATGCACTGTCTGTTTCCCTGCTGCGGCTTACCAGCGCCACCCGCGTGACGGCGGCCGACACACGGAGAAATGGGATTAGAGATTCTGGATGTACGATACCGATTGATATAGGCAGGTTGGACATACTCGTTTGTACTGCCCTCGCCTGATCTTCCACATCAGGGTGTATTTAACGGAGCTGTTAATCAACCGTAATGTGATGGCATTGTGAACAATATTGAATAAAATTAGACATCCATTTTAAGTTAATATTATTACAATTATTAAGACTAAACAAATTATTTCTCATTCATATACTATTGATAAATAGTAAATTATAAATGCCTTCGCATTATTTGATTTGCTGTGACATTTATGGCAAAGCAGTATTGAAAAATTCGGATTTGTACATTTTATTAATTTTCATCTAAAAAACATTGGCTAGTGTAGTATTCGTTGATGATTAGAGGTAGTATTTCGAAGGTGACGATTGGTTAAGATGTCACAGAAGTGAAGCATTATAATGTGATACACGAGAAATCGGGCATGAATCATATCTGATCTTCCCACGTGTCGTACTTTCCCCCTCCACAACCAGAGGAAAAGTTCTTGTTCAAAAAGAATTGAAAAGGCTAATAAAGTTTTAAAAAATAAGACGGGAAAATGTCCTTTTGTACAACTACGTTACATACACATAATACTTTTATTTTCCTAGTAAAATATTTTTGCTGGAATATATTGAAAGAGATTTTATTTTTAAGTGCAGGAAAGTGTACGTCTATACAATTACATTTCATACACATAATACTTTATTTTCCTAGCAAATTATTTGCTGAAAAAAACAGAACCGTTGGAGTGTGCCAGATCCATGATACTAAAACAAGATAACTTGTTACAGTATCATAGATCTGGTATACTCCAACGGTTCTGTTCTTTTCGATGTAGAAAATATTATAAGAGATTTATATGCTTAAGTGCAGTAAGATATCTCATTCTTACGTATACATGGTAATATTTTTTTGAAGACTAAGCTTACGAGAACGTACGAATCCCGAAAATACACAAAGATCCCCACAAGAGCGACTTCACTAGGGTTCGCGCCCCCGCGGCGCGTCAGTTAAGGCGCGATTCTCGTCCTACGGGGTGGGTTGAATCCGTAAGGCAACAAGTCGAAAGCCTCGCGTCTTAGGAACTCGATCGGCGGCGCAGGTTCTTCCTTCTTCTTCTTCTCTTCGTTTTTCTCCCCTCCCCCCTCCCCTTCCGGCTGAGCGGCTGCGCCCCGCGGCACCGCGCCACGTGCCCTCCGCCGTCACGAGTTTTAAATACCGCCGACCCCGCAGCCGCCTTCCTTCTCCCTTAAGAGCCCCGCCCTTCCCTTGCCCGGGGCGGGGCACGCGGGCGGGGGCGGCGGCGGCGGCTCTGGCGCTCTGAATTCTAATCGCAGCATTACAATAGCGCGGCCCTCCGCAAACATCGCCCCCCCCCCCCTCCCAGCGACGCAGACGAAGACTTCTCGCTCGCCCCCTCGCCATTTGCATCCCTCCTTGCGCGTCTCCGACCTATGAACGCCATTAACATAAAGCGTTATCAGATGTTTACCTCTGGGACGCTCCTGCGCGTCGGATCCCTTTACCTCCCCCCCCCCACCCCCACTCCGCGCCAAGGCCCCTTTCCTTCGTCTGCTTCCACGGCCTCGGGCGGTATTAGGATCGCGGCGTCGGTAGATCTGTATTAACGAGGACGACATGCTTCCGTTGGGGCTACCGCCGTCTACATTCCTATCCCTGTTCTACACCTGTGTGACGGGCAGATGTTGCGTGTAATCAGGGACGACGTGCTATTGAACAAGAATATTTTTTTACTAGCTTGACAGAACTGGAGATATTTGTGATTCGGATTGTGCGTGAACTATCTGTTTCTTGTTTGTGGAGACATCGCCGTGCACGTTAAAATACCTCCATTTAAAGTTTTCTCGTAAAATAGCGAAGTGTAGGTTTAGAGATGAAATTTCTTCCTGCACTATTGTTTCTAAATATTATATACTTGTTTCTACGCGTCATTACAGTATAAGAACAGTCTCGGTCACTAATGACTGACATTGTAACGGAAATATGTAATATACTAAATACATACTTGTACCTTTTTCACTTATGGGAATTTTAAAACCTTTTTTATTCATCAGGCAAACCGAGTACCGAGAATTATCGAGCATTCGCCCGGAAATGATCGGTGAAACCACATAAAACTATCGATCAAATCAGCCGGCTGCTAGTCAGCGACTGAATGCGAGCTAGCTCTCTAGCTAATGTACAAAATCCTACCCTCTCAGGACATCAACTGATCTCACTGCAGTGGCTTTCACCATGAGGTTCCAGGAATAGAGTTACGACGATTGTAGAATTTTCGACACTAGCTAGCAATACCCTAACAAATGGGCCACGGAATGCGCGTGATCTTTCCTTCCTCTTCCTTGTCCTATCCTCACCCCTTACTTACACACACACTTACATGCACTAAACTACCACACTTGTTGGCAGACTGGTCGGGAGCATAGAACTTGTTCTGGAGGGTACGCTGCGCAGCTGGAGGGAGATACCTGGTTGGGGAAAGTCGCACGCCGATGGGTAGATCGGTGCTAGATCTTGCCATCCGGCGGAGGAAGATAACCGCTGCCTCTTGCTATAAAAAACATACCCATCACTTATTCAATTCAATCGAATTATGATGATTTCTCATGGCGAGGGTCAGGCCATGAGTTCGGCCTTTCCGCTTGACCACGCAAATCTCCCCTTTCATGGCCTGAGAGAGAAAGGAGGTATCATTCGGGTGCTGAAACACAGGATCTAAATTTTGCTCAGAGGCTTCATTTCAGCGTGATGATCTTTTACATGCCGTAAATCTACAACTTGGGACAGCCGGCTTTACTTCCCCTCCGAAGGAAGTCGGGAACAGTTATGGGAGTAATATTCTTAATAGTTTCCGCGTCCGGGATCACTGATCAATGAATCAACTTATCAATCAAATCGCAGGATCCCATTCCTTTTCATTCGTTTCCGGGTACTATTTTTTTGTCGTGTGATTGTCTTGTAAGAGAATAACGATTCAGACGGCAGGAGGGGTCGGTCGGCGGCTTCCGCTTGCAGTCCTCGCGCTTTTCCGTCCTCGCGAGGGGGGCGGGGGCCGTGGGAGCCACGCGCGCAGATAGCGGCGGCGCGCGCCCGAGGGGGCCGCCTCGGATCGGAAAGAAGAATTGCGCCCCGCCCCGCCCCCCGCCCCCGCTCGCTTATCGAAGGGCGGCGGCGCGGCCTCGGGCGAAATAGCGTCCGCGGTGGCCAGGGACGGGCCCGCGCGCCTCCGTGCGCGAAGGGAAGTGGCGCCGGGGGGGCGGGGGCGGGAGGTGACTGCACCGCCCGCGCGCCCTCTGTCAATACTCGCGCGGCGGGACTGGGAAGGAGTGATCGCCCGCGCGATGGTGGCCGACGCCCGCACACATGCGGCGGCGATGGTGTAACGGTTAGCGCATCGGACCGTTATACCCAATATCGCGGGTTCATACCCGATCGAAGCCGTGGATTTTTCATTACAGTATTTTTGAGGGCGAGGAAATCCCTCGTACACCTCCTTCGGAGGGGAAGTGAAGCCGGCTGTCCCAAGTTGTAGATTTACTTACATGTCAAAGATCCTCAAGCCTAAATGACGCCTCTGAGCTAAATTCAAATCGCCTGTTCGTCGTTCAGGAAATACCTCCTTTCTCCACTAGTTGGTAAAAGGAGCGTAGCGAAATTTGCGTGGTCAGACGGAAGAGCGAGCCTGATGGCCTGCGTCTCACCACGGAAAATAAGGCAACAATTGAATTCAGTTCAATTCAACCAGGTGCCTGAGAAGAAGAACGAATCATCACGTCTTCTTTCGAAGGGGAAGGAAAGCTGTCTGTCCCATGTTGGTAGATTTACTGCATGTAAAAGAATCTCAAACCTAAATGATGCCTCTGAGCTAAATTCAAATCACCTTTTTCGTCGCCCAAGAAATGCCTCTGTTCTTCGCTAAGTTGGTAAAAGGAGGATAGCGAAATTTGCGTGCTCAGACGGAAGAGCGGGCGTGATGGCCTGAGTCTCGACACGGAAAATAAGTCATCAATTCAACTCAATTCACACATCTATTATATCATGGAAGCGGGTGGTGCGAGATACGCTATATTTACTAAAAACACTTTTTTAGTTAGTTTTAAAACTTTTATTAGAAATGTATCAATTTTTTCTACTCCCATTGTATAATTCTGTAGTTTGATGGCTGCAACCCGTTGTATAATGATACTCATTACGATACATATTTCATTTTGATACAGGTTCTTGAGCAATCACTGAGAAGTTTACACACCAAGTACTGACACTTCATTGATCGTTGACAACGTTCTAGTAAATATGTTCTGCGATTGTGTAGATTCAAATTGAATTTATTATTATATTAAGTTAGTCACTTTTAATTTATTTTATAATTAGTAATTTTTACGTACAATATTATTTAAAATAAATTGGATCGTAATTTTACTTTGATTCTCTTTGACTAGCGCTGTGGCAGTTACTTGAAGCAAAGATTCGACTGACATGTATATCAGAACGCAAATTATTTTCTATTATATGGTGTAGTGATCGCGCAGACCAGCCCTGAGGAAGACTACGATAAGATGGTCGAAACGGCAACACAGCCTTTGACGCGGCGTCACTCGGACAGCCAAGATCATTCACAATCAAATTACATATTGTGGCGTCATATCTGTCGCCAGTACAAACGTACTATATCAGCCATGTGGACAGCGCTGGCGGAAGTGACGCTGGGCTGCACAAAGGCTAGGGAGCGGAAGGGAAGGGGTGCCGTGTCGTGGGTGCATACTTGGAAACCCCGGAGGCGGCGGAAACGCGTCGGTGACACAGCGGGTGACGCAGTTCCGTTAGCCTGCCCTGAAGGTATATAAACGGGCCCCGACCTAGCTCTTTCTTCTGTTCTTCTGATTCTTCAGGTTTGGCGCGTCGGTAGGGCGTATGTATCGTATATGTACTCGCATGTATGCTCGCGTAAGGTACTGGTGCATCACACCGGATATGGTAATTAATTATCGGGCCAGCGGTGGTGGTAACCAGGGAAGGTTCCTTCTTGTAACGGTCAAATTTATTTGTAAATATTGTATATAGTATTATGGTGTCGGAGTATTTTTATTCTAATAAATACTAAATATTTACAAGCCGTTCACGTCTGTAATTATTTGCCCCGGCAAAGACGCCACAATATCACTAGATATCCCTTGGCGGTTTCTTGCGCGATGGCAATTGGCGACGTGTCCTGAGCAGAAACCACCGTTTGGCTGTCGGCAGGGTTGATGCGAGAGACACGGCGGCAAGGTTTTCAAACGGCGCTCTTCCCGGCGACTGAAAATGCGAAGTGGCCCCACTCAGCGGAGCCAAAGAAACGCAATGAAATGGCGACGAGTGCGCTGGAGAGGCGGCATCGCAGAGCGAATGAAAATGCGGAGACAGAGGAAAGTGTAAAGTGGGAAATGCGTCGATTGCAGAGGCAGACGTGGTGGGTACGTAGATCCTTCAGCGACACGTGAAGCAATGGGGCTGTGGACGCAACCGCAGCGGAGCTAAAAGGGAAGAACTACTAGGGCACTTGGGACTGTCGCGTGGTTTGGGAGATGGTATCTAGTTAGTTGTGAAGAGAGTATTATGGATTATACACGTCGTTTGAAATTTAAGAGGGAAAAAATTTAGACTTTACAGGATTGGATTTGTAGAACAGCGAAGGAAGAAAATCATTTTACTATATGGCATTATGAGCGTCAAAAGTTTACGGTAACAGCGGCCTTGATTGTTTGACTGTTGGGCCCGGCGTAGGTGGCTCAGGCCATCAATTGAGTTACTGCATTGCCTCTGACCAGGATATCCTAGGTTCGAAGCCCGGCGACTGTAAGATTTGCAACACATGCAACATAGGTAGGTCGAATTTTGACCCTGTTTGGAGAAGAATTCCGGCTGCTCTCATCGGCAATTTTCCGTGGCTTCTCTGTTCAACACCGAACACCGGAGTAGCACCCTAACAAACGGGCTGTGGACCGGCGATGCTTCTAACCACTTCCTTGTCCGGTCCTCATCCCTTTATTACACACCCTTTCACTCGCATGCACTACCACTACCACCCGCCGGGAGCATAGAGCTTGCCCCGGCTGGGGCGGTGCCGCGCTGGTGGGAGAAACCTGTTTGGGGGGAAACTCCTGTTAAGAGAAGTGTAGGTCGGCACCGAATTTCACAATCCACTGCTGTGGACCATCACTAAATCCCACAATCAATACATGTACTAGGTGACTGTAGGCTTGTGCGGCCGGAGTCAGTAACCACTTGGCTGTCCGGGAGGCGCCGCGTTTCGGTTATCCATTCTGTGGCCTTCCTCAGGGCAAAATGCCATTTCGTCCTGAGGAAGGTAGCCGTGTGGCGAGTTGCACAACATTTACGGGACAAACGACTTAAGCAGCGGACGTGCCCGGAATCCCCAATAAACCAACCGCCAATGGACGTCCGGGGCGGGGCGGGGTAGAAGAGAGTGGCTTGGAGGCCCGGCGGGGGCCGCCTCGGCGCATTAGCCGCCCCCGCGCCGGGGGGCGGGGAGAGCTTTCTCTTTTTGCGGCGCGGAGGCCTAATGACGGCGGCCGGCGCTGCGCCGCGGGGGCGGTTTGTCTTCGGCGCCGCGCGCGCCGGCCTCGCTCAGCGATTCGGATGGAAGGACGGCGTGGAAGGGCGCCCCGCGGAGACCGTGATTGCTCTGCGCGCCCGTTGCAGCAGCGCTGCGCACGAGGGCTCCTCCGGATCGTCCGGCCTCCACTCGCACACCGCGCACACACACTCAAATTCACTCACTCGCACACACTCAAATTCACTCACTCGCGCTCAGTCGCACACTCTCTCACTCACTCGCACACTCTCTCACTCACTCTCACACACACAAAGTCACTCACACGCACATTCTCACACTCCCTCACATTCTATCTCACTCGTACACACTCTCGCTCAGTCGCACACACTCTCGCTCAGTCGTACACACTCTCACTCACTCGCACACACTCTCACTCACTCGCACACACTCTCACTCATTCGCACACTCTCACTCATTCGCACACACTCTCACTCACTAGCACACACTAACACTCAGTCGCACCCTCTCTCTCACTCAGTCGCACACTCTCTCTCTCACTCACTCGCACACTCTCTCTCTCACTCACTCGCACACTCTCTCTCTCACTCACTCGCACACTCTCTCTCTCACTCACTCGCACACTCTCTCACTCACTCGCACACTCTCTCTCTCACTCACTCGCACACTCTCTCTCTCACTCACTCGCACACTCTCTCTCTCACTCACTCGCACACTCTCTCTCACTCGCACACACTCGTTAACACACTATCACTCTCATAATGAATGTTCCATACTTATAGGGCACTAGCAAAAATATCCGGCTTTACCCGACTTTTCTTCTTACACAATCCTTGTGAAAACGAAATTGATCAATTTTATGTTAACCACGGTGTTTAAGATTATTATCTTTCACGTAATTGTTTCAATTCTAATAAAATACTATAATTTCCTTTCATTTTATTTTACGATACATTGCTATTAGATAAAAAAAACTTACACACTGCTACTAGCGTCTAGTGAAAGTATTAGGTACAAGCTCTGCTGGACCGCTCTACAGGCTTCTGGCGGAGTATATTAGCAACAAATCTCCTCTAAGTGACAGGCGAAAAGTAATGATCATGGCGCATATACCAACATGTTATTTAAATTATTTTCCGCATTTGTTTTAAATTAATACTTATCAAATTCTTCAAGGACCCTGCCACACTACTGAACAAGAGCCTGTAAAAATGACGTGACTATTCATAGACTACTTTTTGTGGTATCGATGACGGTTACGTGTCGTTGAATTAACCTTGATTAGTATATATATATATATATATATATATATATATATATATATATATATATATATATGGAGATGGAAGATATAGTCGACTCGGGCTGTAGTGAACTATCCGAGGTTCATGTTCACTATAACCGAATCTTTATAAGTTTATTTGTAATGAAAGTGAAACGGGACTTGTCATTTAACTTCATTATATCCGGAATCGCCTGTTCTAAGGTTTTGTCAATGAACATGTAGTGAGACATTTCATGCAAAGAAGTGACACATGTAACACGTGCTCGTGATTGGTAAGCAACTCGTCGTGCACTGGTGATGGGCGGGTCACGTTCTGGCGTAGGCAAAGCGAGTTCTGGGGCCGGCAACCACCGACGCTCCATGAGCTGTCTCCCAACCAGAGGAAACATCCCAAATGTCTTCATCCCTCGGCCCTTTGTAGCGGCGTCCTCTCGCAACAGTCAGCGATTCCCGGAACCAGCAGCAGCAGCACGTGTCGTGTCGGCGGCGGCCGGTAAGCCACGACGGCGCAGGCCAGGCCAAGTCACGCGCGGCCCAACCCCATTCAAGAAAATAATCTCCAAATAAAAGTAACGAGAACTACCTGACC